>CM076972.1:44746265-44782078 GCA_039105355.1 Benthosema pterotum
GGGGGGGGGGGGGAGAGAGAGAGGTGAGAGAGAGAGGGAGGTGGGGGGAGTTGATAGATGGATAGATGGATAGATGGATAGATAGATAGATAGATAGATAGATAGATAGATAGATAGATAGATAGATAGATAGATAGATAGATAGATAGATAGATAGATAGATAGATAGATGGAGAGCTGCAGGCAAGGTGGTACACCTGTGAAAGAGAGGGGGAAAAAAAACAAATATTATTGATGCTGCTCGTTGTTGACCCTCTATTTTAAACCCAGCATAAAGGCAATCAAGAACTTGCTGGTGCAAAAAAAATAAATAAAATAAAATAAAATAAGAATGCGATATTGGTTGTGGCAAAGCTGTCAATGGCTACCGCTTCGAAATGTTTTGAAAATCACAACCAACAGACAATAATCTCAACCGGTCTAGCAGATGTTAAAAATCACAAAACACGTATTGTATTGTGATCACAACTAAGAAGAGACAATATAAAACACAACTAACTACCAGACGTTATAAACACAACACAGAAGTTATATAAACCAATGCTATAAACCAGTAGTTTTCAACCAGTCCGTTCGGGGACCACTAGTGGTCAGCTAAATGATGGGCACTTGGTTATCAAATGGACCTTAAAGATCTGTAACTCTTGTTATTTCCAAAAAAAATCTGCCAGTGGGCAAAAGAAAAAAATAAATCTGTAGTTTTGGGGTCTGTGGGGCTAAAATGTCCTCAAATTGTGGTCCCCGTGGCTCAATTCTGAATAGATTTTTGGGCCCTGGTATCAAAAAGGTTCAAAACGACCACTGCCCCAAATGATCACCTGACGTTAAACACACCGACAGGCCACGACGAGACGTGGAGAAATTCGAAAATAAAACGTTAACTCACCGTCGAAGAGGGAAAACGTTGGATGCAAAGTTGTGTCTGCTGGTTCCTCTCGTCCGATACCGATGTCCTCCTCGCTGTCTCTGCGGTCCTCCGGTGTCAAGAGCTGGATCTGCTGCCTGCAAGGTGCTGGATCTGCTGGGTGTAGAACTGCTGTGGCCATGGCTACACCTGTGCGCAAAAAGTCGGCGTCTTTTTCGCCATCTTGCAGTTTTTGAATGGATGTGGATGGAAATAAAATGGCCGTGGCGGAAAAGTGCCGCAAAGACCAACTTCTTTCGTGCGCTCGGCCTGACGGAAAAAAGACGCTGCCTACAAATGCGCGTCACCCGGCAGTGATAGACACCAGCCAATGGAACAGAAGCAGCCAGCAGCTTCTCCACCGTACGTCCACAGCCATCTAGTGGAAGCGTTGCGACATTGATGGGTTGGAAACTGAGCGCACAAGCTGCTGTTCATGCAGCCTGAATAGGGACAACGTGGAGTTGGAAATACAATTTGTTTTCAACAAGGGCGCAAATAAGAGCTATTTTAGGCATGTGTGAACCATGGCAACTGTTTTAAAGTAGGCTACTGTACAGTAACAACTAATAGGGTGTACTATAGCTACAAAACGATCTAAAATCAAGGGATTTAAGATCATTAAAGCTGGGCTGTTGCCTGAGTTGAATGCATTTATGCCTAGTTGTTACAGTTAAATAGAGGTCTATGTGGAGCAGTAGCTCAATACACTTTTGGACGGGAGTGTCGTAACTCTGTCCCACTTTGGCTCTGCTGTGCGTCTCCTCTTGGAACCGCCCAAAGCCTCAAAGAGCCGCTCTTTGGAGCGTCAGAAGTCCCGTGTCCGTCATCTAGTGTGTCTGCACTGTGTCTCTGCCGGTCCTCGGTGTCAAGTGCAGGATCTGCTGCCTGCAAGGTCCTGGATCTGCTGGGTGTAGAATTGCTGTCTCTGCCGGTCCTCCGGTGTCAAAAGCTGGATCTGCTGCCTGCAAGGTGCTGGATCTGCTGGGTGTAGAACTGCTCTGCTGTAGCTGGTAATGTCGCTGGTAAGCGGAGTGGTGGTGAATGCGTCTGATTCTCAGTGAGTCTCAGATCATTCTGAAAGATGTGGACGAAGCTTGGAGTACATTCATTGGGACCGGCGTCGTTGATTGGTCGGGTGTTTTGAGCGGCGGCGCGCTCGTCCAATCAGCGCCGAGTGTTCAAAGTTCAAACGAGTTCAAACCGCTCAAACGGCGGGACGCTGCAACTGAGCTTCTCGACTTGCACACTTAAAAAAAAACACGTTAAAAACTACCACATCATATCATATCATAGCAAAACGTTAAAAACAACCAATATCATATTATATCAAAGCTGTAAGTGTAAATAAACAAAACAATTCTCGTCAAACGAGTTGCGTCGACGTTACAGCGACGGTTAAGGGTCGCTTCCACTGACGTCACACGGCGTGGCCGTGGCTCGGCGCGTCGACCAATCAGAATCGAGTTGCGTCCCCCCAGCGTAGTGCGTACATTGAAATTGGTAACTTATGGAATAATGTCGCGATCGGTCCCTTTTTTTATTTATTTATCTTGTTTAAATAAAATGAATGAATGCAATGCATTGAAACGTTGCTAAAGGAATCCTGATTTAAAAAATGGAACTTTTGTTATTACTATTATTATTATTTAAATAAAATGGAGACGCAACCGCGACCGGATTCAATAGGTCACCAATTCCGGTGCAAGAGCTCAGCTACACTGCTGCACTCACTGCATAGGCTGAAGGCCAACTTTGGGTTTAATTGTATTCATTCGGTTTACCAATAACAGCTAAATAGTGAAATATTTGTCTCCAGCATTTGGTCAGAGAATCGCTTTAGTGTAACCTCATCCAGTGGTTCTGGATGAGGAGGTCCAGTCCAGTGGTCCACTGTGGGGTGATCCTCTTGTCAATGTGTGGGGTGTAAGTTGTGAAAGCTGTGTTGCCACGTCTGCTTATTATAAGTTTCTTAGCGCTTGTTTCGTTCTGTGATGTTGTTTGTACTGATTGTGATTTTTTTTTATTTTTTTTTTGCTGTTGTTTTTTGTTTGTTTTGTTTGTTTGTTTTTGCTGTAAAATGAAGTTTTTTGTTGGCTTAAGCGATTGAAAATAGCAGATCTACAAGTTTGCATTTTGACCTGTTGAGCTCGTCGATTATCTATTGTTTTCTATTCCACGGATAAGTCTAACAGATTCATATAACATTGATGTAAAGCAGTGGTTGGCAACTAGTGGTTGCCAACCACTGGGGGACCACTGGTGGTCCTTGAGATGGTTCCAGGTGGTCCCACCCCAGACCAGATGTGACTCTTTAGAGCGTATAAAACCCTTGCAGGTCCATTTGGTTTCATGTTTACAGTCTCAAGAGCTAACATTCATCATCTCAATTAGCCCAAGTCTAGGGCTGGGACGATATTGGTACCTCACGATACGATATAGGTGGCGATATTAGGCCTTCGATAATGAATATATCATGATATTTGATATATTGCGATATTTGCGGTATATTGCATGAAATTCATCAACGATATATCATGATACTGTAACTGCAGCTGAAGAACAAAAACAATAAAAAACTAAAAGACAAAAATCAGAAATAATGTATATCCTCAGGTATTTATCTTCTGATTTATACCTGAAATCAACTGATTTTCATACTGGGCTTTTTGTTTTTATCTTGTGTTTGTTTTTTTTTGGGAATGAAGCAGCTATACATTTTAGTTCTGCGACCCGTTTTTCTCCCGGAATTATCGCTCAGAAAATATCACGATATTTGCTGAGGAATATACGATATATATTGTGGGAGGAAGTATACGATATTATCACGATAACGATATTTCAGCACACCCCTACCCAAGTCTACACAACTGGTTTACTGTATGTTTGCCTGTTGTGTTTCCCAAATCCACATCGTGGACAAGAGCAAAAGAAATCGCTATAGCTTTGGGGTCTGTGGAGCTAATATGTCCTGAAATGGTGGTCCATGGATCAAATGCGGAATAAATAGTGGACCCTGGTATCAAAAAGGTTGAAGACCACTGATGTAAAGGAGTTCCAATGAGAGCTGTGATCCCATGTTTGTATAAATTATCTAAATGAAACACAATAAACACATGCGTAAATAAGCTGTTCGAAGGGGCATGCATAGAAAAGGACAACCTTACAATGGAGTCATGTGTCAGTATTTTGCCACAGATGTTTGTGTGCTACCAGCACCTCCAGTGAGGGACAAAATGTTTGTGTTATGGTGGCCTCTGGTTAGCATAGGCCAGCGGTGCCCAAAATTCATTTTGACCAACATTTTGCCGGTTCTCTTTCCCAGTTGTGGACAAAAACGTGAAAGTTATTAGCTTTGGGTGCAATAGACTAAATTCAACATCACGAACTGTCAACTCAAACCCCAAATACCGTTTTCAAATATACAGGAAACCCTTCCAATTCTCCCCCTCAGTTTTCATTATAAGTGCATTATTCTTAAACACTGTAACAGTAAGTAACACATTCACCACTATTTCAAAGTTAAACTTTCTTGGAGGCCTTGAAATGGATTTTGTTTATGTGTAGATCTTGTTGAGCCGGTCATTTTGAAAGCGTGGGCAGACTGGGCACCCTGGCATAGGCCTACAATACTTCCCAGGTGTGCTGGACTGGACTGGACCACCAACAAGGAAACCTGCAATAACTTCACCCCACTCTCGGCCAGAGCCTTTGAATAGACAGAGTTGCGCCTACTCCGTTCACTTCATGGGGCCACATGTACTTGGTACCGAATTGTCCGTAATGCCCAACTTTATATTGACACTCAATACAATTATGGGGTGAAAAATCAATGCATTTCAAGTTATGAAGGAAAAACCTTTGATTACCCCCCAAATCTTGGATTTTGGGGGGTATTTTCAATATCTGTGTTGGGCTCCTAGGCTAAAATTGTTTAGTATGCCCTAAAGAAGCCTCACAAAAAAATTGGCGTTTTTATCCGCAAGTGCACAAACATTTCACTAAGAGACCGGACTACCAGTCTCTCCTGGCCCAGAAGTGCTACTCTCCTGAAACCCAAGGTTGATAAATAAATGAATACATTCTAATGTCTGGTGGTCAAGGCATGAACAAACATCTGTAAACAATTACATTGATGCACACAAAGGAAAGAAGACGTGCCACCGGTTATTTTTGGATAGTTTCTTTCGTGATTTGCAATTAACGATATAATTATATTGACGCCTTGAAAGAGCAGAATAGTACTGTAGTTTCTCCCACAGCACCTCATTCACACAAGTGATATTCCATTGTATTGCCATTTATAAAAGGATTTATTGAATGATTTTGGTGATTTGGTTGAATGCAGGTTGGCAAGAGTCTTCTGCATAAGTGACAAAAAAAAAAAAAAAAAAAAAAAATATATATATATATATATATATATATATATATATATATATATATATATATATATATATATATATATATATATATATATATATATATATATATATATAAATCTTATCCACAAATAATTTATTATTTCAATATACAACCTTTGCCATCTTCTTTATATTGAAATAAATCCACTGCAAATCCAGCCCTCCAATGAGGTCAATGTAATCTTTTTTCCCCTCAAACTGATCCTAATCTTACATTTTGTTTTGAACTACCCCTTGTGAAGAGTTGATCCAGATTCCCTGATGGACTTTACACAATAAATACTGGTTCATTTTTGGTTTGGGGAGGGGCTTACCTAAAGGTCTATTAATAATATTATTGACTGCATTCATCCTATGAATGTGTCTTGTCTCTTGGACTGAACTCGTCCTTCTGCTTGTCTTGAGGAGGACTTCGTCATCAAAGAGATTTGACCTGGGGACGTGTATCAGATATCATGGAGGCGACTCAGTCAGGGGAACTGGCTTTGCAACTTTACTGTAAACATAAACATACCGTATTGCATCTGAATGTGGGATAGTAGGGCAGAGGTCACAGATAACTTCAAACAGTTTCTAAAGCAATTTGGGTCCAACCAAATGGGTCCAACGAAATGGACCTTTTAGGGTCCATTTGGTAAGAGGGGGCTCTGGGGAAAATCTCCTGTGATGTCATACAGGGCTTGACACTAACACTTGGCCGCTTGCCCGGGGCTAGTAAAAAAAAAAAATGGTCGGGCAAGTGAAGACTGCTACCTGGTTGCCCGATTGGGCAAGTGTGTGACTTAGTTCGCTATAACACAACATAAGATATATTTGTCTTGAAGGTGGTAATTGCGCTCTGCCTCTGTGTCTTTCCCTGCTTTCAAGCCATCTCCTATCTCTCTCCCAGGTACATTTGGTTCCAAACTATCATTTTGCTGGCGTCACAGACTGCTGAGTCTGTGACCACTGTGGGAAGAACCACTGATTTACAAGTTGAATATTTTTACTGTATTTATTATGACTTGAACAAAATATAGTCTTCAACTGTAGAAAGTAAACTTAAATGCAAAATTTACGATATATTTTGGGGGCAGGTGACCATGACCTGAGGGCAAGTAGAACCTGACTTGCACTTGCCCGATGGGCAAGTGCCTTGAAGACCTTAGTGTCAACCCCTGTCATAGCTATGACAAGCACAGTAAAATGCCCCCCCCCCCCCCCCCCAAGGGATAAAAACCTGATAACACCCCTGCTGTCTGCCTGTCAGAAACTGACAGGAGGGACAGTGCAACAATGCATTACGGTCATTGCAGGAATTCAGCTACCCAGTCAAACACTAGTGAAACAGTGTTAGATACAGTCAAGTCAAGTCAAGTTTATTTATAAAGCACATTTCACTCGACAAGCGAGAACCCAATGTGCTGACAGAGTTACAGAAAAGACAGAAAAAAAACAGAGAGTTAATTATATACATCATGAACAATTGAGACAATTAGACAGTTAATTGCATTCATCTAGGGCAGGGGTTTTCAACCTTTTTGACACCAGGGACCACCATTTATTCAGCATTTGAGCCACGGACCACCATTTGAGGACATTTTAGACCGACAGACCCCAAAACTAAAGATTTATTTTGCTTTTGTCCATCTTCGAGTTGGGCTAGACTTGGGCTAATTCAGATGAATATTTTAACTCTTGAGAGCGTAAAAATGAAACCAAATGGACCCTAGCGGGTCCATTTGGTTTCATTTTTACGCTCTCAAGAGTTACAACTGTTTAACCAACTTAGCTGGGGACCACCTGGAACCCTCTCAGGGACCACTAGTGGTCCCCGGACCACCTGTTGAAAACCCCTGATCTAGGTAAAAGCTAGTGAAAATAAATATGTTTTCAGTCTGCTTTTAAATAAAGAGTGAGTTTGCTGATCTTAGTTCAATTGGTAAAGAGTTCCATAATGTGGGGCCATAGTGACTAAAGGCACCATAACCAAATCTTGTATTGATCCTTTTTATACTGAGGAGCCCTTTATCGGAAGATCTAAGGGTCCTAGAAGGCACATAAGGTTGAAGCATGTCAGCAATATAAGAGGGGGCCAAGTCGTTGACAGATTTAAAAACTAAAAGAAGCACCTTGAAATCTACTATCTGTTTCACTGGGAGCCAGTGCAGAGAGGATGAAACAGGAGAAATATGTTCAAACTTTTTGGTTATCGTTAAAACTCTTGCAGCCGCATTCTGAACTAATTGCAATTTGTGGAGTGCTTGTTTTGAGCAGCCTGCAAAGACACCATTGCAGTAGTCCAGTCTGCTGGTGATAAAGGCGTGAACCAATTTTTCACAGTCTGATTGGGATAAGAAACCTCTGACCTTGGATACGTTCCTTAGGTGATAAAATGCACTCTTTGAAATAGAAGTGATGTGTTTCTGAAAGTTAAGCTCGTCATCTAGGATGACACCCAAGTTTTTAACATGGTGACATGGTTGAACTGATAAGGGAAGTAACAGGGAGTTGATTTGGTGTCTTGTTTCTTTAGAGCCAATTAGTAATATTTCAGTTTTGTCATCAACAGTGATAGATCGGTAGAACTGTAATGATTCAACTTCTACACAGGACATGAAAGGCACAGAACGCAGACTTAAATAACATCTTGTGTCTGGTCCCGTTTATTCAAGGCACTACATAATGCAGAGTATGGCATAGAAATGATGCTAGCATGTAAAATGTGTGTGATTGGCACATACAGTATGCAAACTGTATAATGCTGCATCCTCTTCTTAGGAGTTCAACAAACCCTGTCCAGCCCAGATTTGGCACGAACAAGTAAAGGGACTTCATCATTTTTGCTCCTATGCCACCAAAATGTGGAACGCCCTACCAATGGTCATTACGACATGCAAATCCATTGACTCCTTCAAAACCACTCAAAGGGCACCTACGGACGGCTGCAATTTGAAAATGGCCTCGGTAAAAAATATGATTCCACTCCCCCTGTTTTATATTTCTCTTTTCCCTTTTACCACCACTATGATCTGCCGCTTCTGCCTTTCCGCAAGTGAATATTTGTATGTCTCTAAATGTTTGATGAAATGAACAGTTTGGCTGCTATTATAAAAGAGTGTACTCTTAACTGGTTTGTCCATTCACAGTTATCAGTCTTGTATTGAGTTGTGCTTGTAAATCTCTAAAAACATTCAATGTTTTACAACAGTCATTCAACTGTGATTGCATGTGGCAACATCGCCCTCATGTGGCAAATATCTGTCAAGACAACCAAATGTCATTCTGCAGAGTGAGACTTAAACCATGAATACTTTGTTGACACAGACTCCCCGGATTCTATTTTTTGGTATTCCAATTTACTCTCTACTGCACCATATCTCTTTGTTGAAAACAGATGATCTACAGGCTCACCTGTACAGTTTGTAGATCGACGATTTTAATCAAAGATTTCCCTATTTTCAGTAAATAACAAATGTTACTTAAAGTCACAATAATAGTATACCAAACACAACTAAAGACAAGACTAACTTAAAGAACCACTACACAAACTAAAAGAACAAAATACTCAGACATAAAGGCAGCATGGTGAAGGACAGAGGAATGGAGTCTCTGCTGCAGAATCAAGCTGTCGCCCTCACAAGGGTTGAAGACAAACTGAGCACTTTTATACAAGTAGGGTTATTGCCCAGCCAATGGAAACCAGGCTGTGGATGGGACGGGCGAATGAGGGAGAGGGGCAGGTCCAGGAGGGGCCTGTCATCTACAGCCACCTGCTTCCAATCACCACAGCCACTCTCTCCAACACTTCTCTCTCTCTCTCTGCATTCTCTCACCATTCACCACCTTAGAAACACAAAAGGAAAACAATATAACACAGGCCACAAATGAAATGATACAACACAATAATTCCCAAAATAACCATTTACAATAATAATACTAAGGACCTTGGTCCGTAGCACCAAGGCAATCCAAGTCTAGTCAAATCTGGCCCCAGAATATCACCTGATTTCAACCAACACAAATCCTAACCACTAAACACGGACGTCCCTGGATGAATCAGAGTCAGATTGAAGCCAAACTAAACTAACTTCAAATCAAAACTAGTCTAGACTAGCCAGAATAGCTTAGCTATAGGTTTATTATATCAATTTGTGAAGACGTCCTGGAAATGCCGTAATTATAAGCCTTCATTCAGTTGCTGAACATTTAGGAATAGATTCCATTCTATATGGAAAACATTCTGAGGTCAGTTTAGTGTACCTACATTTGAATTTGATACCCCACTTTTTAACACGCATTTCAAGTAAAGAATATCACTTAACCTTTAACCATGGCCACACAGATAATGTTTGTAATAAACCAGCCCATTTGTAAATCCACCCAAGACTTTTTCTTTTCCATTTTATCAGAATCATGACCAATTATCAGATCCAACATGCAAATTAATAGGCGCATGAATGGCCACGTTCAGATACTTAAAGTCGTTTGCTCCTATACGTCGTTGATATACATGCATTTTAAAATCATGTTGGAATTTAAATGTGCAGTGTGACAAATAACTTTACATGGGTTGCATCTTCAAAGGTTAACAATAAAAGCCCACAGCTTTTAAGAAAAATCAGTTTGAGAGGGGAAAATCTGCATGAATCTTCCTGCCTGATGTCTTTTATGTATTTTATCATGTACATTAGTGAGGACCTATTATATGACACCAGGCTGCAAGGTGGTGAAGTGATTTCTCTAAAGCAGGGGTTTTCAACAGGTGGTCTGGGGACCACCAGTGGTCCCTGAGAGGGTTCCAGGTGGTCCCCAGCTAAGTTGGTTAACCAGATGTAACTCTTGAGAACGCAGAGCTTAAAGCCAAAGAAATTCTCAAGACTGAAACTGTATTTATTTATTTATTTATTTATATATTTTCAAATATGCTCTGTCTGATCTCAATAAATGCCCACTATGCATTCCTCAAGACTGAAATCAGTCCCCTGCTCAGTTGCTTCATAGTATTGCCATTCTGTGCACTCAGTTCTTATTTAAAACTTGGGGGTCTATTTTCGTTGTCTTAAGTATATCAGGTCTTGAGTGACTCAAAACTTGGAGGTGTGACAAAGCTGTTTGGCTGTTTTGATTGTCCGAACAGCTTTGCCACAATTCAAAGTTTTGACTTACCGTAAGTCATAAGACATGATACTCAAAATAGGGCTCTTGGTGTCAGTAAAAAGATCACAGGTGCAGCATGTGGTGGATACTGCAAATCTCACCATAGATATATCACGATATGATGTATCGATTACATGCTTATTCAAACTAATGACCATGTTCCACAATTACAGCAAACAGACTCACAGACCTAACATGTCTAAACATCCCAACGAGGAATTGAGGAAGGGAATGTATTGCAACTTGCCATGCAAAATGTTCAGTTCCCTGAAGTCCATAAAACACCCTTGAATGTACTGGGGGTCAAACATTGTCCATCATATTCTGAAAGCAAGCCTCAAGAGTCTAATTGCGTCTAACCTGTGGGCAAGAATTACCTCCTCCTTTGGGGGCTTCGGTGTTGGAGCAATGTTGGCGGCATGGCTTTCCACTCCAGCAATGACATCAGCACTTGGTATTTCACCGTTTGGTCATCTGTCAGCTTCATGGCACGTTCCACAAGACCCCGACGCCTGTTTGGTGTGGGGTCCACCTGAAATTGAGCAAATCATAGATTTGTAAAGTCCTTGCTAAGTCACACTTAGGAATACAAGTAGATGTGAGTCTTTACAGAAGGAAGTTAGCTTCACACTAATGACGAGGAAAAGAAGGCTTACAGGTCACATGTGTTGTGACAAATGGCTTTAATGTGTGCCTATTAAAAAAAAAGAACTGTCATATTAACACAACTGCCTGTAAGGTGTTGTTCTAGTGCAGGGGTCGGCAACCCAAGCTGTTGAAAGAGCCATTTTCGACCCCAAATTAAATTCAAAACCGTCTGGAGATTTTTTTTTTTTTTTTTCCTGAAAAGGTCCAGAAAAAAGGTCCTCAAAGAAAAATCATTAACATGGTGAAACACAACCTTTCTTCAGAAATGGAGTTTCTAAAAAAAAAAATAAAAATAAAGATTTTTTACAGAACTCCATTTCTAGTCCACAAAACACCTCTAAGGTATATTAATGACAGAGTAAAATGAGTAAACTGTTGAAAATGGGTGGTTCAGATTGAAAGCTCCACCTCTGATAACTGCTGGGCTTTTTTGACATGGCCAAGTGTTACTTAAACTGGCAACTGTCAGACAGCGCAAGCGTTTTGGGTGACTGAAATGTTAATTGGCTAATAATGCTACAGCCAGGGAGCCACTAGGGCTGTGTTCTAGAGCCTGCGGCTCCTGAGCCGCAGGTTGCTGACCCCTGTTCTAGTGAATGCAGCAATACCAGTTGTGTAAATGTAGACCTTGCATTCTGCTGTACTAATGTATATGGTGTCCCAAATTAAGAGTTAGACAGATTAACTCGCTTGAGTAAAAGTCCCAAACTTGAGAAATGAAGGGTGTAAAATAAAGAATGGGGCGATGGAAACGCCTGTATTTATGTTCTCCCTCCATCCAGCTGTGCACATCTTATGGTATAATGGACAGCCATCCACGTTTCAGCTCCTGCATCAAAAACATTATGCAAATGTGGACCTCTGGGGCCAAAATTAATTTTAGTTTTTCAGTAACAATTGTCCAAATCTAAACTACTTTCCACCACTGGTTCAATATTTTCGAAACAGAGACAAAAAGGGTGTTCAGTAGCAGTGATTTATGCAAATATGTATCAAAACCTAAAAAAAAAAGAAAAAAAAAAAAAAAAAAAAAAAAAAGAGGGGAGTTGCGTGGGTTACTCCAGACAGCAAGAATATGATGATCACATACCTGTGTGTCGCCTTGGTAAGAAGCAGAGATCTAGTTCTTTCTTAGTTTCATTGTTCTAGGAGGTCCCACGAGGGTCTTCTGGTACCTTGTGCAGACTGATTTCTGTAAAAGGCTTGTTTTATCTTAGGGGCTGCCCTTAGTTTGATCACAAGGACCGTAAGCACCTCCACCACGCCAAGGTGGCAGCCCATGGGAGGTGACCCCCACCCCCCCACACACCACCCACTTTGGGTAGGTGGTGGTGGTGGTGGGGGGGGGGGGGGGGGGGGGGGGGGGTTAAGGCTCATTCAGAGTTTAGATTTACGGTGATCACCGCAACGACTGCTCCGACCACCGCAACCACCACTATTCATAGACCACCACCACCTCGCCCCTCCTCTTTCCCTTATTGTTTATGTTCCCCACCCCCTTTTCTCTCTCTACTGCTTACCTGCCTCAATTATAATGCTTTCTAGTGCTTTTATGTATCTTTCCTTTTTACTTGCGTTAAGTTAATAAGTGTTTTTTTGCACGGTGGTGTACGGTGCACGGTTGGTTGTCCCTCAGGGTATTCCGATTGGTGACGTGATTGATGACGGAATGTGTTCATTTCTGTTTGTTCATTTCTGATTCGCCTGCTCCGCTCACACACAAGTAGGCTACCTATTTGTGTATAACGCGCAAGTGTTACGCATGAAACTCCATAGAGTTGATCTAGTCTATTTAGGTCATTGTCTCTCATTAAATTCCTTCTTTCTTCTCGCGCTATTGTGGGTTTCTTTTATTTTACGTCTCGAGCTGTCAAAAAGAATCCTGCTCCAAACTTCAGGACCAATCAACATTGCCTGGTGGTTCCCAGCCAATGTGATTGGTTTAGCTCAAAAATCAGAGAGGGTGGAAAGAGCGGTGTTTGCGGTGCCGTGGTATGACATCATATGGTAGGCAACGGTGGTCATGGTGGTCGCGGTGATCACCGAAAATCAAACTCTGAATAGGCCTTTAGCCCGCCGGACATCGGTAGAAACCTGCAAACTGAACATACTGTAATTGTTAGTATGGGTGGGGAAATCACACACTCGGTAGAAACCTGCAAAGAAAAACACTTGTTAGTTTTAGTTGACACAGGGTTGAATGGCACTCCAAGCTATCCACCAGACATCCGTAGAAACCTGTAAAGAAAAACACTTGTTATATTAGTTGTCACAGGTCTGAATGGCGCTCCAAGCTATCCACCAGACATCAGTAGAAACCTGCAAAGAAAAACACTTTTTAGTTTTTTCAAGAATAATATTAATTGTGTTCGTCTTTTATTTGAATCAGCAGCTAATCAAATATATTTTTAACTAATCATCTATTTTGTTGGAACATGTCTAAAATAAATACATGAATACATAATCAAACATACTTTAAAGTGATACAGTAGCTAAAGTAGTTATCATAATCCGATTAACTGATTCACCACTCAAATTGTGAATAATCACTTAAATAATCGGCCGAATAATCAATTCTGAAGATAATGGTTAGTTGCAGCCCTAGCTGGGGGGGTTAACCTACCTGTACCAGTTGAACATCAACAGATCATCCGTCTCTACTTTACCTTAACATCCAGATGAGCCTTGGAAGTGTACACTGCTTTCTAATGTGACCGTTATTGATTAATGTTAAAAGTTAAACCTACCTGTACCGGTTGCACATACACAGAAATCACCCCCCTCAACCCTTTAAAAATTTAGACATTTAGCAGACCAGTGTTGTTTTTGTCGACTAAGACTAAGACTAACAAAAATGAATTTCAGAAGACTAATTGGGACTAAAAGATCTGTGTTTTCAAAAGACTAAGACGAAGACTAAAGCATAACCTAAGACTAATGGAAATAGGAAACATTTTTAACTTCTTTTTTTTTTCCGTTCTTTTTAAGTATGTGAAAATATCTGCAGTATAGATTGCATACAAAGAAATAAAACGAGACATCTTTCATACTAAAAACTATAAATCTGTATAACATATATAAACCTACAATGCATTTGTATGTAAGACTAAACTACCAAGACTAAGACTAAAAAAAGACTAAGACTGAGACTAAGACTACATCAATGTTGATATTTCGTCGACTAAGACTAGACTAAAAAAAATAATTTCAGAAGACTAAATGAGACTAAAAGACTAAATGTGTGTTACTCAAAAGACTAAGACTAAGACTAAGTCAAAATATTCTCAAACAAACAACACTGTAGCAGACTTACATCAAGGAATTAACATTAACAATTTAACATTCTGCTAAAATGCAGAATATATAGTGGGCCGTGATATGAAAATGGTTGAAAATCACTGCTACATTAAACACCCCAAATGCTAACCAAAAATGATAACCCAAGATTTGGACTTTCGGATTTAGTCGACTTACATCGTGGAATTAACAAAAAAAAAAAATCTAACCCATTTTTTCACCCAGTGCCAATACAAATTATTATCCCATAATCCATTAAACACCCCAAATGTTAACCAAAGTGCCAATACAAATCATCCCATGATTTGCTAACCCATTCTCTCACCCGCTGCCAGGCGTCCCGTGGCTCGAGACTAGACGCCTCCGTCTCGACGCTCGAGAAGAGACGCCTCCTTACCGCCTCTCCGGGGAACCTGCAGATGACGGACAGCTGCATCTGTCCGTCTGGCCTGTAGACCGACACACGCCCCTGGCATGGGACGACACGACGTCCACCCAGCTCATATGTGACCCTAGCCAGTCGCTGGCCGTTCACCTCCGAGCTCAAAACCACGTCGAAGTGGTTGCCTCTACGGTCGCTCCAACTATATGCAGGTGGCATCAGGGTGTCAGGGTGTACCAGAGTCTCCAGCCGCCTGGGGAACTCCTGGTAGAGCACGGTGCTTGGGGTGGACACCACCGCCGCCTGCGGACCCCTGCGGAGCTCCTGACCGACCAGTGAAAAGGAAGAGAAGTCACTAACCTCCCGCACGCGCCTGTACAGCTCCAGGACGCACGCCTTGATGGCCGAGATGTCGTCTTCACTGAGGGCCCCGTTCCTGAGGTTGTCCACGCGGACAACCTGGCTTACCTGCCTTCTGGAGCGAGCCGCCGACTCACCTGAGCGTCCAGGGCTGGACGGCTGGTGGACCAGCAGCCTCCACTGGTACTGCTCCATGCTGCTTTGGAGAGAGAGAGAGAGAGGGAGAGGGAGAGAGAGAGGGAGGAGGAGGGGAGAGAGCGAGAGAGAGAGAGAGCGAGAGGGGAGGAGGGGATAGAGAGAGAGCGAGAGAGAGAGAGACAGAGAGGGGAGGATGAGGGAGAGAGAGAGAGAGAGAGAGAGAGAGAGAGAGAGAGAGAGAGAGAGAGAGAGAGAGAGAGAGAGAGAGAGAGAAGGAGGGGATAGATAGATAGATAGATAGATAGATAGATAGATAGATAGATAGATAGATAGATAGATAGATAGATAGATAGATAGATAGATAGAGAGAGGGAGAGAGGGAGAGCTGCAGGCAAGGTGGTACACCTGTGAAAGAGAGGGGGAAAAAAAAAATATTATTGATGCTGCTCGTTGTTGGCCCTCTATTTTAAACCCTGCATAAAGGCAAACAAGACAGGAACTTGCTGGTGCAAAAAAATAAAAATAAAAAATAAGAATGTGATATTGGTTGTGGCAAAGCTGTCAATGGCTACCGCTTCGAAATGTTTTGAAAATCACAACTAACAGACAATAATCTCAACCGGTCTAGCAGATGTTAAAAATCACAAAACATGTATTGTATTGTAATCACAACTAATTGAGACAATATAAACACAACTAACTACCAAACGTTATAAACACAACACAGAAGTTAAACAACAAACCAATGCTATAAACCAGTAGTTTTCAACCAGTGATCCGGGGACCACCAGTGGTCCTTGAGCGGATTCCAGGTGGTCCCCAGCTAAATGATGGTCACTTGGTAACCAAATGGACCCTTAAAGATCTGTAACTCTTGTTATTTCCAAAAAGGTTTCTGCCAGTGGGCAAAAGAAAAAAAAATCTTTAGTTTGGGGGTCTGTGGGGCTAAAATGTCCTCAAATTGTGGTCCGTGGCTCAAATTCTGAATAGATTTTTGGGCCCTGGTATCAAAAAGGTTCAAAACGACCACTGCCCCCAAATGATCACCTGACGTTAAACACACCGACAGACAGGCCACGAGACGTGGAGAAATTCGAAAATAAAAACGTTAACTCACCGTCGAAGAGGGAAAACGTTGGTTGCAAAGTTGTGTCTGCTGGTTCCTCTCGTCCGATACCGATGTCCTCCTCGCTGTCTCTGCCGGTCCTCCGGTGTCAAGAGCTGGATCTGCTGCCTGCAAGGTGCTGGATCTGCTGCCTGCAAGGTGCTGGATCTGCTGGGTTTAGAACTGCTGCTGTAGCTCGTCCATTATCGATGTCCTCCTCGCTGTCTCTGCCGGTCCTCCGGTGTCAAAAGCTGGATCTGCTGCCTGCAAGGTGCTGGATCTGCTGCCTGCAAGGTGCTGGATCTGCTGGGTGTAGAACTGCTCTGCTGTAGCTGGTAATGTCGCTGGTAAGCGGAGTGGTGGTGAATGCGTCTGATTCTCAGTGAGTCTCAGATCATTCTGAAAGATGTGGACGAAGCTTGGAGTACATTCATTGGGACCGGCGTCGTTGATTGGTCGGGTGTTTTGAGCGGCGGCGCGCTCGTCCAATCAGCGCCGAGTGTTCAAAGTTCAAACGAGTTCAAACCGCTCAAACGGCGGGACGCTGCAACTGAGCTTCTCGACTTGTACACTTAAAAAAAAACGTTAAAAACTACCACATCATATCATATCATAGCAAAACGTTAAAAACAACCAATATCATATTATATCAAAGCTGTAAGTGTAAATAAACAAAACAATTCTCGTCAAACGAGTTGCGTCGACGTTACAGCGACGGTAGAGTCGCTTCCACTGACGTCACACGGCGTGGCCGTGGCTCGGCGCGTCGACCAATCAGAATCAAGTTGCGTCCCCCAGCGTAGTGCGTACATTGAAATTGGTAACGTATGGAATAATGTCGCGATCGGTCCCTTTTTTTATTTATTTATCTTGTTTAAATAAAATGAATGAATGCGATGCATTGAAACGTTGCTACCGAATCCTGATTAAAAAGTGGAACTTTTGTTGTTATTATTATTAAAATTGAGACGCAACCGCGACCGGATTCAATAGGTCACCAATTCCGGTGCAAGAGCTCAGCTACACTGCTGCACTCACTGCATAGGCTGAAGGCCAACTTTGGGTTTAATTGTATTCATTCGGTTTACCAATAACAGCTAAATAGTGAAATATTTGTCCCCAGCATTTGGTCAGAGAATCGCTTTAGTGTAACCTCATCCAGTGGTTCTGGATGAGGAGGTCCAGTCCAGTCCAGTTCAGTCCAGTGGTCCACTGTGGGGTGATCCTCTTGTGTGGGGTGTAAAGCTGTGAAAGCTGTGTTGCCACGTTGTTTCGTTCTGTGATGTTGTTTGTACTGATTGTGATTTTTTTTTTTTGCTGTTGTTTTTTGTTTGTTTATTTGTTTTTGCTGTAAAATGAAGTTTTTTGTTGGCTTAAGCCAGGGGTTTTCAACCTTTTTCATACCAGGGCCCACCATTTATTCAGCATTTGAGCCACGGACCACCATTTGAGAACATTTTAGCCCCACAGACCCCAAAACTGAAGATTTCTTTTGCTTTTGTCCATCTTCTAGTTGTGTGGACTTGGGCTAATTCAGAGGGTGAATATTTTAACTCTTGAGAGTGTAAAAATGAAACCAAATGGACCCGCAAGGGTCCATTTGGTTTTATTTTTACGTTCTCAAGAGTTACATCTGGTTAACCAACTTAGCTGGGGACCACTGGAACCCTCTCAGGGACCACTGGTGGTCCCCGGACCACCTGTTGAAAACCCCTGGCTTAAGCGATTGAAAATAGCAGATCTACAAGTTTGCCTTTTGACCTGTTGTGAACTTGTCGTTTAGCTATTGTTTTCTATTCCAAGGGTAAGTCTAACAGATTCATAACATTGATGTAAAGCAGTGGTTTTCAACCAGTGGTCTGGGGACCACTGGTGGTCCTTGAGATGGTTCCAGGTGGTCCCACCCCAGACCAGATGTGACTCTCTAGAGCGTATAAAACCCTTGCAGGTCCATTTGGTTTCATGTTTACAATCTCAAGAGCTAACATTCATCATCTGAATTAGCCCAAGTCTACACAACTGGTTTACTGTATGTTTGCCTGTTGTGTTTCCCAAATCCACATCGTGGACAAGAGCAAAAGAAATCGCAATAGCTTTGGGGTCTGTGGGGCTAAAATGTCCTCAAATGGTGGTCCGTGGCTCAAATGCGGAATAAATAGTTGGCCCTGGTATCAAAAAGGTTGAAGACCACTGATGTAAAGGAGTTCCAATGAGAGCTGTGATCCCATGTTTGTATAAATTATCTAAATGAAACACAATAAACACATGCGTAAATAAGCTGTTCGAAGGGGCATGCATAGAAAAGGACAACCTTACAATGGAGTCATGTGTCAGTATTTTGCCACAGATTTTTGTGTGCTACCAGCCTCCAGTGAGGGACAAAATGTTTGTGTTATGGTGGCCTCTGGTTGGCATAGGCCAGCGGTGCCCAAAATTCATTTTGACCCAACATTTTGCCGGTTCTCTTCCCCAGTTGTGGACAAAAACATGAAAGTTATTAGCTTTGGGTGCAATAGACTAAATTCAACATCACGAACTGTCAACTCAAACCCCAAATACCGTTTTCAAACCTCAGTAGTAGCATATACAGGAAACCCTTCCAATTCTCCCCCTCCATTTTTCATTATAAGTGCATTATTCTTAAACACTGTAACAGTAAGTAACACATTCACCACTATTTCAAAATTAAACTTTCTTGGAGGCCTTGAAATGGATTTTGTTTATGTGTAGATCTTGTTGAGCCGGTCATTTTGAAAGCGTGGGCACCCCTGGCATAGGCCTACAGTACTTCCCAGGTGTGTTGGACTGGTTGGTGGCCCCGCCCACACCACCAACAAGGAAACCTGCAATAACTTCACCCCACTCTCAGCCAGAGCCTTTGAATAGACAGAGTTGCGCCTACTCCGTACTCCACTTCTAGGGCCAGTCTCTCCTGGCCCAAAAGTGCTACTCTCCTGAAACCTGAGGTTGATAAATAAATGAATACATTCTAATGTCTGGTGGTCAAGGCATGAACAAACATCTGTAAACAATTACATTGATGCATACAAAGGAAAGAAGACGTGCCACCGGTTATTTTTGGATAGTTTCTTTATATCGTTAATTTGCAATTAACGATATAATTATATTGACGCCTTGAAAGAGCAGAATAGTAGTTTCTCCCACAGCACCTCATTCACACAAGTGATATTCCATTGTATTGCCATTTATAAAAGGATTTATTGAATGATTTTGGTGATTTGGTTGAATGCAGGTTGGCATTGCATTCAAGTGCATAAGTGACTATTAATATGTATATGTACAGTATATATATATACACACACACACACACACACACACACACACACACACACACACACACACACACACACACACACACACACACATATATCAACAAATAAGTTTCAATATACAACCTTTGCCATCTTCTTTATATTGAAATAAATCCACTGCAAATCCAGCCCTCCAATGAGGTCAATGTAATCTTTTTTCCCTTATTTTCCCCTCAAACTGATCCTAATCTTACATTTTGTTTTGAACTACCCCTTGTGAAGAGTTGATCCAGATTCCCTGATTTGATAGGATATCAGTGTACCTAAATCCACATCTGATCTTGATCACATCACGATTCAAAGTTTTGGCTTCAACATCTGTATTCAGGGTAACAATAGACCTTTAGGTAAGCCACACCCTCTTGTCCACCCTAGGACACTTTCCAGCCAGGCTCATTTATTCCAATGTAAACATCATGGACTTTACACAATAAATACTGGTTCATTTTTGGTTTGGGGAGGGGCTTAGTGATGAGATGAACTTTATTAATCCCAGGGGGGAAATTAAAACCTACCTAAAGGTATATTAATAATATTATTGACTGCATTCATCCTATGAATGTGTCTTGTCTCTTGGACTGAACTCGTCCTTCTGCTTGTCTTGAGGAGGACTTCGTCATCAAAGAGATTTGACCTGGGGACGTGTATCAGATATCATGGAGGCGACTCAGTCAGGGGAACTGGCTTTGCAACTTTACTGTAAACATAAACATACCGTATTGCATCTGAATGTGGGATAGTAGGGCAGAGGTCACAGATAACTTCAAACAGTATCCTGTCTGTCTGTGGCGTTTCTAAAGCAATTTGGGTCCAACCAAATGGACCTTTTAGGGTCCATTTGGTAAGGGGGGGCTCTGGGGAAAATCTCCTGTGATGTCATACAGGGCTTGACACTAACACTTGGCCGCTTGCCTGGGGCTAGTAAAAAAAATGATCGGGCAAGTGAAGACTACTACCTGGTTGCCCGATTGGGCAAGTGTGTGACTTAGTTCGCTATAACACAACATAAGATATATTTGTCTTGAAGGTGGTAATTGCACTCTGCCTCTGTGTCTTTCCCTGCTTTCAAGCCATCTCCTATCTCTCTCCCAGGTACATTTGGTTCCAAACTATCATTTTGCTGGCGTCACAGACTGCTGAGTCTGTGACCACTGTGGGAACCACTGATTTACAAGTTGAATATTTACTGTATTTATTGTGACTTGAACAAAATATAGTCTTCAACTGTAGAAAGTAAACTTAAATGCAAAATTTACGATATATTTTGGGGGCAGGTGACCATGACCTGAGGGCAAGTAGAACCTGACTTGCACTTGCCCGATGGGCAAGTGCCTTGAAGACCTTAGTGTCAACCCCTGTCATAGCTATGACAAGCACAGTAAAATGCCCCCCCCCCCCCCAAGGGATAAAAACCTGATAACACCCCTGCTGTCTGCCTGTCAGAAACTGACAGGAGGGACAGTGCAACAATGCATTACGGTCATTGCAGGAATTCAGCTACCCAGTCAAACACTAGTGAAACAGTGTTAGATACAGTCAAGTCAAGTCAAGTTTATTTATAAAGCACATTTCACTCGACAAGCGAGAACCCAATGTGCTGACAGAGTTACAGAAAAGACAGAAAAAAAAACAGAGAGTTAATTATATACATCATGAACAATTGAGACAATTAGACAGTTAATTGCATTCATCTAGGTAAAAGCTAGTGAAAATAAATATGTTTTCAGTCTGCTTTTAAATAAAGAGAGCGAGGTTGCTGATCTTAGTTCAATTGGTAAAGAGTTCCATAATGTGGGGCCATAGTGACTAAAGGCACCATAACCAAATCTTGTATTGATCCTTTTTATACTGAGGAGCCCTTTATCGGAAGATCTAAGGGTCCTAGAAGGCACATAAGGTTGAAGCATGTCAGCAATATAAGAGGGGGCCAAGTCGTTGACAGATTTAAAAACTAAAAGAAGCACCTTGAAATCTACTATCTGTTTCACTGGGAGCCAGTGCAGAGAGGATAAAACAGGAGAAATATGTTCAAACTTTTTGGTTATCGTTAAAACTCTTGCAGCCGCATTCTGAACTAAGTGCTTGTTTTGAGCAGCCTGCAAAGACACCATTGCAGTAGTCCAGTCTGCTGGTGATAAAGGCGTGAACCAATTTTTCACAGTCTGATTGGGATAAGAAACCTCTGACCTTGGATACGTTCCTTCCTTAGGTGATAAAATGCACTCTTTGAAATAGATGTGATGTGTTTTTGAAAGTTAAGCTCGTCATCTAGGATGACACCCAAGTTTTTAACATGGTGACATGGTTGAACTGATAAGGGAAGTAACAGGGAGTTGATTTGGTGTCTTGTTTCTTTAGAGCCAATTAGTAATATTTCAGTTTTGTCATCAACAGTGATAGATCGGTAGAACTGTAATGATTCAACTTCTACACAGGACATGAAAGGCAGAGAACGCAGACTTAAATAACATCTTGTGTCTGGTCCCGTTTATTCAAGGCACTACATAATGCAGAGTATGGCATAGAAATTATGCTAGCATGTAAAATGTGTGCGTTTGGCACATACAGTATGCAAACTGTATAATGCTGCATCCTCTTCTTAGGAGTTCAACAAACCGTGTCCAGCCCAGATTTGGCACAAACAAGGGACTTCATTATTTTTGCTCCTATGCCACCAAAATGTGGAACGCCCTACCAATGGTCATTACGACATGCAAATCCATTGACTCCTTCAAAACCACTCAAAGGGCACCTACGGGCGGCTGCAATTTGAAAATGGCCTTGGTAAAAAATATGATTCCACTCCCCCTGTTTTATATTTCTCTTTTACCACCACTATGATCTGCCGCTTCTGCCTTTCCGTAAGTGAATATTTGTATGTCTCTAAATGTTTGATGAAATGAACAGTTTGGCTGCTATTATAAAAGAGTGTACTCTTAATTGGTTTGTCCATTCACAGTTATCAGTCTTGTATTGAGTTGTGCTTGTAAATCTCCAAAAACATTCAATGTTTTACAACAGTCATTCAACTGTGATTGCATGTGGCAACATCGCCCTCATGTGGCAAATATCTGTCAAGACAACCAAATGTCATTCTGCAGAGTGAGACTTAAACCATGAATACTTTGTTGACGCAGACTCCCCGGATTCTATTTTTGGTATTTATCCAATTTACCCTCTACTGCGCCATATCTGTTGAAAACAGATGATCTAATGGCTCACCTGTACAGTTTGTAGATCGACGATTTTAATCAAAGATTTCCCTATTTTCAGTAAATAACAAATGTTACTTAAAGTCACAATAATAGTATACCAAACACAACTAAAGACAAGACTACCAAGAACCACTACACAAACTAAAAGAACAAAATACTCAGACATAAAGGCAGCATGGTGAAGGACAGAGGAATGGAGTCTCTGCTGCAGAATCAAGCTGTCGCCCTCACAAGGGTTGAAGACAAACTGAGCACTTTTATGGAAACCAGGCTGTGGATGGGACGGGCGAATGAGGGAGAGGGGCAGGTCCAGAAGGGACCTGTCCATCTACAGCCACCTGCTTCCAATCACCACACCCACTCTCTCCAACATTTCTCTCTCTCTCTCTGCATTCTCTCACCATTCACCACCTTAGAAACACAAAAGGAAAACAATATAACACAGGCCACAAATGATACAACACAATAATTCCCAAAATAACCATTTACAATAATAATACTAAGGACCTTGGTCCGTAACACCAAGGCAATCCAAGACTAGTCAAATCTGGCCCCAGAATATCACCTGATTTCAACCAACACAAATCCTAACCACTAAACACGGACGTCCCTGGATGAATCAGAGTCAGATTGAAGCCAAACTAAACTAACTTCAAATCAAAACTAGTCTAGACTAGCCAGAATAGCTTAGCTATAGGTTTATTATATCAATTTGTGAAGACGTCCTGGAAATGCCGTAATTATGAGCCTTCATTCAGTTGTTGAACATTTAGGAATAGATTCCATTCTATATGGAAAACATTCTGAGGTCAGTTTAGTGTACCTACATTTGATACCCCACTTTTTAACACGCATTTCAAGTAAAGAATATCACTTAACCTTTAACCATGGCCACACAGATAATGTTTGTAATAAACCAGCCCATTTGTAAATCCACCCAAGACTTTTTCTTTTCCATTTTATCAGAATCATGACCAATTATCAGATCCAACATGCAAATTAATAGGCGCATGAATGGCCACGTTCAGATACTTAAAGTCGTTTGCTCCTATACGTCGTTGATATACATGCATTTTAAAATCATGTTGGAATCGATTTAAATGTGCAGGGTGACAAATAACTTTACATGGGTTGCATCTTCAAAGGTTAACAATAAAAGCCCACAGCTTAAAAAAAAAAAATCAGTTTGAGAGGGGAAAATCTGCATGAATCTTCCTGCCTGATGTCTTTTATGTATTTTATCATGTACATTAGTGAGGACCTATTATATGACACCAGGCTGCAAGGTGGTGAAGTGATTTCTCTAAAGCAGGGGTTTTCAACAGGTGGTCTGGGGACCACCAGTGGTCCCTGAGAGGGTTCCAGGTGGTCCCCAGCTAAGTTGGTTAACCAGATGTAACTCTTGAGAACGCAGAGCTTAAAGCCAAAGAAATTCTCAAGACTGAAACTGTATTTATTTATTTATTTATATATTTTCAAATATGCTCTGTCTGATCTCAATAAATGCCCACTATGCATTCCTCAAGACTGAAATCAGTCCCCTGCTCAGTTGCTTCATAGTATTGCCATTCTGTGCACTCAGTTCTTATTTAAAACTTGGGGGTCTATTTTCGTTGTCTTAAGTATCAGGTCTTGAGTGACTCAAAACTTGGAGGTGTGACAAAGCTGTTTGGCTGTTTTGATTGTCCGAACAGCTTTGCCACAATTCAAAGTTTTGGTGTCAGTAAAAAGATCACAGGTGCAGCATGTGGTGGATACTGCAAATCTCACCATAGATATATCACGATATGATTTATCGATTACATGCTTATTCAAACTAATGACCATGTTCCACAATTACAGCAAACAGACTCACAGACCTAAAATGTCTAAACATCCCAACGAGGAATTGAGGAAGGGAATGTATTGCAACTTGCCATGCAAAATGTTCAGTTCCCTGAAGTCCATAAAACACCCTTGAATGTACTGGGGGTCAAAACATTGTCCATCATATTCTGAAAGCAAGCCTCAAGAGTCTAATTGCGTCTAACCTGTGGGCAAGAATTACCTCCTCCTTTGGGGGCTTCGGTGTTGGAGCAATGTTGGCGGCATGGCTTTCCACTCCAGCAATGACATCAGCACTTGGTATTTCACCGTTTGGTCATCTGTCACCTTCATGGCACGTTTCACAAGACCACGACGCCTGTTTGGTGTGGGGTCCACCTGAAATTGAGCAAATCATAGATTTGTAAAGTCCTTGCTAAGTCACACTTAGGAATACAAGTAGATGTGAGTCTTTACAGAAGGAAGTTAGCTTCACACTAATGACGAGGAAAAGAAGGCTTACAGGTCACATGTGTGACAAATGGTGGCTTTAATGTGTGCTTATTAAAAAAGAACTGTCATATTAACACAACTGCCTGTAAGGTGTTGTTCTAGTGCAGGGGTCGGCAACCCAAGCTGTTGAAAGAGCCATTTTCGACCCCAAATTAAATTCAAAACCGTCTGGAGATTTTATTATTTTTTATTATTTTTTTTTCCTGAAAAGGTCCAGAAAAAAGGTCCTCAAAGAAAAATCATTAACATGGTGAAACACAACCTTTCTTCAGAAATGGAGTTTCTAAAAAAAAATAAAAATAAAGAATTTTTACAGAACTCCATTTCTAGTCCACAAAACACCTCTAAGGTATATTAATGACAGAGTAAAATGAGTAAACTGTTGAAAATGGGTGGTTCAGATTGAAAGCTCCACCTCTGATAACTGCTGGGCTTTTTTGACATGGCCAAGTGTTACTTAAACTGGCAACTGTCAGACAGCGCAAGCGTTTTGGGTGACTGAAATGTTAATTGGCTAATAATGCTACAGCCAGGGAGCCACTAGGGCTGTGTTCTAGAGCCTGCGGCTCCTGAGCCGCAGGTTGCTGACCCCTGTTCTAGTGAATGCAGCAATACCAATTGTGTAAATGTAGACCTTGCATTCTGCTGTACTAATGTATATATGGTGTCCCAAATTAAGAGTTAGACAGATTAACTCGCTTGAGTAAAAGTCCCAAACTTGAGAAATGAAGGGTGTAAAATAAAGAATGGGGCGATGGAAACACCTGTATTTCTGTTCTCCCTCCATCCAGCTGTGCACATCTTATGGACAGCCATCCACGTTTCAGCTCCTGCATCAAAAACATTATGCAAATGTGGACCTCTGTGGCCAAAATGAATTTTAGTTTTTCAGTAATAATTGTCCAAATCTAAACTACTTTCCACTGGTTCAATATTTTCAAAACAGAGACAAAAAGGGTGTTCAGTAGCAGTGATTTATGCAAATATGTATCAAAACCTAAAAAAAAAAAGAAAAAAAAGGAAAAAGAGGGGAGTTGCGTGGGTTACTCCAGACAGCAAGAATATGATGATCACATACCTGTGTGTCGCCTTGGTAAGAAGCAGAGATCTAGTTCTTTCTTAGTTTCATTGTTCTAGGAGGTCCCATGAGGGTCTTCTGGTACCTTGTGCAGACTGATTTCTGTAAAAGGCTTGTTTTATCTTAGGGGCTGCCCTTAGTTTGATCACAAGGATCGTAAGCACCTCCACCACGCCAAGGTGGCAGCCCATGGGAGGTGACCCCCACCCCCCCACACACACCACCCACTTTGGGTAGGTGGTGGTGGTGGGGGGGGGGGGGGGGGGGGGTTGGCTTAAGGCTCATTCAGAGTTTAGATTTACGGTGATCACCGCAACGACTGCTCCGACCACCGCAACCACCACTATTCATAGACCACCACCACCACCTCGCCCCTCCTCTTTCCCTTATTGTTTATGTTCCCCACCCCCTTTTCTCTCTCTACTGCTTACCTGCCTCAATTATAATGCTTTCTAGTGCTTTTATGTATCTTTCCTTTTTACTTGCGTTAAGTTAATAAGTGTTTTTTGCACGGCGGTGTACGGTGCACGGTTGGTTGTCCCTCAGGGTATTCCGATTGGTGACGTGATTGATGACGGAATGTGTTCATTTCTGTTTGTTCATTTCTGATTCGCCTGCTCCGCTCACGCACAAGTAGGCTACCTATTTGTGTATAACGCGCAAGTGTTACGCATGAAACTCCATAGAGTTGATCTAGTCTATTTAGGTCATTGTTTCTCATTAAATTCCTTCTTTCTTCTCGCGCTATTGTGGGTTTCTTTTATTTTACGTCTCGAGCTGTCAAAAAAGAATCCTGCTCCAAACTTCAGGACCAATCAACATTGCCTGGTGGTTCCCAGCCAATGTGATTGGTTTAGCTCAAAAATCAGAGAGGGTGGAAAGAGCGGTGTTTGCGGTGCCGTGGTATGACATCATATGGTAGGCAACGGTGGTCATGGTGGTCGCGGTGATCACCGAAAATCAAACTCTGAATAGGCCTTTAGCCCACCGGACATCGGTAGAAACCTGCAAACTGAACATACTGTAATTGTTAGTATGGGTGGGGAAATCACACACTCGGTAGAAACCTGCAAAGAAAAACACTTGTTAGTTTTAGTTGACACAGGGTTGAATGGCGCTCCATGCTATCCACCAGACATCCGTAGAAACCTGTAAAGAAAAACACTTGTTATATTAGTTGTCACGGGTCTGAATGGCGCTCCAAGCTATCCACCAGACATCAGTAGAAACCTGCAAAGAAAAACACTTTAGTTTTTTCAAGAATAATATTAATTGTGTTTGTCTTTTATTTGAATCAGCAGCTAATCAAATATATTTTTAACTAATCATCTATTTTGTTGGAACATGTCTAAAATAAATACATGAATACATAATCAAACATACTTTAAAGTGATACAGTAGCTAAAATAGTTATCATAATCCAATTAACTGATTCACCACTTAAATTGTGAATAATCACTTAAATAAATCGTCCGAATAATCAATTCTGAAGATAATGGTTAGTTGCAGCCCTAGCTGGGGGGGTTAACCTACCTGTACCAGTTGAACATCAACAGATCATCCGTCTCTACTTTACCTTAACATCCAGATGAGCCTTAAAAAGTGTACACTGCTTTCTAATGTGACCGTTATTGATTAATGTTAAAAGTTAAACCTACCTGTACCAGTTGCACATACACAGAAATCACCCCCCTCAACCCTTTAAAAATTTAGACATTTAGCAGACCAGTGTTGTTTTTGTCGACTAAGACTAAGACTAACAAAAATGAATTTCAGAAGACTAATTGGGACTAAAAGATCTGTGTTTTCAAAAGACTAAGACTAAGACGAAGACTAAAGCATAACCTAAGACTAATGGAAATAGGAAACATTTTTAACTTCTTTTTTTTTCGTTCTTTTTAAGTATGTGAAAATATCTGCAGTATAGATTGCATACAAAGAAATAAAACCTTTCATACTAAAAACTATAAATCTGTATAACATATATAAACCTACAATGCATTTGTATGTAAGACTAAACTACCAAGACTAAGACTAAAAAAAGACTAAGACTGAGACTAAGACTAAATCAATGTTGATATTTTGTCGACTAAGACTAGACTAAAAAAAATAATTTCAGAAGACTAAATGAGACTAAAAGACTAAATGTGTGTTACTCAAAAGACTAAGACTAAGTCAAAATATTCTCAAACAAACAACACTGTAGCAGACTTACATCAAGGAATTAACATTAACAATTTAACATTCTGCTAAAATGCAGAATATATAGTGGGCCGTGATATGAAAATGGTTGAAAATCACTGCTACATTAAACACCCCAAATGCTAACCAAAAATGATAACCAAAGATTTGGACTTTCGGATTTAGTCGACTTACATCATGGAATTAACAAAAAAAAAATCTAACCCATTTTTTCACCCAGTGCCAATACAAATTATTATCCCATATCCATTAAACACCCCAAATGTTAACCAAAGTGCCAATACAAATCATCCCATGATTTGCTAACCCACTCTCTCACCCTCTGCCAGGCGTCCCGTGGCTCGAGACTAGACGCCTCCGTCTCGACGCTCGAGAAGAGACGCCTCCTTACCGCCTCTCCGGGGAACCTGCAGATGACGGACAGCTGCATCTGTCCGTCTGGCCTGTAGACTGACACACGCCCCTGGCATGGGACGACTCTACGTCCCTCCAGCTCATATGTGACCCTAGCCAGTCGCTGGCCGTTCACCTCCGAGCTCAAAACCACGTCGAAGTGGTTGCCTCTACGGTCGCTCCAACTATATGCAGGTGGCATCAGGGTGTCAGGGTGTACCAGAGTCTCCAGCCGCCTGGGGAACTTCTGGTAGAGCACGGTGCTTGGGGTGGACACCACCGCCGCCTGCGGACCCCTGCGGAGCTCCTGACCGACCAGTGAAAAGGAAGAGAAGTCACTAACCTCCCGCACGCGCCTGTACAGCTCCAGGACGCACGCCTTGATGGCCGAGATGTCGTCTTCACTGAGGGCCTGGTTCCTGAGGTTGTCCACGCGGACAACCTGGCTTACCTGCCTTCTGGAGCGATCCGCCGACTCACCTGAGCGTCCAGGGCTGGACGGCTGGTGGACCAGCAACCTCCACTGGTACTGCTCCATGCTGCTTTGGAGAGAGAGAGAGAGAGAGAGAGAGAGAGAGGGAGAGGGAGAGAGAGAGGGAGGAGGAGGGGATAGAGAGAGAGAGAGAGAGAGAGAGCGAGAGGGGAGGAGGGGATAGAGAGAGAGCGAGAGAGAGAGAGACAGAGAGGGGAGGATGAGGGGAGAGAGAGAGAGAGAGAGAGAGAGAGAGGAGAGAGAGAGAGAGAGAGAAGGAGGGGATAGATAGATAGATAGATAGATAGATAGATAGATAGATAGATAGATAGATAGATAGATAGATAGATAGATAGATAGATAGATAGATAGATAGAGGGAGAGAGGGAGAGCTGCAGGCAAGGTGGTACACCTGTGAAAGAGAGGGGGAAAAAAATATTATTGATGCTGCTCGTTGTTGGCCCTCTATTTTAAACCCTGCATAAAGGCAAACAAGACAGGAACTTGCTGGTGCAAAAAAATAAAAATAAAAAATAAGAATGTGATATTGGTTGTGGCAAAGCTGTCAATGGCTACCGCTTCGAAATGTTTTGAAAATCACAACTAACAGACAATAATCTCAACCGGTCTAGCAGATGTTAAAAATCACAAAACACGTATTGTATTGTGATCACAACTAAGAAGAGACAATATAAACACAACTAACTACCAGACGTTATAAACACAACACAGAAGTTATATAAACCAATGCTATAAACCAGTAGTTTTCAACCAGTGGTCCGGGGACCACTAGTGGTCAGCTAAATGATGGGCACTTGGTAACCAAATGGACCCTTAAAGATCTGTAACTCTTGTTATTTCCAAAAAGGTTTCTGCCAGTGGGCAAAAGAAAAAAAAAACTATAGTTTTGGGGTCTGTGGGGCTAAAATGTCCTCAAATTGTGGTCCGTGGCTCAAATTCTGAATAATTTTTGGGCCCTGGTATCAAAAAGGTTCAAAACAACACACCGACAGGCCGCAAAAGTAAACGAGACGTGGAGAAATTCGAAAATAAAAACGTTAACTCACCGTCGAAGAGGGAAAACGTTGGTTGCAAAGTTGTGTCTGCTGGTTCCTCTCGTCCGATACCGATGTCCTCCTCGCTGTCTCTGCCGGTCCTCCGGTGTCAAGTGCAGGATCTGCTGCCTGCAAGGTGCTGGATCTGCTGGGTGTAGAACTGCTGTCTCTGCCGGTCCTCCGGTGTCAAAAGCTGGATCTGCTGCCTGCAAGGTGCTGGATCTGCTGGGTGTAGAACTGCTGTCTCTGCCGGTCCTCCGGTGTCAAAAGCTGGATCTGCTGCCTGCAAGGTGCTGGATCTGCTGCCTGCAAGGTGCTGGATCTGCTGCCTGCAAGGTGCTGGATCTGCTGCCTGCAAGGTGCTGGATCTGCTGCCTGCAAGGTGCTGGATCTGCTGCCTGCAAGGTGCTGGATCTGCTGGGTGTAGAACTGCTGTCTCTGCCGGTCCTCCGGTGTCAAAAGCTGGATCTGCTGCCTGCAAGGTGCTGGATCTGCTGCCTGCAAGGTGCTGGATCTGCTGCCTGCAAGGTGCTGGATCTGCTGGGTGTAGAACTGCTCTGCTGTAGCTGGTAATGTCGCTGGTAAGCGGAGTGGTGGTGAATGCGTCTGATTCTCAGTGAGTCTCAGATCATTCTGAAAGATGTGGACGAAGCTTGGAGTACATTCATTGGGACCGGCGTCGTTGATTGGTCGGGTGTTTTGAGCGGCGGCGCGCTCGTCCAATCAGCGCCGAGTGTTCAAAGTTCAAACGAGTTCAAACCGCTCAAACGGCGGGGCGCTGCAACTGAGCTTCTCGACTTGCACACTTTAAAAAACCCGTTAAAAACTACCACATCATATCATATCATAGCAAAACGTTAAAAACAAGCAATATCATATTATATCAAAGCTGTAAGTGTAAATAAACAAAACAATTCTCGTCAAACGAGTTGCGTCGACGTTACAGCGACGGTAGAGTCGCTTCCACTGACGTCACACGGCGTGGCCGTGGCTCGGCGCGTCGACCAATCAGAATCGAGTTGCGTCCCCCCAGCGTAGTGCGTACATTGAAATTGGTAACTTATGGAATAATGTCGCGATCGGTCCCTTTTTTTAAATTTATTTATCTTGTTTAAATAAAATGAATGAATGCGATGCATTGAAACGTTGCTACCGAATCCTGATTAAAAAGTGGAACTTTTGTTATTATTATTAAAATTGAGACGCAACCGCGACCGGATTCAATAGGTCACCAATTCCGGTGCAAGAGCTCAGCTACACTGCTGCACTGAATAGGCTGAAGGCCAACTTTGGGTTTAATTGTATTCATTCGGTTTACCAATAACAGCTAAATAGTGAAATATTTGTCCCCAGCATTTGGTCAGAGAATCGCTTAGTGTAACCTCATCCAGTGGTTCTGGATGAGGAGGTCCAGTCCAGTCCAGTTCAGTCCAGTGGTCCACTGTGGGGTGATCCTCTTGTGTGGGGTGTAAAGCTGTGAAAGCTGTGTTGCCACGTTGTTTCGTTCTGTGATGTTGTTTGTACTGATTGTGAATTTTTTTTTTGCTGTTGTTTTTTGTTTGTTTATTTGTTTTTGCTGTAAAATGAAGTTTTTTGTTGGCTTAAGCCAGGGGTTTTCAACCTTTTTCATACCAGGGCCCACCATTTATTCAGCATTTGAGCCACGGACCACCATTTGAGAACATTTTAGCCCCACAGACCCCAAAACTGAAGATTTCTTTTGCTTTTGTCCATCTTCTAGTTGTGTGGACTCGGGCTAATTCAGAGGGTGAATATTTTAACTCTTGAGAGTGTAAAAATGAAACCAAATGGACCCGCAAGGGTCCATTTGGTTTTATTTTTACGTTCTCAAGAGTTACATCTGGTTAACCAACTTAGCTGGGGACCACTGGAACCCTCTCAGGGACCACTGGTGGTCCCCGGACCACCTGTTGAAAACCCCTGGCTTAAGCGATTGAAAATAGCAGATCTACAAGTTTGCCTTTTGACCTGTTGTGAACTTGTCGTTTAGCTATTGTTTTCTATTCCAAGGGTAAGTCTAACAGATTCATAACATTGATGTAAAGCAGTGGTTTTCAACCAGTGGTCCGGGGACCACCGCTGGTCCTTGAGACGGTTCCAGGTGGTCCCACCCCAGACCAGATGTGACTCTTTAGAGCGTATAAAACCCTTGCAGGTCCATTTGGTTTCATGTTTACAATCTCAAGAGCTAACATTCATCATCTGAATTAGCCCAAGTCTACACAACTGGTTTACTGTATGTTTGCCTGTTGTGTTTCCCAAATCCACATCGTGGACAAGAGCAAAAGAAATCGCTATAGCTTTGGGGTCTGTGGGGCTAAAATGTCCTCAAATGGTGGTCCGTGGCTCAAATGCGGAATAAATAGTTGGCCCTGGTATCAAAAAGGTTGAAGACCACTGATGTAAAGGAGTTCCAATGAGAGCTCAGCTGTGATCCCATGTTTGTATAAATTATCTAAATGAAACACAATAAACACATGCGTAAATAAGCTGTTCGAAGGGGCATGCATAGAAAAGGACAACCTTACAATGGAGTCATGTGTCAGTATTTTGCCACAGATTTTTGTGTGCTACCAGCACCTCCAGTGAGGGACAAAATGTTTGTGTTATGGTGGCCTCTGGTTGGCATAGGCCAGCGGTGCCCAAAATTCATTTTGACCAACATTTTGCCGGTTCTCTTCCCCAGTTGTGGACAAAAACATGAAAGTTATTAGCTTTGGGTGCAATAGACTAAATTCAACATCACGAACTGTCAACTCAAACCCCAAATACCGTTTTCAAACCTCAGTAGTAGCATATACAGGAAACCCTTCCAATTCTCCCCCTCCATTTTTCATTATAAGTGCATTATTCTTAAACACTGTAACAGTAAGTAACACATTCACCACTATTTCCAAGTTAAACTTTCTTGGAGGCCTTGAAATGGATTTTGTTTATGTGTAGATCTTGTTGAGCCGGTCATTTTGAAAGCGTGGGCACTCCTGGCATAGGCCTACAGTACTTCCAGGTGTGTTGGACTGGTTGGTGGCCCCGCTCACACCACCAACAAGGAAACCTGCAATAACTTCACCCCACTCTCAGCCAGAGCCTTTGAATAGACAGAGTTGCTCCTACTCCGTACTCCACTTCTAGGGCCAGTCTCTCCTGGCCCAAAAGTGCTACTCTCCTGAAACCTGAGGTTGATAAATAAATGAATACATTCTAATGTCTGGTGGTCAAGGCATGAACAAACATCTGTAAACAATTACATTGATGCATACAAAGGAAAGAAGACGTGCCACCGGTTATTTTTGGATAGTTTCTTTCATGATTTGCAATTAACGATATAATTATATTGACGCGTTGAAAGAGCAGAATAGCAGTTTCTCCCACAGCACCTCATTCACACTAGTGATATTCCATTGTATTGCCATTTATAAAAGGATTTATTGAATGATTTTGGTGATTTGGTTGAATGCAGGTTGGCAAGAGTCTTCTGCATAAGTGACAAAATATATATATATATAAATCTTATCAACAAATAATTTATTATTTCAATATACAACCTTTGCCATCTTCATTATATAGAAAAAAACACTGCAAATCCAGCCCTCCAATGAGGTCAATGTAATCTTTTTTCCCCTCAAACTGATCCTAATCTTACATTTTGTTTTGAACTACCCCTTGTGAAGAGTTGATCCAGATTCCCTGATGGACTTTACACAATAAATACTGGTTCATTTTTGGTTTGGGGAGGGGCTTACCTAAAGGTCTATTAATAATATTATTGACTGCATTCATCCTATGAATGTGTCTTGTCTCTTGGACTGAACTCGTCCTTCTGCTTGTCTTGAGGAGGACTTCGTCATCAAAGAGATTTGACCTGGGGACGTGTATCAGATATCATGGAGGCGACTCAGTCAGGGGAACTGGCTTTGCAACTTTACTGTAAACATAAACATACCGTATTGCATCTGAATGTGGGATAGTAGGGCAGAGGTCACAGATAACTTCAAACAGTATCCTGTCTGTCTGTGGCGTTTCTAAAGCAATTTGGGTCCAACCAAATGCATTTGGTAAGGGGGGGCTCTGGGGAAAATCTCCTGTGATGTCATACAGGGCTTGACACTAACACTTGGCCGCTTGCCCGGGGCTAGTAAAAAAAAAATGGTCGGGCAAGTGAAGACTGCTACCTGGTTGCCCGATTGGGCAAGTGTGTGACTTAGTTCGCTATAACACAACATAAGATATATTTGTCTTGAAGGTGGTAATTGCACTCTGCCTCTGTGTCTTTCCCTGCTTTCAAGCCATCTCCTATCTCTCTCCCAGGTACATTTGGTTCCAAACTATCATTTTGCTGGCGTCACAGACTGCTGAGTCTGTGACCACTGTGGGAAGAACCACTGATTTACAAGTTGAATATTTACTGTATTTATTGTGACTTGAACAAAATATAGTCTTCAACTGTAGAAAGTAAACTTAAATGCAAAATTTACGATATATTTTGGGGGCAGGTGACCATGACCTGAGGGCAAGTACAACCTGACTTGCACTTGCCCGACGGGCCAAGTGCCTTGAAGACCTTAGTGTCAACCCCTGTCATAGCTATGACAGGCACCGTAAAATGACGCCCCCCAAGGGATAAAAATCTGATAACGCCTCTGCTGTCTGTCTCTTTTCACAAGAAACCGACAGAAGGAGGGACAGTGCAACAATGCATTATGGTCATTGCAGGAATTCAGCTACCCAGTCAAACACTAGTGAAACAGTGAAATGTCCTTTATCTGACAACTCCCCATGCCAAGCAGGCACTTGTCAATAGATCGGTAGAACTGCAATGATTCAACTTCTACACAGGACATGAAAGGCACAGAACGCAGATTTAAATAACATCTTGTGTCTGGTCCCGTTTATTCAATAAGGCACTACAGCATGCAGAGTATGACATAGAAATGATGCTAGCATGTAAAATGTGTGTGTTTGGCACATACAGTATGCAAACTGTATACATGCTGCATCCTCTTCTTAGGAGTTCAACAAACCCTGTCCAGCCCTAAATCTCCAAGCTGTTAATAATAAAAAAAAAAACATTCAATGTTTTACACCAGTCATTCAACTGTGATCGCATGTGGCAACATCGCCCTCATGTGGCAAATATCTGTCAAGACAACCAAATGTCATTCTGCAGAGTGATCATAACCACTTGTCTTAAACCATAAATACTTCGTTGACCGCAGTCCCCCGACTCCCCGGATTCTATTTTGGGGTATTTATCCAATTTTACCCTCTACCGCGCCATATCTCTTTGTTGAGAACAGATGATCTACAGGCTCACCTGTACAGTTTGTAGATCGAC
>CM076972.1:44782578-44822428 GCA_039105355.1 Benthosema pterotum
GATTTTAATCAAAGATTTCCCTATTTTCAGTAAATAACAAATGTTACTTAAAGTCACAATAATAGTATACCATACACAACTAAAGACAAGACTAACAAGAACCACTACACAAACTAAAAGAACAAAATACTCAGACATAAAGGCAGCATGGTGAAGGACAGAGGAATGGAGTCTCTGCTGCAGAATCAAGCTGTCGCCCTCACAAGGGTTGAAGACAAACTGAGCACTTTTATACAAGTAGGGTTATTGCCCAGCCAATGGAAACCAGGCTGTGGACGGGACGGGCCAATGAGGGAGAGGGGCAGGTCCAGGAGGGGCCTGTCATCTACAGCCACCTGCTTCCAATCACCACAGCCACTCTCTCCAACACTTCTCTCTCTCTCTCTGCATTCTCTCACCATTCACCACCTTAGAAACACAAAAGGAAAACAATATAACACAGGCCACAAATGAAATGATACAACACAATAATTCCCAAAATAACCATTTACAATAATAATACTAAGGACCTTGGTCCGTAACACCAAGGCAATCCAAGTCTAGTCAAATCTGGCCCCAGAATATCACCTGATTTCAACCAACACAAATCCTAACCACTAAACACGGACGTCCCTGGATGAATCAGAGTCAGATTGAAGCCAAACTAAACTAACTTCAAATCAAAACTAGTCTAGACTAGCCAGAATAGCTTAGCTATAGGTTTATTATATCAATTTGTGAAGACGTCCTGGAAATGCCGTAATTATAAGCCTTCATTCAGTTGAACATTTAGGAATAGATTCCATTCTGTATGGAAAACATTCTGAGGGCAGTTTAGTGTACCTACATTTGATACCCCACTTTTTAACACGCATTTCAAGTAAAGAATATCACTTAACCTTTAACCATGGCCACACAGATAATGTTTGTAATAAACCAGCCCATTTGTAAATCCACCCAAGACTTTTTCTTTTCCATTTTATCAGAATTATGACCAATTATCAGATCCAACATGCAAATTAATAGGCGCATGAATGGCCACGTTCAGATACTTAAAGTCCTTTGCTCCTATACGTCGTTGATATACATGCATTTTAAAATCATGTTGGAATCGATTTAAATGTGCAGGGTGACAAATAACTTTACATGGGTTGCATCTTCAAAGGTTAACAATAAAAGCCCACAGCTTAAAAAAAAAATCAGTTTGAGAGGGGAAAATCTGCATGAATCTTCCTGCCTGATGTCTTTTATGTATTTTATCATGTACATTAGTGAGGACCTATTATATGACACCAGGCTGCAAGGTGGTGAAGTGATTTCTCTAAAGCAGGGGTTTTCAACAGGTGGTCTGGGGACCACCAGTGGTCCCTGAGAGGGTTCCAGCTAAGTTGGTTAACCAGATGTAACTCTTGAGAACGCAGAGCTTAAAGCCAAAGAAATTCTCAAGACTGAAACTGTATTTATTTATTTATTTTCAAATATGCTCTGTCTGATCTCAATAAATGCCCACTATGCATTCCTCAAGACTGAAATCAGTCCCCTGCTCAGTTGCTTCATAGTATTGCCATTCTGTGCACTCAGTTCTTATTTAAAACTTGGGGGTCTATTTTCGTTGTCTTAAGTATATCAGGTCTTGAGTGACTCAAAACTTGGAGGTGTGACAAAGCTGTTTGGCTGTTTTGATTGTCCGAACAGCTTTGCCACAATTCAAAGTTTTGACTTACGGTAAGTCATAAGACATGATACTCAAAATAGGGCTCTTGGTGTCAGTAAAAAGATCACAGGTGCAGCATGTGGTGGATACTGCAAATCTCACCATAGATATATCACGATATGATGTATCGATTACATGCTTATTCAAACTAATGACCATGTTCCACAATTACAGCAAACAGACTCACAGACCTAAAATGTCTAAACATCCCAACGAGGAATTGAGGAAGGGAATGTATTGCAACTTGCCATGCAAAATGTTCAGTTCCCTGAAGTCCATAAAAGACCCTTGAATGTACTGGGGGTCAAAACATTGTCCATCATATTCTGAAAGCAAGCCTCAAGAGTCTAATTGCGTCTAACCTGTGGGCAAGAATTACCTCCTCCTTTGGGGGCTTCGGTGTTGGAGCAATGTTGGCGGCATGGCTTTCCACTCCAGCAATGACATCAGCACTTGGTATTTCACCGTTTGGTCATCTGTCAGCTTCATGGCACGTTTCACAAGACCCCGACGCCTGTTTGGTGTGGGGTCCACCTGAAATTGAGCAAATCATAGATTTGTAAAGTCCTTGCTAAGTCACACTTAGGAATACAAGTAGATGTGAGTCTTTACAGAAGGAAGTTAGCTTCACACTAATGACGAGGAAAAGAAGGCTTACAGGTCACATGTGTTGTGACAAATGGTGGCTTTAATGTGTGCCTATTAAAAAAAAAAGAACTGTCATATTAACACAACTGCCTGTAAGGTGTTGTTCTAGTGCAGGGGTCGGCAACCCAAGCTGTTGAAAGAGCCATTTTCGACCCCAAATTAAATTCAAAACCGTCTGGAGATTTTTTTTTTTTTTTTTCCTGAAAAGGTCCAGAAAAAAGGTCCTCAAAGAAAAATCATTAACATGGTGAAACACAACCTTTCTTCAGAAATGGAGTTTCTAAAAAAAATAAAAATATATATATATTTTTTTACAAAACTCCATTTCTAGTCCACAAAACACCTCTAAGGTATATTAATGACAGAGTAAAATGAGTAAACTGTTGAAAATGGGTGGTTCAGATTGAAAGCTCCACCTCTGATAACTGCTGGGCTTTTTTGACATGGCCAAGTGTTACTTAAACTGGCAACTGTCAGACAGCGCAAGCGTTTTGGGTGACTGAAATGTTAATTGGCTAATAATGCTACAGCCAGGGAGCCACTAGGGCTGTGTTCTAGAGCCTGCGGCTCCTGAGCCGCAGGTTGCTGACCCCTGTTCTAGTGAATGCAGCAATACCAATTGTGTAAATGTAGACCTTGCATTCTGCTGTACTAATGTATATGGTGTCCCAAATTAAGAGTTAGACAGATTAACTCGCTTGAGTAAAAGTCCAAAACTTGAGAAATGAAGGGTGTAAAATAAAGAATGGGGCGATGGAAACGCCTGTATTTATGTTCTCCCTCCATCCAGCTGTGCACATCTTATGGTATAATGGACAGCCATCCACGTTTCAGCTCCTGCATCAAAAACATTATGCAAATGTGGACCTCTGTGGCCAAAATGAATTTTAGTTTTTCAGTAATAATTGTCCAAATCTAAACTACTTTCCACTGGTTCAATATTTTCAAAACAGAGACAAAAAGGGTGTTCAGTAGCAGTGATTTATGCAAATATGTATCAAAACCTAAAAAAAAAAAGAAAAAAAAGGAAAAAGAGGGGAGTTGCGTGGGTTACTCCAGACAGCAAGAATATGATGATCACATACCTGTGTGTCGCCTTGGTAAGAAGCAGAGATCTAGTTCTTTCTTAGTTTCATTGTTCTAGGAGGTCCCATGAGGGTCTTCTGGTACCTTGTGCAGACTGATTTCTGTAAAAGGCTTGTTTTATCTTAGGGGCTGCCCTTAGTTTGATCACAAGGATCGTAAGCACCTCCACCACGCCAAGGTGGCAGCCCATGGGAGGTGACCCCCACCCCCCCACACACCACCCACTTTGGGTAGGTGGTGGTGGTGGGGGGGGGGGGGGGGGGGTTTAAGGCTCATTCAGAGTTTAGATTTACGGTGATCACCGCAACGACTACTCCGACCACCGCAACCACCACTATTCATAGACCACCACCACCACCTCGCCCCTCCTCTTTCCCTTATTGTTTATGTTCCCCACCCCCTTTTCTCTCTCTACTGCTTACCTGCCTCAATTATAATGCTTTCTAGTGCTTTTCTGTATCTTTCCTTTTTACTTGCGTTAAGTTAATAAGTGTTTTTTGCACGGTGGTGTACGGTGCACGGTTGGTTGTCCCTCAGGGTATTCCGATTGGTGACGTGATTGATGACGAAATGTGTTCATTTCTGCATTTCTGATTCGCCTGCTCCGCTCACGCACAAGTAGGCTACCTATTTGTGTATAACGCGCAAGTGTTACGCATGAAACTCCATAGAGTTGATCTAGTCTATTTAGGTCATTGTCTCTCATTAAATTCCTTCTTTCTTCTCGCGCTATTGTGGGTTTCTTTTATTTTACGTCTCGAGCTGTCAAAAAGAATCCTGCTCCAAACTTCAGGACCAATCAACATTGCCTGGTGGTTCCCAGCCAATGTGATTGGTTTAGCTCAAAAATCAAAGAGGGTGGAAAGAGCGGTGTTTGCGGTGCCGTGGTATGACATCATATGGTAGGCAACGGTGGTCATGGTGGTCGCGGTGATCACCGAAAATCAAACTCTGAATAGGCCTTTAGCCCGCCGGACATCGGTAGAAACCTGCAAACTGAACATACTGTAATTGTTAGTATGGGTGGGGAAATCACACACTCGGTAGAAACCTGCAAAGAAAAACACTTGTTAGTTTTAGTTGACACAGGGTTGAATGGCGCTCCAAGCTATCCACCAGACATCCGTAGAAACCTGTAAAGAAAAACACTTGTTATATTAGTTGTCACGGGTCTAACTAATTTTTAACTAATTATCTATTTTGTTGGAACATGTCTAAAATACATACATGAATAAATAATCAAACATACTTTAAAGTGATACAGTAGCTAAAGTAGTTATCATAATCCAATTAACTGATTCACCACTTAAATTGTGAATAATCACTTAAATAAATCGTCCGAATAATCAATTCTGAAGATAATGGTTAGTTGCAGCCCTAGCTGGGGGGGTTAACCTACCTGTACCAGTTGAACATCAACAGATCATCCGTCTCTACTTTACCTTAACATCCAGATGAGCCTTGGAAGTGTACACTGCTTTCTAATGTGACCGTTATTGATTAATGTTAAAAGTTAAACCTACCTGTACCGGTTGCACATACACAGAAATCACCCCCCTCAACTCTTTAAAAATTTAGACATTTAGCAGACCAGTGTTGTTTTTGTCGACTAAGACTAAGACTAACAAAAATGAATTTCAGAAGACTAATTGGGACTAAAAGATCTGTGTTTTCAAAAGACTAAGACTAAGACGAAGAATAAAGCATAACCTAAGACTAATGGAGATAGGAAACATTTTTAACTTCTTTTTTTTTCGTTCTTTTTAAGTATGTGAAAATATCTGCAGTATAGATTGCATACAAAGAAATAAAACGAGACATCTTTCATACTAAAAACTATAAATCTGTATAACATATATAAACCTACAATGCATTTGTATGTAAGACTAAACTACCAAGACTAAGACTAAAAAAAGACTAAGACTGAGACTAAGACTAAATCAATGTTGATATTTCGTCGACTAAGACTAGACTAAAAAAAATAATTTCAGAAGACTAAATGAGACTAAAAGACTAAATGTGTGTTACTCAAAAGACTAAGACTAAGACTAAGTCAAAATATTCTCAAACAAACAACACTGTAGCAGACTTACATCAAGGAATTAACATTAACAATTTAACATTCTGCTAAAATGCAGAATATATAGTGGGCCGTGATATGAAAATGGTTGAAAATCACTGCTACATTAAACACCCCAAATGCTAACCAAAAATGATAACCCAAGATTTGGACTTTCGGATTTAGTCGACTTACATCGTGGAATTAACAAAAAAAAATCTAACCCATTTTTTCACCCAGTGCCAATACAAATTATTATCCCATAATCCATTAAACACCCCAAATGTTAACCAAAGTGCCAATACAAATCATCCCATGATTTGCTAACCCACTCTTTCACCCGCTGCCAGGCGTCCCGTGGCTCGAGACTAGACGCCTCCGTCTCGACGCTCGAGAAGAGACGCCTCCTTACCGCCTCTCCGGGGAACCTGCAGATGACGGACAGCTGCATCTGTCCGTCTGGCCTGTAGACCGACACACGGCCCTGGCATGGGACGACACGACGTCCACCCAGCTCATATGTGACCCTAGCCAACCGCTGGCCGTTCACCTCCGAGCTCAAAACCACGTCGAAGTGGTTGCCTCTACGGTCGCTCCAACTACATGCAGGTGGCATCAGGGTGTCAGGGTGTACCAGAGTCTCCAGCCGCCTGGGGAACTCCTGGTAGAGCACGGTGCTTGGGGTGGACACCACCGCCGCCTGCGGACCCCTGCGGAGCTCCTGACCGACCAGTGAAAAGGAAGAGAAGTCACTAACCTCCCGCACGCGCCTGTACAGCTCCAGGACGCACGCCTTGATGGCCGAGATGTCGTCTTCACTGAGGGCCTGGTTCCTGAGGTTGTCCACGCGGACAACCTGGCTTACCTGCCTTCTGGAGCGAGCCGCCGACTCACCTGAGCGTCCAGGGCTGGACGGCTGGTGGACCAGCAACCTCCACTGGTACTGCTCCATGCTGCTTTGGAGAGAGAGAGGGAGAGAGGAGAGAGAGAGAGAGAGAGCGAGAGGTGAGGAGGGATAGAGAGAGAGAGAGAGAGAGAGAGAGAGAGAGACAGAGAGGGGAGGATGAGGGGAGAGAGAGAGAGAGAGAGAGAGATAGAGAGATAGAGAGATAGATAGATAGATAGATAGATAGATAGATAGATAGATAGATAGATAGATAGATATTGGTTGTGGCAAAGCTGTCAATGGCTACCGCTTCGAAATGTTTTGAAAATCACAACTAACAGACAATAATCTCAACCGGTCTAGCAGATGTTAAACATCACAAAACATGTATTGTATTGTAATCACAACTAATTGAGACAATAAAACTAACTACCAAATGTTATAAACACAACACAGAAGTTAAACAACAAACCAATGCTATAAACCAGTAGTTTTCAACCAGTGGTCCGGGGACCACTAGTGGTCAGCTAAATGATGGGCACTTGGTAACCAAATGGACCCTTAAAGATCTGTAACTCTTGTTATTTCCAAAAAGGTTTCTGCCAGTGGGCAAAAGAAAAAAAAAATCTATAGTTTTGGGGTCTGTGGGGCTAAAATGTCCTCAAATTGTGGTCCGTGGCTCAAATTCTGAATAATTTTTGGGCCCTGGTATCAAAAAGGTTCAAAACAACACACCGACAGGCCGCAAAAGTAAACGAGACGTGGAGAAATTCGAAAATAAAAACGTTAACTCACCGTCGAAGAGGGAAAACGTTGGTTGCAAAGTTGTGTCTGCTGCTGGTTCCTCTCGTCCGATACCGATGTCCTCCTCGCTGTCTCTGCCGGTCCTCCGGTGTCAAGAGCTGGATCTGCTGCCTGCAAGGTGCTGGATCTGCTGGGTGTAGAACTGCTGTCTCTGCCGGTCCTCCGGTGTCAAGAGCTGGATCTGCTGCCTGCAAGGTGCTGGATCTGCTGCCTGCAAGGTGCTGGATCTGCTGCCTGCAAGGTGCTGGATCTGCTGCCTGCAAGGTGCTGGATCTGCTGGGTGTAGAACTGCTGTCTCTGCCGGTCCTCCGGTGTCAAAAGCTGGATCTGCTGCCTGCAAGGTGCTGGATCTGCTGCCTGCAAGGTGCTGGATCTGCTGCCTGCAAGGTGCTCGATCTGCTGGGTGTAGAACTGCTGTGTCTGCCGGTCCTCCGGTGTCAAAAGCTGGATCTGCTGCCTGCAAGGTGCTGGATCTGCTGCCTGCAAGGTGCTGGATCTGCTGCCTGCAAGGTGCTGGATCTGCTGGGTGTAGAACTGCTCTGCTGTAGCTGGTAATGTCGCTGGTAAGCGGAGTGGTGGTGAATGCGTCTGATTCTCAGTGAGTCTCAGATCATTCTGAAAGATGTGGACGAAGCTTGGAGTACATTCATTGGGACCGGCGTCGTTGATTGGTCGGGTGTTTTGAGCGGCGGCGCGCTCGTCCAATCAGCGCCGAGTGTTCAAAGTTCAAACGAGTTCAAACCGCTCAAACGGCGGGACGCTGCAACTGAGCTTCTCGACTTGCACACTTTAAAAAAACCCGTTAAAAAGTACCACATCATATCATATCATAGCAAAACGTTAAAAACAACCAATATCATATTATATCAAAGCTGTAAGTGTAAATAAACAAAACAATTCTCCTCAAACGAGTTGCGTCGACGTTACAGCGACGGTAGAGTCGCTTCCACTGACGTCACACGGCGTGGCCGTGGCTCGGCGCGTCGACCAATCAGAATCAAGTTGCGTCCCCCATTGTAATGCGTACATTGAAATTGGTAACTTATGGAATAATGTCGCGATCGGTCCCTTTTTTTATTTATTTATCTTGTTTAAATAAAATGAATGAATGCGATGCATTGAAACGTTGCTACCGAATCCTGATTAAAAAGTGGAACTTTTGTTGTTATTATTATTAAAATTGAGACGCAACCGCGACCGGATTCAATAGGTCACCAATTCCGGTGCAAGAGCTCAGCTACACTGCTGCACTCACTGCATAGGCTGAAGGCCAACTTTGGGTTTAATTGTATACATTCGGTTTACCAATAACAGCTAAATAGTGAAATATTTGTCCCCAGCATTTGGTCAGAGAATCGCTTTAGTGTAACCTCATCCAGTGGTTCTGGATGAGGAGGTCCAGTCCAGTCCAGTCCAGTCCAGTGGTCCACTGTGGGGTGATCCTCTTGTGTGGGGTGTAAAGCTGTGAAAGCTGTGTTGCCACGTTGTTTCGTTCTGTGATGTTGTTTGTACTGATTGTGATTTTTTTTTTTTTTGCTGTTGTTTTTTGTTTGTTTTGTTTGTTTATTTGTTTTTGCTGTAAAATGAAGTTTTTTGTTGGCTTAAGCCAGGGGTTTTCAACCTTTTTCATACCAGGGCCCACCATTTATTCAGCATTTGAGCCACGGACCACCATTTGAGAACATTTTAGCCCCACAGACCCCAAAACTGAAGATTTCTTTTGCTTTTGTCCATCTTCTAGTTGTGTGGACTTGGGCTAATTCAGAGGGTGAATATTTTAACTCTTGAGAGTGTAAAAATGAAACCAAATGGACCCGCAATGGTCCATTTGGTTTTATTTTTACGTTCTCAAGAGTTACATCTGGTTAACCAACTTAACTGGGGACCACTGGAACCCTCTCAGGGACCACTGGTGGTCCCCGACCACCTGTTGAAAACCCCTGGCTTAAGCGATTGAAAATAGCAGATCTACAAGTTTGCCTTTTGACCTGTTGTGAACTTGTCGTTTAGCTATTGTTTTCTATTCCAAGGGTAAGTCTAACAGATTCATAACATTGATGTAAAGCAGTGGTTTTCAACCAGTGGTCCGGGGACCACCGCTGGTCCTTGAGACGGTTCCAGGTGGTCCCACCCCAGACCAGATGTGACTCTTTAGAGCGTATAAAACCCTTGCAGGTCCATTTGGTTTCATGTTTACAATCTCAAGAGCTAACATTCATCATCTGAATTAGCCCAAGTCTACAAAACTGGTTTACTGTATGTTTGCCTGTTGTGTTTCCCAAATCCACATCGTGGACAAGAGCAAAAGAAATCGCAATAGCTTTGGGTCTGTGGGGCTAAAATGTCCTCAAATGGTGGTCCGTGGCTCAAATGCGGAATAAATAATAATAATAATAACAATAATAATAATAATAATAATAATGGATTGCATTTTATAGCGCTTTTCCAAGTGCTCAAAGCGCTTTACAATGGTCCATTCATTCATACATTGGGAAGTAGAGCGGCGAACAGTCGACACCAGCGTCCCCACTTCCCACATTCACACACCAATGGTGGCCAGCTCACACTGACCAACTCATTGGAGGCAACTTGGGGTTCAGTGTCTTGCCCAAGGACACTTCGGCACGTAGACAGGAGGAGCCGGGATTCGAACCGCCGACCCATGGTCATTGGACAACCTGCTCTACCTCCTGAGTTGGCCCTGGTATCAAAAAGGTTGAAGACCACTGATGTAAAGGAGTTCCAATGAGAGCTGTGATCCCATGTTTGTATAAATTATCTAAATGAAACACAATAAACACATGCGTAAATAAGCTGTTCGAAGGGGCATGCATAGAAAAGGACAACCTTACAATGGAGTCATGTGTCAGTATTTTGCCACAGGTGTTTGTGTGCTACCAGCACCTCCAGTGAGGGACAAAATGTTTGTGTTATGGTGGCCTCTGGTTGGCATAGGCCAGCGGTGCCCAAAATTCATTTTGACCAACATTTTGCCGGTTCTCTTTCCCAGTTGTGGACAAAAACATGAAAGTTATTAGCTTTGGGTGCAATAGACTAAATTCAACATCACGAACTGTCAACTCAAACCCCAAATACCGTTTTCAAACCTCAGTAGTAGCATATACAGGAAACCCTTCCAATTCTCCCCCTCAGTTTTCATTATAAGTGCATTATTCTTAAACACTGTAACAGTAAGTAACACATTCACCACTATTTCAAAATTAAACTTTCTTGGAGGCCTTGAAATGGATTTTGTTTATGTGTAGATCTTGTTGAGCCGGTCATTTTGAAAGCGTGGGCAGTCTGGGCACCCCTGGCATAGGCCTACAGTACTTCCCAGGTGTGTTGGACTGGTTGGTGGCCCCGCCCACACAACCAACAAGGAAACCTGCAATAACTTCACCCCACTCTCAGCCAGAGCCTTTGAATAGACAGAGTTGCGCCTACTCCGTTCACTTCATGGGGCCAGTCTCTCCTGGCCCAAAAGTGCTACTCTCCTGAAACCCGAGGTTGATAAATAAATGAATACATTCTAATGGAGTCTGGTGGTCAAGGCATGAACAAACATCTGTAAACAATTACATTGATGCATACAAAGGAAAGAAGACGTGCCACCGGTTATTTTTGGATAGTTTCTTTCATGATTTGCAATTAACGATATAATTATATTGACGCGTTGAAAGAGCAGAATAGCAGTTTCTCCCACAGCACCTCATTCACACTAGTGATATTCCATTGTATTGCCATTTATAAAAGGATTTATTGAATGATTTTGGTGATTTGGTTGAATGCAGGTTGGCATTGCATTCAAGTGCATAAGTGACTATTAATATGTATATGTACAGTATATATATATATATATATATATATATATATATATACACACACACACACACACACACACACACACACACACACACACACACACACACACACACACACACACACACACACACACACACACACACACACACACACATATATATATATATCAACAAATAAGTTTCAATATACAACCTTTGCCATCTTCTTTATATTGAAATAAATCCACTGCAAATCCAGCCCTCCAATGAGGTCAATGTAATCTTTTTTCCCTTATTTTCCCCTCAAACTGATCCTAATCTTACATTTTGTTTTGAACTACCCCTTGTGAAGAGTTGATCCAGATTCCCTGATTTGATAGGATATCAGAGTACCTAAATCCACATCTGATCTTGATCACATCACGATTCAAAGTTTTGGCTTCAACATCTGTATTCAGGGTAACAATAGACATTTAGGTAAGCCCCACCCTCTTGTCCACCCTAGGACACTTTCCAGCCAGGCTCATTTATTCCAATGTAAACATCATGGACTTTACACAATAAATACTGGTTCATTTTTGGTTTGGGGAGGGGCTTACCTAAAGGTCTATTAATAATATTATTGACTGCATTCATCCTATGAATGTGTCTTGTCTCTTGGACTGAACTCGTCCTTCTGCTTGTCTTGAGGAGGACTTCGTCATCAAAGAGATTTGACCTGGGGACGTGTATCAGATATCATGGAGGCGACTCAGTCAGGGGAACTGGCTTTGCAACTTTACTGTAAACATAAACATACCGTATTGCATCTGAATGTGGGATAGTAGGGCAGAGGTCACAGATAACTTCAAACAGTATCCTGTCTGTCTGTGGCGTTTCTAAAGCAATTTGGGTCCAACCAAATGGGTCCAACGAAATGGACCTTTTAGGGTCCATTTGGTAAGAGGGGCTCTGGGGAAAATCTCCTGTGATGTCATACAGGGCTTGACACTAACACTTGGCCGCTTGCCCGGGGCTAGTAAAAAAAAAAAAAAAATGGTCGGGCAAGTGAAGACTGCTACCTGGTTGCCCGATAGGGCAAGTGTGTGACTTAGTTCGCTATAACACAACATAAGATATATTTGTCTTGAAGGTGGTAATTGCACTCTGCCTCCGTGTCTTTCCCTGCTTTCAAGCCATCTCCTATCTCTCTCCCAGGTACATTTGGTTCCAAACTATCATTTTGCTGGCACCACAGACTGCTGAGTCTGTGACCACTGTGGGAAGAACCACTGATTTACAAGTTGAATATTTACTGTATTTATTATGACTTGAACAAAATATAGTCTTCAACTGTAGAAAGTAAACTTAAATGCAAAATTTACGATATATTTTGGGGGCAGGTGACCATGACCTGAGGGCAAGTAGAACCTGACTTGCACTTGCCCGATGGGCAAGTGCCTTGAAGACCTTAGTGTCAACCCCTGTCATAGCTATGACAGGCACAGTATCCCCCCAAGGGATAAAAACCTGATAACACCCCTGCTGTCTGCCTGTCAGAAACTGACAGGAGGGACAGTGCAACAATGCATTACGGTCATTGCAGGAATTCAGCTACCCAGTCAAACACTAGTGAAACAGTGTTAGATACAGTCAAGTCAAGTCAAGTTTATTTATAAAGCACATTTCACTCGACAAGCGAGAACCCAATGTGCTGACAGAGTTACAGAAAAGACAGAAAAAAAAAAAACAGAGAGTTAATTATATACATCATGAACAATTGAGACAATTAGACAGTTAATTGCATTCATCTAGGTAAAAGCTAGTGAAAATAAATATGTTTTCAGTCTGCTTTTAAATAAAGAGAGCGAGGTTGCTGATCTTAGTTCAATTGGTAAAGAGTTCCATAATGTGGGGCCATAGTGACTAAAGGCACCATAACCAAATCTTGTATTGATCCTTTTTATACTGAGGAGCCCTTTATCGGAAGATCTAAGGGTCCTAGAAGGCACATAAGGTTGAAGCATGTCAGCAATATAAGAGGGGGCCAAGTCGTTGACAGATTTAAAAACTAAAAGAAGCACCTTGAAATCTACTATCTGTTTCACTGGGAGCCAGTGCAGAGAGGATAAAACAGGAGAAATATGTTCAAACTTTTTGGTTATCGTTAAAACTCTTGCAGCCGCTAATGAACTAATTGCAATTTGTGGAGTGCTTGTTTTGAGCAGCCTGCAAAGACACCATTGCAGTAGTCCAGTCTGCTGGTGATAAAGGCGTGAACCAATTTTTCACAGTCTGATTGGGATAAGAAACCTCTGACCTTGGATACGTTCCTCAGGTGATAAAATGCACTCTTTGAAATAGATGTGATGTGTTTCTGAAAGTTAAGCTCGTCATCTAGGATGACACCCAAGTTTTTAACATGGTGACATGGTTGAACTGATAAGGGAAGTAACAGGGAGTTGATTTGGTGTCTTGTTTCTTTAGAGCCAATTAGTAATATTTCAGTTTTGTCATCAACAGTGATAGATCGGTAGAACTGTAATGATTCAACTTCTACACAGGACATGAAAGGCACAGAACGCAGACTTAAATAACATCTTGTGTCTGGTCCCGTTTATTCAAGGCACTACATAATGCAGAGTATGGCATAGAAATTATGCTAGCATGTAAAATGTGTGCGTTTGGCACATACAGTATGCAAACTGTATAATGCTGCATCCTCTTCTTAGGAGTTCAACAAACCGTGTCCAGCCCAGATTTGGCACAAACAAGGGACTTCATTATTTTTGCTCCTATGCCACCAAAATGTGGAACGCCCTACCAATGGTCATTACGACATGCAAATCCATTGACTCCTTCGAAACCACTCAAAGGGCACCTACGGGCGGCTGCAATTTGAAAATGGCCTTGGTAAAAAATATGATTCCACTCCTTTTTTATATTTCTCTTTTCCCTTTTACCACCACTATGATCTGCCGCTTCTGCCTTTCCGTAAGTGAATATTTGTATGTCTCTAAATGTTTGATGAAATGAACAGTTTGGCTGCTATTATAAAAGAGTGTACTCTTAACTGGTTTGTCCATTCACAGTTATCAGTCTTGTATTGAGTTGTGCTTGTAAATCTCCAAAAACATTCAATGTTTTACAACAGTCATTCAACTGTGATTGCATGTGGCAACATCGCCCTCATGTGGCAAATATCTGTCAAGACAACCAAATGTCATTCTGCAGAGTGAGACTTAAACCATGAATACTTTGTTGACGCAGACTCCCCGGATTCTATTTTTGGTATTTATCCAATTTACCCTCTACTGCGCCATATCTGTTGAAAACAGATGATCTAATGGCTCACCTGTACAGTTTGTAGATCGACGATTTTAATCAAAGATTTCCCTATTTTCAGTAAATAACAAATGTTACTTAAAGTCACAATAATAGTATACCAAACACAACTAAAGACAAGACTACCAAGAACCACTACACAAACTAAAAGAACAAAATACTCAGACATAAAGGCAGCATGGTGAAGGACAGAGGAATGGAGTCTCTGCTGCAGAATCAAGCTGTCGCCCTCACAAGGGTTGAAGACAAACTGAGCACTTTTATGGAAACCAGGCTGTGGATGGGACGGGCGAATGAGGGAGAGGGGCAGGTCCAGGAGGGGCCTGTCCATCTACAGCCACCTGCTTCCAATCACCACAGCCACTCTCTCCAACACTTCTCTCTCTCTCTCTGCATTCTCTCACCATTCACCACCTTAGAAACACAAAAGGAAAACAATATAACACAGGCCACAAATGATACAACACAATAATTCCCAAAATAACCATTTACAATAATAATACTAAGGACCTTGGTCCGTATTCCGTAACACCAAGGCAATCCAAGACTAGTCAAATCTGGCCCCAGAATATCACCTGAGTTCAACCAACACAAATCCTAACCACTAAACACGGACGTCCCTGGATGAATCAGAGTCAGATTGAAGCCAAACTAAACTAACTTCAAATCAAAACTAGTCTAGACTAGCCAGAATAGCTTAGCTATAGGTTTATTATATCAATTTGTGAAGACGTCCTGGAAATGCCGTAATTATAAGCCTTCATTCAGTTGTTGAACATTTAGGAATAGATTCCATTCTATATGGAAAACATTCTGAGGTCAGTTTAGTGTACCTACATTTGATACCCCACTTTTTAACACGCATTTCAAGTAAAGAATATCACTTAAACTTTAACCATGGCCACACAGATAATGTTTGTAATAAACCAGCCCATTTGTAAATCCACCCAAGACTTTTTCTTTTCCATTTTATCAGAATCATGACCAATTATCAGATCCAACATGCAAATTAATAGGCGCATGAATGGCCACGTTCAGATACTTAAAGTCCTTTGCCCCTATACGTCGTTCATATACATGCATTTTAAATTCATGTTGGAATCGATTTAAATGTGCAGGCTGACAAATTATTTTACATGGGTTGCATCTTCAAAGGTTAACAATAAAAGCCCACAGCTTTTTAAGAAAAATCAGTTTGAGGGGGGAAAATCTGCATGAATCTTCCTGCCTGATGTCTTTTATGTATTTTATCATGTACATTAGTGAGGACCTATTATATGACACCAGGTTGCAAGGTGGTGAAGTGATTTCTCTAAAGCAGGGGTTTTCAACAGGTGGTCTGGGGACCACCAGTGGTCCCTGAGAGGGTTCCAGGTGGTCCCCAGCTAAGTTGGTTAACCAGATGTAACTCTTGAGAACGCAGAGCTTAAAGCCAAAGAAATTCTCAAGACTGAAACTGTATTTATTTATTTATATATTTTCAAATATGCTCTGTCTGGTCTCAATAAATGCCCACTATGCATTCCTCAAGACTGAAATCAGTCCCCTGCTCAGTTGCTTCATAGTATTGCCATTCTGTGCACTCAGTTCTTATTTAAAACTTGGGGGGTCTATTTTCGTTGTCTTAAGTATCAGGTCTTGAGTGACTCAAAACTTGGAGGTGTGACAAAGCTGTTTGGCTGTTTTGATTGTCCGAACAGCTTTGCCACAATTCAAAGTTTTGACTTAGCGTAAGTCATAAGACATGATACTCAAAATAGGGCTCTTGGTGTCAGTAAAAAGATCACAGGTGCAGCATGTGGTGGATACTGCAAATCTCACCATAGATATATCACGATATGATGTATATCGATTACACGCTTATTCAAACTAATGACCATGTTCCACAATTACAGCAAACAGACTCACAGACCTAACATGTCTAAACATCCCAACGAGGAATTGAGGAAGGGAATGTATTGCAACTTGCCATGCAAAATGTTCAGTTCCCTGAAGTCCATAAAACACCCTTGAATGTACTGGGGGTCAAAACATTGTCCATCATATTCTGAAAGCAAGCCTCAAGAGTCTAATTGCGTCTAACCTGTGGGCAAGAATTACCTCCTCGTTTGGGGCTTCGGTGTTGGAGCAATGTTGGCGGCATGGCTTTCCACTCCAGCAATGACATCAGCACTTGGTATTTCACCGTTTGGTCATCTGTCAGCTTCATGGCACGTTCCACAAGACTCCGACGCCTGTTTGGTGTGGGGTCCACCTGAAATTGAGCAAATCATAGATTTGTAAAGTCCTTGCTAAGTCACACTTAGGAATACAAGTAGATGTGAGTCTTTACAGAAGGAAGTTAGCTTCACACTAATGACGAGGAAAAGAAGGCTTACAGGTCACATGTGTTGTGACAAATGGTTGCTTTAATGTGTGCTTATTAAAAAAAAGAACTGTCATATTAACACAACTGCCTGTAAGGTGTTGTTCTAGTGAATGCAGCAATACCAATTGTGTAAATGTAGACCTTGCATTCTGCTGTACTAATGTATATGGTGTCCCAAATTAAGAGTTAGACAGATTAACTCGCTTGAGTAAAAGTCCCAAACTTGAGAAATGAAGGGTGTAAAATAAAGAATGGGGCGATGGAAACACCTGTATTTCTGTTCTCCCTCCATCCAGCTGTGCACATCTTATGGACAGCCATCCACGTTTCAGCTCCTGCATCAAAAACATTATGCAAATGTGGACCTCTGTGGCCAAAATGAATTTTAGTTTTTCAGTAATAATTGTCCAAATCTAAACTACTTTCCACTGGTTCAATATTTTCAAAACAGTGTAACAGTGCTAAGTGTAACTAAACTAAAGAGCAGTGATTCATCTCGTTTCCCTTACAATCTGATGATCGTACATGCACAGGGGCGACAGCAAAGCAAACTAGATCAGCATTCTGTAGAGTGAAAACGTACGCATTGTGCACAAGTAGGCCATGGCCTTCAAGCTAATAGTTATGACAGTAATTTTAAAAGGTCTCTTATTTATATCACCATTACGTCATCACCTAAACCGACCAAATACCTCGAGGGACCACGGACCGCCGAACACCTCCTGCACACCCATCACTTAACTTGCACCCGCACCACTTGCGCATATACGGCAATAATTATATACGACAATGATTACATACGATACGACAATGATTATATTATCAAGAATAATATTAATTGTGTTTGTCTTTTATTTGAATCAGCAGCTAATCAAATATATTTTTTAACCAATTATCTATTTTGTTGGAACATGTCTAAAATAAATACATGAATACATAATCAAACATACTTTAAAGTGATACAGTAGCTAAAGTAGTTATCATAATCCGATTAACTGATTCACCACTTAAATTGTGAATAATCACTTAAATAAATCGGCCGAATAATCAATTGTGAAAATAATGGTTAGTTGCAGCCCTAGCTGGGGGGGTTAACCTACCTGTACCAGTTGAACATCAACAGATCATCCGTCTCTACTTTACTATATTATAGTTTATTATATCAATTATTCAATTTGTGAAGACGTCCTGGAAATGCTGTAATTATAAGCCTTCATTCAGTTTAACATTTAGGAATAGATTCCATTCTATATGGAAAACATTCTGAGGGCAGTTTAATGTACCTACATTTGATACCCCCACTTTTTAACACGCACTTTAACCATGGCCACAAAGATAATGTTTGTAATAAACCAGCCCATTTGTAAATCCACCCAAGACTTTTTCTTTTCCATTTTATCAGAATCATGACCAATTATCAGATCCAACATGCAAATTAATAGGCGCATGAATGGCCACGTTCAGATACTTAAAGTCCTTTGCCCCTATACGTCGTTGATATACATGCATTTTAAAATCATGTTGGAATCGATTTAAATGTGCAGGGTGACAAATAACTTTACATGGGTTGCATCAGTCCCCTGCTCAGTTGCTTCATAGTATTGCCATTCTGTGCACTCAGTTCTTATTTAAAACTTGGGGGTCTATTTTCGTTGTCTTAAGTATCAGGTCTTGAGTGACTCAAAACTTGGAGGTGTGACAAAGCTGTTTGGCTGTTTTGATTGTCCGAACAGCTTTGCCACAATTCAAAGTTTTGACTTAGCGTAAGTCATAAGACATGATACTCAAAATAGGGCTCTTGGTGTCAGTAAAAAGATCACAGGTGCAGCATGTGGTGGATACTGCAAATCTCACCATAGATATATCACGATATGATGTATCGATTACATGCTTATTCAAACTAATGACCATGTTCCACAATTACAGCAAACAGACTCACAGACCTAACATGTCTAAACATCCCAACGAGGAATTGAGGAAGGGAATGTATTGCAACTTGCCATGCAAAATGTTCAGTTCCCTGAAGTCCATAAAACACCCTTGAATGTACTGGGGGTCAAAACATTGTCCATCATATTCTGAAAGCAAGCCTCAAGAGTCTAATTGCGTCTAACCTGTGGGCAAGAATTACCTCCTCCTTTGGGGGCTTCGGTGTTGGAGCAATGTTGGCGGCATGGCTTTCCACTCCAGCAATGACATCAGCACTTGGTATTTCACCGTTTGGTCATCTGTCAGCTTCATGGCACGTTCCACAAGACTCCGACGCCTGTTTGGTGCGGGTCCACCTGAAATTGAGCAAATCATAGATTTGTAAAGTCCTTGCTAAGTCACACTTAGGAATACAAGTAGATGTGAGTCTTTACAGAAGGAAGTTAGCTTCACACTAATGACGAGGAAAAGAAGGCTTACAGGTCACATGTGTTGTGACAAATGGTGGCTTTAATGTGTGCCTATTAAAAAAAAGAACTGTCATATTAACACAACTGCCTGTAAGGTGTTGTTCTAGTGAATGCAGCAATACCAATTGTGTAAATGTAGACCTTGCATTCTGCTGTACTAATGTATATGGTGTCCCAAATTAAGAGTTAGACAGATTAACTCGCTTGAGTAAAAGTCCCAAACTTGAGAAATGAAGGGTGTAAAATAAAGAATGGGGCGATGGAAACACCTGTATTTCTGTTCTCCCTCCATCCAGCTGTGCACATCTTATGGACAGCCATCCACGTTTCAGCTCCTGCATCAAAAACATTATGCAAATGTGGACCTCTGTGGCCAAAATGAATTTTAGTTTTTCAGTAATAATTGTCCAAATCTAAACTACTTTCCACTGGTTCAATATTTTCAAAACAGAGACAAAAAGGGTGTTCAGTAGCAGTGATTTATGCAAATATATATCAAAACCTAAAAAAAAGAGGGGAGTTGCGTGGGTTACTCCAGACAGCAAGAATATGATGATCACATACCTGTGTGTCGCCTTGGTAAGAAGCAGAGATCTAGTTCTTTCTTAGTTTCATTGTTCTAGGAGGTCCCACGAGGGTCTTCTGGTACCTTGTGCAGACTGATTTCTGTAAAAGGCTTATTTTATCTTAGGGGCTGCCCTTAGTTTGATCACAAGGATCGTAAGCACCTCCACCACGCCAAGGTGGCAGCCCATGGGAGGTGACCCCCACCCCCCCACACACCACCCACTTTGGGTAGGTGGTGGGGGGGAGGGGGGGGGGGTTAAGGCTCATTCAGAGTTTAGATTTACGGTGATCACCGCAACGACTACTCCGACCACCGCAACCACCACTATTCATAGACCACCACCACCTCGCCCCTCCTCTTTCCCTTATTGTTTATGTTCCCCACCCCCTTTTCTCTCTCTACTGCTTACCTGCCTCAATTATAATGCTTTCTAGTGCGTTTATGTATCTTTCCTTTTTACTTGCGTTAAGTTAATAAGTGTTTTTTGCACGGTGGTGTACGGTGCACGGTTGGTTGTCCCTCAGGGTATTCCGATTGGTGACGTGATTGATGACGGAATGTGTTCATTTCTGTTTGTTCATTTCTGATTCGCCTGCTCCGCTCACGCACAAGTAGGCTACCTATTTGTGTATAACGCGCAAGTGTTACGCATGAAACTCCATAGAGTTGATCTAGTCTATTTAGGTCATTGTCTCTCATTAAATTCCTTCTTTCTTCTCGCTCTATTGTGGGTTTCTTTTATTTTACGTCTCGAGCTGTCAAAAAGAATCCTGCTCCAAACTTCAGGACCAATCAACATTGCCTGGTGGTTCCCAGCCAATGTGATTGGTTTAGCTCAAAAATCAGAGAGGGTGGAAAGAGCGGTGTTTGCGGTGCCGTGGTATGACATCATATGGTAGGCAACGGTGGTCATGGTGGTCGCGGTGATCACCGAAAATCAAACTCTGAATAGGCCTTTAGCCAGCCGACATCGGTAGAAACCTGCAAACTGAACATACTGTAATTGTTAGTATGGGTGGGGAAATCACACACTCGGTAGAAACCTGCAAAGAAAAACACTTGTTAGTTTTAGTTGACACAGGGTTGAATGGCGCTCCATGCTATCCACCAGACATCCGTAGAAACCTGTAAAGAAAAACACTTGTTATATTAGTTGTCGCGGGTCTGAATGGCGCTCCAAGCTATCCACCAGACATCAGTAGAAACCTGCAAAGAAAAACACTTTTTAGTTTTTTCAAGAATAATATTAATTGTGTTCGTCTTTTATTTGAATCAGCAGCTAATCAAATATATTTTTAACTAATCATCTATTTTGTTGGAACATGTCTAAAATAAATACATGAATACATAATCAAACATACTTTAAAGTGATACAGTAGCTAAAGTAGTTATCATAATCCGATTAACTGATTCACCACTTAAATTGTGAATAATCACTTAAATAAATCGTCTGAATAATCAATTCTGAAGATAATGGTTAGTTGCAGCCCTAGCTGGGGGGGTTAACCTACCTGTACCAGTTGAACATCAACAGATCATCCGTCTCTACTTTACCTTAACATCCAGATGAGCCTTGGAAGTGTACACTGCTTTCTAATGTGACCGTTATTGATTAATGTTAAAAGTTAAACCTACCTGTACCAGTTGCATATACACAGAAATCACCCCCCTCAACTCTTTAAAAATTTAGACATTTAGCAGACCAGTGTTGTTTTTATCGACTAAGACTAAGACTAAGACTAACAAAAATGAATTTCAGAAAACTAATTGGGACTAAAAGATCTGTGTTTTCAAAAGACTAAGACTAAGACGAAGACTAAAGCATAACCTAAGACTAATGGAAATAGGAAACATTTTTAACTTCTTTTTTTTTCGTTCTTTTTAAGTATGTGAAAATATCTGCAGTATAGATTGCATACAAAGAAATAAAACGAGACATCTTTCATACTAAAAACTATAAATCTGTATAACATATATAAACCTACATTTGTATGTAAGACTAAACTACCAAGACTAAGACTAAAAAAAGACTAAGACTTAAATGAATGTTAATATTTTGTCGACTAAGACTAGACTAAAAAAAATAATTTCAGAAGACTAAATGAGACTAAAAGACTAAATGTGTGTTACTCAAAAGACTAAGGCTAAGTCAAAATATTCTCAAACAAACAACACTGTAGTAGACTTACATCAAGGAATTAACATTAACAATTTAACATTCTGCTAAAATGCAGAATATATAGTGGGCCGTGATATGAAAATGGTTGAAAATCACTGCTACATTAAACACCCCAAATGCTAACCAAAAATGATAACCCAAGATTTGGACTTTCGGATTTAGTCGACTTACATCGTGGAATTAACAAAAAAAAAAAATCTAACCCATTTTTTCACCCAGTGCCAATACAAATTATTATCCCATAATCCATTAAACACCCCAAATGTTAACCAAAGTGCCAATACAAATCATCCCATGATTTGCTAACCCATTCTCTCACCCGCTGCCAGGCGTCCCGTGGCTCGAGACTAGACGCCTCCGTCTCGACGCTCGAGAAGAGACGCCTCCTTACCGCCTCTCCGGGGAACCTGCAGATGACGGACAGCTGCATCTGTCCGTCTGGCCTGTAGACCGACACACGCCCCTGGCATGGGACGACACGACGTCCACCCAGCTCATATGTGACCCTAGCCAGTCGCTGGCCGTTCACCTCCGAGCTCAAAACCACGTCGAAGTGGTTGCCTCTACGGTCGCTCCAACTATATGCAGGTGGCATCAGGGTGTCAGGGTGTACCAGAGTCTCCAGCCGCCTGGGGAACTCCTGGTAGAGCACGGTGCTTGGGGTGGACACCACCGCCGCCTGCGGACCCCTGCGGAGCTCCTGACCGACCAGTGAAAAGGAAGAGAAGTCACTAACCTCCCGCACGCGCCTGTACAGCTCCAGGACGCACGCCTTGATGGCCGAGATGTCGTCTTCACTGAGGGCCCCGTTCCTGAGGTTGTCCACGCGGACAACCTGGCTTACCTGCCTTCTGGAGTGATCCGCCGACTCACCTGAGCGTCCAGGGCTGGACGGCTGGTGGACCAGCAACCTCCACTGGTACTGCTCCATGCTGCTTTGGAGAGAGAGAGAGGGAGAGGGAGAGAGAGAGGGAGGAGGAGGGGAGAGAGCGAGAGAGAGAGAGCGAGAGGGGAGGAGGGGATAGAGAGAGAGCGAGAGAGAGAGAGAGACAGAGAGGGGAGGATGAGGGGAGAGAGAGAGAGAGGGGGGGGGGGGGGGAGAGGAGAGAGAGAGAGAGAGAGGGGGGGGGGGGGTAGATAGATGGATAGATGGATAGATAGATAGATAGATAGATAGATAGATAGATAGATAGATAGATAGATAGATAGATAGATAGATAGATAGATAGATAGATAGATAGATAGAGGGAGAGAGGGAGAGCTGCAGGCAAGGTGGTACACCTGTGAAAGAGAGGGGGAAAAAAACAAATATTATTGATGCTGCTCGTTGTTGACCCTCTATTTTAAACCCAGCATAAAGGCAATCAAGAACTTGCTGGTGCAAAAAAAATAAATAAAATAAAATAAAATAAGAATGCGATATTGGTTGTGGCAAAGCTGTCAATGGCTACCGCTTCGAAATGTTTTGAAAATCACAACCAACAGACAATAATCTCAACCGGTCTAGCAGATGTTAAAAATCACAAAACACGTATTGTATTGTGATCACAACTAAGAAGAGACAATATAAACACAACTAACTACCAGACGTTATAAACACAACACAGAAGTTATATAAACCAATGCTATAAACCAGTAGTTTTCAACCAGTGGTCCGGGGACCACTAGTGGTCAGCTAAATGATGGGCACTTGGTAACCAAATGGACCCTTAAAGATCTGTAACTCTTGTTATTTCCAAAAAAAAATCTGCCAGTGGGCAAAAGAAAAAAAATAAATCTGTAGTTTGGGGTCTGTGGGGCTAAAATGTCCTCAAATTGTGGTCCGTGGCTCAAATTCTGAATAGATTTTTGGGCCCTGGTATCAAAAAGGTTCAAAACGACCACTGCCCCCAAATGATCACCTGACGTTAAACACACCGACAGGCCACGACGAGACGTGGAGAAATTCGAAAATAAAAACGTTAACTCACCGTCGAAGAGGGAAAACGTTGGTTGCAAAGTTGTGTCTGCTGGTTCCTCTCGTCCGATACCGATGTCCTCCTCGCTGTCTCTGCCGGTCCTCCGGTGTCAAGAGCTGGATCTGCTGCCTGCAAGGTGCTGGATCTGCTGGGTGTAGAACTGCTGTGGCCATGGCTACACCTGTGCGCAAAAAGTCCGGCGTCTTTTTCGCCATCTTTGCAGTTTTTGAATGGATGTGGATGGGAAATAAAAATGGCCGTGGCGGAAAAGTGCCGCAAAGACCAACTTCTTTCGTGCGCTCGGCCTGACGGAAAAAAAGACGCTGCCTACAAATGCGCGTCACCCGGCAGTGATAGACACCAGCCAATGGAACAGAAGCAGCCAGCAGCTTCTCCACCGTACGTCCACAGCCATCTAGTGGAAGCGTTGCGACATTGATGGGTTGGAAACTGAGCGCACAAGCTGCTGTTCATGCAGCCTGAATAGGGACAACGTGGAGTTGGAAATACAATTTGTTTTCAACAAGGGCGCAAATAAGAGCTATTTTAGGCATGTGTGAACCATGGCAACTGTTTTAAAGTAGGCTACTGTACAGTAACAACTAAATAGGGTGTACTATAGCTACAAAACGATCTAAAATCAAGGGATTTAAGATCATTAAAGCTGGGCTGTTGCCTGAGTTGAATGCATTTATGCCTAGTTGTTACAGTTAAATAGAGGTCTATGTGGAGCAGTAGCTCAATACACTTTTGGACGGGAGTGTCGTAACTCTGTCCCACTTTGGCTCTGCTGTGCGTCTCCTCTTGGAACCGCCCAAAGCCTCAAAGAGCCGCTCTTTGGAGCGTCAGAAGTCCCGTGTCCGTCATCTAGTGTGTCTGCACTGTGTCTCTGCCGGTCCTCCGGTGTCAAGAGCAGGATCTGCTGCCTGCAAGGTCCTGGATCTGCTGGGTGTAGAACTGCTGTCTCTGCCGGTCCTCCGGTGTCAAAAGCTGGATCTGCTGCCTGCAAGGTGCTGGATCTGCTGGGTGTAGAACTGCTCTGCTGTAGCTGGTAATGTCGCTGGTAAGCGGAGTGGTGGTGAATGCGTCTGATTCTCAGTGAGTCTCAGATCATTCTGAAAGATGTGGACGAAGCTTGGAGTACATTCATTGGGACCGGCGTCGTTGATTGGTCGGGTGTTTTGAGCGGCGGCGCGCTCGTCCAATCAGCGCCGAGTGTTCAAAGTTCAAACGAGTTCAAACCGCTCAAACGGCGGGACGCTGCAACTGAGCTTCTCGACTTGCACACTTAAAAAAAAACACGTTAAAAACTACCACATCATATCATATCATAGCAAAACGTTAAAAACAAGCAATATCATATTATATCAAAGCTGTAAGTGTAAATAAACAAAACAATTCTCGTCAAACGAGTTGCGTCGACGTTACAGCGACGGTTAAGGGTCGCTTCCACTGACGTCACACGGCGTGGCCGTGGCTCGGCGCGTCGACCAATCAGAATCGAGTTGCGTCCCCCCCAGCGTAGTGCGTACATTGAAATTGGTAACTTATGGAATAATGTCGCGATGGGTCCCTTTTTTTATTTATTTATCTTGTTTAAATAAAATGAATGAATGCAATGCATTGAAACGTTGCTAAAGGAATCCTGATTTAAAAAATGGAACTTTTGTTATTACTATTATTATTATTTAAATAAAATGGAGACGCAACCGCGACCGGATTCAATAGGTCACCAATTCCGGTGCAAGAGCTCAGCTACACTGCTGCACTCACTGCATAGGCTGAAGGCCAACTTTGGGTTTAATTGTATTCATTCGGTTTACCAATAACAGCTAAATAGTGAAATATTTGTCTCCAGCATTTGGTCAGAGAATCGCTTTAGTGTAACCTCATCCAGTGGTTCTGGATGAGGAGGTTCAGTCCAGTGGTCCACTGTGGGGTGATCCTCTTGTCAATGTGTGGGGTGTAAGTTGTGAAAGCTGTGTTGCCACGTCTGCTTATTATAAGTTTCTTAGCGCTTGTTTCGTTCTGTGATGTTGTTTGTACTGATTGTGATTTTTTTTATTTTTTTTTTGCTGTTGTTTTTTGTTTGTTTTGTTTGTTTGTTTTTGCTGTAAAATGAAGTTTTTTGTTGGCTTAAGCGATTGAAAATAGCAGATCTACAAGTTTGCATTTTGACCTGTTGAGCTCGTCGATTATCTATTGTTTTCTATTCCACGGATAAGTCTAACAGATTCATATAACATTGATGTAAAGCAGTGGTTGGCAACTAGTGGTTGCCAACCACTGGGGGACCACTGGTGGTCCTTGAGATGGTTCCAGGTGGTCCCACCCCAGACCAGATGTGACTCTTTAGAGCGTATAAAACCCTTGCAGGTCCATTTGGTTTCATGTTTACAGTCTCAAGAGCTAACATTCATCATCTCAATTAGCCCAAGTCTAGGGCTGGGACGATATTGGTACCTCACGATACGATATAGGTGGCGATATTAGGCCTTCGATAATGAATATATCATGATATTTGATATATTGCGATATTTGCGGTATATTGCATGAAATTCATCAACGATATATCATGATACTGTAACTGCAGCTGAAGAACAAAAACAATAAAAAACTAAAAGACAAAAATCAGAAATAATGTATATCCTCAGGTATTTATCTTCTGACTTATACCTGAAATCAACTGATTTTCATACTGGGCTTTTTGTTTTTATCTTGTGTTTGTTTTTTTGGGAATGAAGCAGCTATACATTTTAGTTCTGCGACCCGTTTTTCCTCCCGGAATTATCGCTCAGAAAATATCACGATATTTGCTGAGGAATATACGATATATATTGTGGGAGGAAGTATACGATATTATCACGATAACGATATTTCAGCACACCCCTACCCAAGTCTACACAACTGGTTTACTGTATGTTTGCCTGTTGTGTTTCCCAAATCCACATCGTGGACAAGAGCAAAAGAAATCGCTATAGCTTTGGGGTCTGTGGAGCTAATATGTCCTGAAATGGTGGTCCATGGATCAAATGCGGAATAAATAGTGGACCCTGGTATCAAAAAGGTTGAAGACCACTGATGTAAAGGAGTTCCAATGAGAGCTGTGATCCCATGTTTGTATAAATTATCTAAATGAAACACAATAAACACATGCGTAAATAAGCTGTTCGAAGGGGCATGCATAGAAAAGGACAACCTTACAATGGAGTCATGTGTCAGTATTTTTGCCACAGATGTTTGTGTGCTACCAGCACCTCCAGTGAGGACAAATGTTTGTGTTATGGTGGCCTCTGGTTAGCATAGGCCAGCGGTGCCCAAAATTCATTTTGACCAACATTTTGCCGGTTCTCTTTCCCAGTTGTGGACAAAAACATGAAAGTTATTAGCTTTGGGTGCAATAGACTAAATTCAACATCACGAACTGTCAACTCAAACCCCAAATACCGTTTTCAAATATACAGGAAACCCTTCCAATTCTCCCCCTCAGTTTTCATTATAAGTGCATTATTCTTAAACACTGTAACAGTAAGTAACACATTCACCACTATTTCAAAGTTAAACTTTCTTGGAGGCCTTGAAATGGATTTTGTTTATGTGTAGATCTTGTTGAGCCGGTCATTTTGAAAGCGTGGGCAGACTGGGCACCCCTGGCATAGGCCTACAATACTTCCCAGGTGTGCTGGACTGGACTGGACCACCAACAAGGAAACCTGCAATAACTTCACCCCACTCTCGGCCAGAGCCTTTGAATAGACAGAGTTGCGCCTACTCCGTTCACTTCATGGGGCCACATGTACTTGGTACCGAATTGTCCGTAATGCCCAACTTTATATTGACACTCAATACAATTATGGGGTGAAAAATCAATGCATTTCAAGTTATGAAGGAAAAACCTTTGATTACCCCCCAAATCTTGGATTTTGGGGGGTATTTTCAATATCTGTGTTGGGCTCCTAGGCTAAAATTGTTTAGTATGCCCTAAAGAAGCCTCACAAAAAAATTGGCGTTTTTATCCGCAAGTGCACAAACATTTCACTAAGAGACCGGACTACCAGTCTCTCCTGGCCCAGAAGTGCTACTCTCCTGAAACCCAAGGTTGATAAATAAATGAATACATTCTAATGTCTGGTGGTCAAGGCATGAACAAACATCTGTAAACAATTACATTGATGCACACAAAGGAAAGAAGACGTGCCACCGGTTATTTTTGGATAGTTTCTTTCGTGATTTGCAATTAACGATATAATTATATCGACGCCTTGAAAGAGCAGAATAGTAGTTTCTCCCACAGCACCTCATTCACACAAGTGATATTCCATTGTATTGCCATTTATAAAAGGATTTATTGAATGATTTTGGTGATTTGGTTGAATGCAGGTTGGCAAGAGTCTTCTGCATAAGTGACAAAAAAAAAAAAAAAAAAAAAAAAATATATTATATATATATATATATATAATATATATATAATATATATATTATATATATATATATATATATATATTATATATATATATATATATATATATAAATCTTATCCACAAATAATTTATTATTTCAATATACAACCTTTGCCATCTTCTTTATATTGAAATAAACCACTGCAAATCCAGCCCTCCAATGAGGTCAATGTAATCTTTTTTCCCCTCAAACTGATCCTAATCTTACATTTTGTTTTGAACTACCCCTTGTGAAGAGTTGATCCAGATTCCCTGATGGACTTTACACAATAAATACTGGTTCATTTTTGGTTTGGGGAGGGGCTTACCTAAAGGTCTATTAATAATATTATTGACTGCATTCATCCTATGAATGTGTCTTGTCTCTTGGACTGAACTCGTCCTTCTGCTTGTCTTGAGGAGGACTTCGTCATCAAAGAGATTTGACCTGGGACGTGTATCAGATATCATGGAGGCGACTCAGTCAGGGGAACTGGCTTTGCAACTTTACTGTAAACATAAACATACCGTATTGCATCTGAATGTGGGATAGTAGGGCAGAGGTCACAGATAACTTCAAACAGTTTCTAAAGCAATTTGGGTCCAACCAAATGGGTCCAACGAAATGGACCTTTTAGGGTCCATTTGGTAAGAGGGGGCTCTGGGGAAAATCTCCTGTGATGTCATACAGGGCTTGACACTAACACTTGGCCGCTTGCCCGGGGCTAGTAAAAAAAAAAAATGGTCGGGCAAGTGAAGACTGCTACCTGGTTGCCCGACAGGGCAAGTGTGTGACTTAGTTCGCTATAACACAACATAAGATATATTTGTCTTGAAGGTGGTCATTGCGCTCTGCCTCTGTGTCTTTCCCTGCTTTCAAGCCATCTCCTATCTCTCTCCCAGGTACATTTGGTTCCAAACTATCATTTTGCTGGCGTCACAGACTGCTGAGTCTGTGACCACTGTGGGAAGAACCACTGATTTACAAGTTGAATATTTTTACTGTATTTATTATGACTTGAACAAAATATAGTCTTCAACTGTAGAAAGTAAACTTAAATGCAAAATTTACGATATATTTTGGGGGCAGGTGACCATGACCTGAGGGCAAGTAGAACCTGACTTGCACTTGCCCGATGGGCAAGTGCCTTGAAGACCTTAGTGTCAACCCCTGTCATAGCTATGACAAGCACAGTAAAATGCCCCCCCCCCCCCCCCCAAGGGATAAAAACCTGATAACACCCCTGCTGTCTGCCTGTCAGAAACTGACAGAAGGAGGGACAGTGCAACAATGCATTACGGTCATTGCAGGAATTCAGCTACCCAGTCAAACACTAGTGAAACAGTGTTAGATACAGTCAAGTCAAGTCAAGTTTATTTATAAAGCACATTTCACTCGACAAGCGAGAACCCAATGTGCTGACAGAGTTACAGAAAAGACAGAAAAAAACAGAGAGTTAATTATATACATCATGAACAATTGAGACAATTAGACAGTTAATTGCATTCATCTAGGGCAGGGTTTTCAACCTTTTTGACACCAGGGACCACCATTTATTCAGCATTTGAGCCACGGACCACCATTTGATGACATTTTAGACCGACAGACCCCAAAACTAAAGATTTATTTTGCTTTTGTCCATCTTCGAGTTGGGCTAGACTTGGCTAATTCAGATGAATATTTTAACTCTTGAGAGCGTAAAAATGAAACCAAATGGACCCTAGCGGGTCCATTTGGTTTCATTTTTACGCTCTCAAGAGTTACAACTGTTTAACCAACTTAGCTGGGGACCACCTGGAACCCTCTCAGGGACCACTAGTGGTCCCCGGACCACCTGTTGAAAACCCCTGATCTAGGTAAAAGCTAGTGAAAATAAATATGTTTTCAGTCTGCTTTTAAATAAGAGTGTGAGTTTGCTGATCTTAGTTCAATTGGTAAAGAGTTCCATAATGTGGGGCCATAGTGACTAAAGGCACCATAACCAAATCTTGTATTGATCCTTTTATACTGAGGAGCCCTTTATCGGAAGATCTAAGGGTCCTAGAAGGCACATAAGGTTGAAGCATGTCAGCAATATAAGAGGGGGCCAAGTCGTTGACAGATTTAAAAACTAAAAGAAGCACCTTGAAATCTACTATCTGTTTCACTGGGAGCCAGTGCAGAGAGGATGAAACAGGAGAAATATGTTCAAACTTTTTGGTTATCGTTAAAACTCTTGCAGCCGCATTCTGAACTAATTGCAATTTGTGGAGTGCTTGTTTTGAGCAGCCTGCAAAGACACCATTGCAGTAGTCCAGTCTGCTGGTGATAAAGGCGTGAACCAATTTTTCACAGTCTGATTGGGATAAGAAACCTCTGACCTTGGATACGTTCCTTAGGTGATAAAATGCACTCTTTGAAATAGAAGTGATGTGTTTCTGAAAGTTAAGCTCGTCATCTAGGATGACACCCAAGTTTTTAACATGGTGACATGGTTGAACTGATAAGGGAAGTAACAGGGAGTTGATTGGTGTCTTGTTTCTTTAGAGCCAATTAGTAATATTTCAGTTTTGTCATCAACAGTGATAGATCGGTAGAACTGTAATGATTCAACTTCTACACAGGACATGAAAGGCACAGAACGCAGACTTAAATAACATCTTGTGTCTGGTCCCGTTTATTCAAGGCACTACATAATGCAGAGTATGGCATAGAAATGATGCTAGCATGTAAAATGTGTGTGATTGGCACATACAGTATGCAAACTGTATAATGCTGCATCCTCTTCTTAGGAGTTCAACAAACCCTGTCCAGCCCAGATTTGGCACGAACAAGTAAAGGGACTTCATCATTTTTGCTCCTATGCCACCAAAATGTGGAACGCCCTACCAATGGTCATTACGACATGCAAATCCATTGACTCCTTCAAAACCACTCAAAGGGCACCTACGGACGGCTGCAATTTGAAAATGGCCTCAGTAAAAAATATATGATTCCACTCCCCCTGTTTTATATTTCTCTTTTCCCTTTTACCACCACTATGATCTGCCGCTTCTGCCTTTCCGCAAGTGAATATTTGTATGTCTCTAAATGTTTGATGAAATGAACAGTTTGGCTGCTATTATAAAAGAGTGTACTCTTAACTGGTTTGTCCATTCACAGTTATCAGTCTTGTATTGAGTTGTGCTTGTAAATGTCTAAAAACATTCAATGTTTTACAACAGTCATTCAACTGTGATTGCATGTGGCAACATCGCCCTCATGTGGCAAATATCTGTCAAGACAACCAAATGTCATTCTGCAGAGTGAGACTTAAACCATGAATACTTTGTTGACACAGACTCCCCGGATTCTATTTTTTGGTATTCCAATTTACTCTCTACTGCACCATATCTCTTTGTTGAAAACAGATGATCTACAGGCTCACCTGTACAGTTTGTAGATCGACGATTTTAATCAAAGATTTCCCTATTTTCAGTAAATAACAAATGTTACTTAAAGTCACAATAATAGTATACCAAACACAACTAAAGACAAGACTAACTTAAAGAACCACTACACAAACTAAAAGAACAAAATACTCAGACATAAAGGCAGCATGGTGAAGGACAGAGGAATGGAGTCTCTGCTGCAGAATCAAGCTGTCGCCCTCACAAGGGTTGAAGACAAACTGAGCACTTTTATACAAGTAGGGTTATTGCCCAGCCAATGGAAACCAGGCTGTGGATGGGACGGGCGAATGAGGGAGAGGGGCAGGTCCAGAAGGGGCCTGTCTCATCTACAGCCACCTGCTTCCAATCACCACAGCCACTCTCTCCAACACTTCTCTCTCTCTCTCTGCATTCTCTCACCATTCACCACCTTAGAAACACAAAAGGAAAACAATATAACACAGGCCACAAATGAAATGATACAACACAATAATTCCCAAAATAACCATTTACAATAATAATACTAAGGACCTTGGTCCGTAGCACCAAGGCAATCCAAGTCTAGTCAATCTGGCCCCAGAATATCACCTGATTTCAACCAACACAAATCCTACCACTAAACACGGACGTCCCTGGATGAATCAGAGTCAGATTGAAGCCAAACTAAACTAACTTCAAATCAAAACTAGTCTAGACTAGCCAGAATAGCTTAGCTATAGGTTTATTATATCAATTTGTGAAGACGTCCTGGAAATGCCGTAATTATAAGCCTTCATTCAGTTGCTGAACATTTAGGAATAGATTCCATTCTATATGGAAAACATTCTGAGGTCAGTTTAGTGTACCTACATTTGAATTTGATACCCCACTTTTTAACACGCATTTCAAGTAAAGAATATCACTTAAGCCTTTAACCATGGCCACACAGATAATGTTTGTAATATAACCAGCCCATTTGTAAATCCACCCAAGACTTTTTCTTTTCCATTTTATCAGAATCATGACCAATTATCAGATCCAACATGCAAATTAATAGGCGCATGAATGGCCACGTTCAGATACTTAAAGTCGTTTGCTCCTATACGTCGTTGATATACATGCATTTTAAAATCATGTTGGAATTTAAATGTGCAGTGTGACAAATAACTTTACATGGGTTGCATCTTCAAAGGTTAACAATAAAAGCCCACAGCTTTTAAGAAAAATCATTTGAGAGGGGAAAATCTGAATGAATCTTCCTGCCTGATGTCTTTTATGTATTTTTATCATGTACATTAGTGAGGCCTATTATTATGACACCAGGCTGCAAGGTGGTGAAGTGATTTTCTCTAAAGCAGGGGTTTTCAACAGGTGGTCTGGGGACCACCAGTGGTCCCTGAGAGGGTTCCAGGTGGTCCCCAGCTAAGTTGGTTAACCAGATGTAACTCTTGAGAACGCAGAGCTTAAAGCCAAAGAAATTCTCAAGACTGAAACTGTATTTATTTATTTATTTATTTATTTATTTATTTATATATTTTCAAATATGCTCTGTCTGATCTCAATAAATGCCCACTATGCATTCCTCAAGACTGAAATCAGTCCCCTGCTCAGTTGCTTCATAGTATTGCCATTCTGTGCACTCAGTTCTTATTTAAAAACTTGGGGGTCCATTTTCGTTGTCTTAAGTATATCAGGTCTTGAGTGACTCAAAACTTGGAGGTGTGACAAAGCTGTTTGGCTGTTTTGATTGTCCGAACAGCTTTGCCACAATTCAAAGTTTTGACTTACCGTAAGTCATAAGACATGATACTCAAAATAGGGCTCTTGGTGTCAGTAAAAAGATCACAGGTGCAGCATGTGGTGGATACTGCAAATCTCACCATAGATATATCACGATATGATGTATCGATTACATGCTTATTCAAACTAATGACCATGTTCCACAATTACAGCAAACAGACTCACAGACCTAACATGTCTAAACATCCCAACGAGGAATTGAGGGAAGGGAATGTATTGCAACTTGCCATGCAAAATGTTCAGTTCCCTGAAGTCCATAAAACACCCTTGAATGTACTGGGGGTCAAAACATTGTCCATCATATTCTGAAAGCAAGCCTCAAGAGTCTAATTGCGTCTAACCTCAAGAATACTCTCTTCGGTGTGAGGCAAGGCATCACAGCAATTCTCTCTTTCATAGGCTTGGAGGGGGATTTGCTATTGTTGGCACATCCACATCTCGCACCTTGGTGACATCAGCACTTTGGTCATTTCACCGTTTGGTCATCTGTCTCATGGCAGCGTTCCACAAGACCCCGACGCCTGTTTGGTGTGGGGTCCACCTGAAATTGAGCAAATCATAGATTTGTAAAGTCCTTGCTAAGTCACACTTAGGAATACAAGTAGATGTGAGTCTTTACAGAAGGAAGTTAGCTTCACACTAATGACGAGGAAAAGATGGCTTACAGGTCACATGTGTTGTGACAAATGGCTTTAATGTGTGCCTATTAAAAAAAAAGAACTGTCATATTAACACAAACTGCTGTAAGGTGTTGTTCTAGTGCAGGGGTCGGCAACCCAAGCTGTTGAAGAGCCATTTTCGACCCCAAATTAAATTCAAAACCGTCTGGAGATTTTATTATTTTTTTTCCTGAAAAGGTCCAGAAAAAAGGTCTTCAAAGAAAAATCATTAACATGGTGAAACACAACCTTTCTTCAGAAATGGAGTTTCTAAAAAAAAATAAAAATAAAGATTTTTTACAGAACTCCATTTCTAGTCCACAAAACACCTCTAAGGTATATTAATGACAGAGTAAAATGAGTAAACTGTTGAAAATGGGTGGTTCAGATTGAAAGCTCCACCTCTGATAACTGCTGGGCTTTTTTGACATGGCCAAGTGTTACTTAAATGGCAACTGTCAGACAGCGCAAGCGTTTTGGGTGACTGAAATGTTAATTGGCTAATAATGCTACAGCCAGGGAGCCACTAGGGCTGTGTTCTAGAGCCTGCGGCTCCTGAGCCGCAGGTTGCTGACCCCTGTTCTAGTGAATGCAGCAATACCAGTTGTGTAAATGTAGACCTTGCATTCTGCTGTACTAATGTATATGGTGTCCCAAAATTAAGAGTTAGACAGATTAACTCGCTTGAGTAAAAGTTCCCAAACTTGAGAAATGAAGGGTGTAAAATAAGAATGGGGGCGATGGAACGCCTGTATTTATGTTCTCCCTCCATCCAGCTGAGCACATCTTATGGTATAATGGACAGCCATCCACGTTTCAGCTCCTGCATCAAAAACATTATGCAAATGTGGACCTCTGTGGCCAAAATGAATTTTAGTTTTTCAGTAACAATTGTCCAAATCTAAACTACTTTCCACCACTGGTTTCAATATTTTCGAAACAGAGACAAAAAGGGTGTTCAGTAGCAGTGATTTATGCAAATATGTATCAAAACCTAAAAAAAAAAGAAAAAAAAAAAAAAAAAAAGAAAAAAAAAGAGGGGAGTTGCGTGGGTTACTCCAGACAGCAAGAATATGATGATCACATACCTGTGTGTCGCCTTGGTAAGAAGCAGAGATCTAGTTCTTTCTTAGTTTCATTGTTCTAGGAGGTCCCACGAGGGTCTTCTGGTACCTTGTGCAGACTGATTTCTGTAAAAGGCTTGTTTTATCTTAGGGCTGCCCTTAGTTTGATCACAAGGACCGTAAGCACCTCCACCACGCCAAGGTGGCAGCCCATGGGAGGTGACCCCCACCCCCCCACACACCACCCACTTTGGGTAGGTGGGTGGTGGTGGGGTGGGGGGGGGGGGGGGGGGGGGGGGGTTAAGGCTCATTCAGAGTTTAGATTTACGGTGATCACCGCAACGACTGCTCCGACCACCGCAACCACCACTATTCATAGACCACCACCACCTCGCCCCTCCTCTTTCCCTTATTGTTTATGTTCCCCACCCCCTTTTCTCTCTCTACTGCTTACCTGCCTCAATTATAATGCTTTCTAGTGCTTTTATGTATCTTTCCTTTTTACTTGCGTTAAGTTAATAAGTGTTTTTTTGCACGGTGGTGTACGGTGCACGGTTGGTTGTCCCTCAGGGTATTCCGATTGGTGACGTGATTGATGACGGAAAATGTGTTCATTTCTGTTTGTTCATTATGATTCGCCTGCTCCGCTCACACACAGTAGGCTACCTATTTGTGTATAACGCGCAAGTGTTACGCATGAAACTCCATAGAGTTGATCTAGTCTATTTAGGTCATTGTCTCTCATTAAATTCCTTCTTTCTTCTCGCGCTATTGTGGGTTTCTTTTATTTTACGTCTCGAGCTGTCAAAAAGAATCCTGCTCCAAACTTCAGGACAATCAACATTGCCTGGTGGTTCCCAGCCAATGTGATTGGTTTAGCTCAAAAATCAGAGAGGGTGGAAAGAGTGGTGTTTGCGGTGCCGTGGTATGACATCATATGGTAGGCAACGGTGGTCATGGTGGTCGCGGTGATCACCGAAAATCAAACTCTGAATAGGCCTTTAGCCCGCCGGACATCGGTAGAAACCTGCAAACTGAACATACTGTAATTGTTAGTATGGGTGGGGAAATCACACACTCGGTAGAAACCTGCAAAGAAAAACACTTGTTAGTTTTAGTTGACACAGGGTTGAATGGCGCTCCAAGCTATCCACCAGACATCCGTAGAAACCTGTAAAGAAAAACACTTGTTATATTAGTTGTCACAGGGTCTGAATGGCGCTCCAAGCTATCCACCAGACATCAGTAGAAACCTGCAAAGAAAAACACTTTTTAGTTTTTTCAAGAATAATATTAATTGGGTTGTCTTTTTATTTGAATCAGCAGCTAATCAAATATATTTTTACTAATCATCTATTTTTGTTGGAACATGTCTAAAATAAATACATGAATACATAATCAAACATACTTTAAAGTGATACAGTAGCTAAAGTAGTTATCATAATCCGATTAACTGATTCACCACTCAAATTGTGAATAATCACTTAAATAATCGGCCGAATAATCAATTCTGAAGATAATGGTTAGTTGCAGCCCTAGCTGGGGGGGTTAACCTACCTGTACCAGTTGAACATCAACAGATCATCCGTCTCTACTTTACCTTAACATCCAGATGAGCCTTGGAAGTGTACACTGCTTTCTAATGTGACCGTTATTGATTAATGTTAAAAGTTAAACCTACCTGTACCGGTTGCACATACACAGAAATCACCCCCCTCAACCCTTTAAAAATTTAGACATTTGCAGACCAGTGTTGTTTTTTGTCGACTAAGACTAAGACTAACAAAAATGAATTTCAGAAGACTAATTGGACTAAAAGATCTGTGTTTTCAAAAGACTAAGACGAAGACTAAAGCATAACCTAAGACTAATGGAAATAGGAAACATTTTTTAACTTCTTTTTTTTTCCGTTCTTTTAAGTATGTGAAAATATCTGCAGTATAGATTTGCATACAAAGAAATAAAACGAGACATCTTTCATACTAAAAACTATAAATCTGTATAACATATATAAACCAACAATGCATTTGTATGAAGACTAAATACCAAGACTAAGACTAAAAAAAGACTAAGACTGAGACTAAGGACTACATCAATGTTGATATTTCGTCGACTAAGACATAGACTAAAAAAATAATTTTCAGAAGACTAAATGAGACTAAAAGACTAAATGTGTGTTACTCAAAAGACTAAGACTAAGACTAAGTCAAAATATTCTCAAACAAACAACACTGTAGCAGACTACATCAAGGAATTAACATTAACAATTTAACATTCTGCTAAAATGCAGAATATAGTGGGCCGTGATATGAAAATGGTGAAAAATTCACTGCTACATTAAACACCCCAAATGCTAACCAAAAATGATAACCCAAGATTTGGACTTTCGGATTTAGTCGACTTACATCGTGGAATTAACAAAAAAAAAAAATCTAACCATTTTTTTCACCCAGTGCCATACAAATTATTATCCCATAATCCATTAAACACCCAAATGTTAACCAAAGTGCCAATACAAATCATCCCATGATTTGCTAACCATTCTCTCACCCGCTGCCAGGCGTCCCGTGGCTCGAGACTAGACGCCTCCGTCTCGACGCTCGAGAAGAGACGCCTCCTTACCGCCTCTCCGGGGAACCTGCAGATGACGGACAGCTGCATCTGTCCGTTCTGGCCTGTAGACCGACACACGCCCCTGGCATGGGACGACACGACGTCCCCAGCTCATATGTGACCCTAGCCAGTCGCTGGCCGTTCACCTCCGAGCTCAAAACCACGTCGAAGTGGTTGCCTCTACGGTCGCTCCAACTATATGCAGGTGGCATCAGGGTGTCAGGGTGTACCAGAGTCTCCAGCCGCCTGGGGAACTCCTGGTAGAGCACGGTGCTTGGGGTGGACACCACCGCCGCCTGTGGACCCCTGCGGGAGCTCCTGACCGACCAGTGAAAAGGAAGAGAAGTCACTAAACCTCCCGCACGCGCCTGTACAGCTCCAGGACGCAGCCTTGATGGCCGAGATGTCGTCTTCACTGAGGGCCCCGTTCCTGAGGTTGTCCACGCGGAACAACCTGGCTTACCTGCCTTCTGGAGCGAGCCGCCGACTCACCTGAGCGTCCATGGCTGGACGGCTGGTGGACCAGCAGCCTCCACTGGTACTGCTCCATGCTGCTTTGGAGAGAGAGAGGAGAGGAGAGAGGGAGAGAGAGGAGGAGGGAGTGAGAGCGAGAGAGAGAGAGCGCGAGAGGGGAGGAGGGGATAGAGAGAGAGCGAGAGAGAGGAGGGACAGAGAGGGGAGGATGAGGGAGAGAGAGAGAGGAGAGGAGAGAGAGAGAGATGAGAGAGAGAGAGAGGAGAGAGGAGAGGAGAGAGAGAAGGAGGGGATAGATAGATAGATAGATAGGATAGATATATAGATAGATAGATAGAAGATAGATAGATAGATAGATAGATAGATAGATAGATAGAGGGAGGGAGAGAGGAGAGCTGCAGGCAAGGTGGTACACCTGTGAAAGAGAGGGGGAAAAAAAAAATTATTATTGCTGCTCGTTGTTGGCCCTCTATTTTAAACCCTGCATAAAGGCAAACAAGACAGGAACTTGCTGGTGCAAAAAAAATAAAAATAAAAATAAGAATGTGATATGGTTGTGGCAAAGCTGTCAATGGCTACCGCTTCGAAATGTTTTGAAAATCACAACAACAGTACAATAATCTCAAACGGTCTAGCAGATGTTAAAAAATCACAAAACACGTATTGTAATCAAACTAATTGAGACAATATAAACACAACTAACTACCAAACGTTATAAACACAACACAGAAGTAAACAACAAACCAATGCTATAAACCAGTAGTTTAGTTTTCAACCAGTGATCCGGGGACCACCAGTGGTCCTTGAGCGGATTCCAGGTGGTCCCAGCTAAATGATGGTCACTTGGTAACCAAATGGACCCTTAAAGATCTGTAACTCTTGTTATTTCCAAAAAGGTTTCTGCCAGTGGGCAAAAAAAAAAATCTTTTGTTTGGGGGTCTGTGGGGCTAAATTGTCCTCAAAATGTGGTCCGTGGCTCAAATTCTGAATAGATTTTTGGCCCTGGTATCAAAAAGGTTCAAAACGACCACTGCCCCAAATGATCACCTGACGTTAAACACCGACAGACAGGCACGAGACGTGGAGAAATTCGAAATAAAAACGTTAACTCACCGTCGAAGAGGGAAAACGTTGGTTGCAAAAGTTGTTGTCTGCTGTGGGTCCTCTCGATCGTTTACCGATGTCCTCCTCGCTGTCTCTGCCGGTCCTCCGGTGTCAAGAGCTGGATCTGCTGCCTGCAAGGTGCTGGATCTGCTGCCTGCAAGGTGCTGGATCTGCTGGGTTTAGAACTGCTGCTGTAGCTCGTCCATTATCGATGTCCTCCTCGCTGTCTCTGCCGGTCCTCCGGTGTCAAAAGCTGGATCTCTGCTTGCTGCAAGGTGCTGGATCTGCTGCCTGCAAGGTGCTGGATCTGCTGGGTGTAGAACTGCTCTGCTGTAGCTGGTAATGTCGCTGGTAAGCGGAGTGGTGGTGAATGCGTCTGATTCTCAGTGAGTCTCAGATCATTCTGAAAGATGTGGACGAAGCTTGGAGTACATTCATTGGGACCGGCGTCGTTGATTTGGTCGGGTGTTTTGAGCGGCGGCGCGCTCGTCCAATCAGCGCGAGTGTTCAAAGTTCAAACGAGTTCAAACCG
>CM076972.1:44825428-44830428 GCA_039105355.1 Benthosema pterotum
TTGATTCAACGTTGAATTTTGGTTATCTAACCAAAATTCAACGTTGAATCAATGGATTTTGCTATCTGGGAGAGTACAACAACTTGCAATTGTTCTGGTCCACAAGATTCGATACACTACCTAATACCCACATACCTGTCCAAATACTTCCCTAATGTCAGTGAAGTCCACTCCACAACACCAGAGGGAGTGCAACTAACCATGTGAAACCCCGATTTGCCACAAACAGGGGGACTTAATTCCTTTCGTTTGTATGCCAAAAAAATGTGGCACTTCACCAACAGTCATTAACACACGTGAATCCCTTGACTCCTTCAAAACCACTCTCAAGCTGCACCTGTGGATGGCTGCATTTCAAAACTGGCCTCCATGAAACAAAATAACATGATTCCTTCGCGCACCCCTTTTCCCCTCTTTGTATGTTTCTCTTTTCCCTTTTTACCTCCACTGATGATTCTGGCTGTTTCTGGCTTTATCGAAGTTGACCAATATTTTGTACGTCTCTAAATGTCTTGGTGAAATGAACAAGGTGGCAACTTAAGTGTTGTAAACTATAAAAGTGTCCTTCTGGGCACAGGTCAATTGGATGATTTGGGGCTTTTTTTCCCCCCATAAAAAAATGTTGTTTTGCAAACACACACCCGTTGGCGGCGCTATAACAGGTCGATGTGAATAAGGCTGCAGCTAAAGTTGTCCCCCTAGTAGCAAAGTGCGTTAAAGATTTGACGTAAATTGCAGAGATAGAGATTGTAACGATTTACGGGATTTCTGGACGGAATCCAGAGGAGCAATATGAGATCATGTGTTTTCTATAAATCATGTGTTCGCTACAAGAGTCCGTTCTAGAAACTTTGGGGCAGAGGTTCATTGAAGGGGAACTCCACCCATTTTCAACATTTTTTCTCTCAGAATTTGTAACTTGTGTGTCCAATCAGTTATTCAGATTTGTTGTAGCTGTACTTGAATTGTACTGTAAATCTCCATTTATGTAAAAAAAAAAAATCATTCATCCAACATTTCCTCCATTACCTACAGCATACGCTACCTATCTCACTTTTATCTTTCTTTTGTGGTCTGTTTCCCCTCTTGCGTTGCCCGCCCCACCCCTGGCTCCCTCCACATTTCAAACCAATTACTCCGTGTTGATTTAGCTGTCACTAGTGGGGTGGTGGTTGGTGGGGGGTGCGTGTGTTGGAGCATGATTTATAGAGCGGGGGCCCCCGGCCTCGGCGAGTCTTGCCAGTTGACTCTTGACGATAAATTGCACAATATTCCGAAAGGCTCATTTGCTTAGCGCTGCATTAGAGGCCTGATGATTGCTACACAAAGCCATGTAAATGAGTTGTGAGAGGGCCCCATCAGTCAGCGTGTCATGTAGCCGCTTCCATTATTATTTATGACCGCGCCGTGGCCCCGTTTCCTCTGGCTGGTGTGTGTGTGTGTGTGTGTGTGTGTGTGTGTGTGTGTGTGTGTGTGTGTGTGTGTGTGTGTGTGTGTGTGTGTGTGTGTGTGTGTTGTGTGTGCGCGCCGGGGCAATACTCCACCGATGCTTAAACACTTAACCGCATGAACCCTAGAATCCCTGTTCTGGGGGTGAACGCGCGGCGAAACCACAAGCTTGTAAATGCAGTGCAAACGCAAATGTTTTTCATCCCAAACTATGTGATGGACTATAGATAGAGGGCACCAAGTACAGAGCCAGTCAATTCCAGTCAAATGTAGTTTAATAAGCTTAACTGAAGGTCTGGGGGGAAAAAAAACAGTAACATTATGAAGTACATCTCAGCTTCACAATGTTTGGTTGTTTTTTGTCAGACCTCCAGTTCTAGACAACACGTTCAGCTCAGTATATTCCATTCAGTGATTGGGGGGGAAAACCCTCTGGTCCCCCATGTTAACAAGATGTGTACATGCACACACACTACAGTGGGGGGAAAGTGCAACAAACCAACAGCACATACAGTACACCAAAGGCCCCTCTCGTTCTGATTGGACGAAAGGGTCTCCCCCCCAAACTGAAACTAGGGTTTATTGACCCCAGGGGGTCACTGAGGACAGGGAGTAAATCTGAGTCTTTATATGGTCACCACTGGATTGATTAGCCAAAAGAGATAAAAGGAGAGAATTCATATTTGAACTACATCAGCACTCTATAGAGTCCTGGCGAGTTGCGCATGGCCTACCCGTGTGTGAGCGGGGCGGGCTAATACTAGTGACATTAGCTATGAACCCCGAGGGACTGACTGACGACCGCTGAAGACTCAGAACCGAACACCACACACCAGATGTGTTACTTGCGCCCACTCCACTCACAAAAGTAATTAAAAAGGAGAATTCCACCCATTTTCAACATTTTTTTCTGAGAGCGTACAAATGCAACCAAATGAACCCTAACGGGTTCATTTGGTTGCATTTGAAGCGTCTAAAGAAATCCATGAACATGGTGAAAATACATCTTGACGATGTCATCAAGATGTTTCACCATGTTAGTGGATTTCTTCAGACCTCCATTTCTTGGGAACACAGAATGGGGAAACTTTTTTATCATGTCCATCCAACACCTCGAAGGTACATCAATGACATAGTAAAATGTTGAAAATAGGTGGACTTCCCCTTTAAGTGAAATCCCTTACTACCGTATACCTTTATAAAGCCTAACTGGAGGGTTGAAAGGAAACCAGTAACAATATGAAATCTCTTATTCATTTCATATCGTTACTGATTTTTCCTCAGACCTACAGTTCAAGGCAATGCAGAATGGCCAGAGCTTTCTATGATTTTCACACAACAACTAAGAGTATTAAGAAACGGTAAATGAAGGACCCATTAAAATGTTGAAAACGAGTGGTATTCCCGTTGAAGTGCTTTAGCCTTATTCACTCTACAAGCTCACAGTATGCCACACTTTCCTAGATGATGACCTGCTGAAAACAGGATCACCCACAAGAAAATGGTTCATTTAATAGCCTACTGTTATGGTGTCAGACACATACTGTACCAAAAGTAAAATTGACTGGTCTCAGAATGCCATGTAAAATTGATGCTATGTGTTTGAATGCAAAATGATGCATTCAAACACTACTGTCTCAGGTGAGGGTAGTACATGACCCAAGATTTACATCACAGATGGCATAACACAGATGGAGTTTAACAGAGGTTTATTCTCCAAAGTGCAAAATGTGACACAGCAAAACAGAAAAAGAGAAAGTCTGAAAATAAAATGTGCACCTAATTTTAGCTTCATTATCTACAACTTAAACTAAATCTATTTCAATCAACAATTTTAAATAACGAAATCCATACTATAATCCAGCAAATGTCTGTCTGTCCGTCCGTCCGTCTGAATGAATGAATGAATGAATGTCTGAAACGCAAATAACTCCGCGATGGCACCACCAATCGCTGTAAGTTTTCACCATAATATAATGAAGAGAGTCACGAAGCCCTTTTGCCAAATTAACACACCGTTGATTTATAATTAATTTATTTCTTCGTGTAAATTTCCCAAATGGTTTATATGGGAAAGTCCGACGGGCCCCCTAACGTTAAACAAATCACAGGCCACCTCTATCGCTGTTCCCCCACTGCCCTATTTCCACTGCTACACCAGCACCGGAACAAATGGTGACCCATACAATTTTGCCATCGCTATACTGTGGCATGCGCAGTGCACACGGGCCACCCTCACTACTCATGTTATCCACACTGCAACAGCTTTCGCTAAACGTTGGCACAATATCGTTGCATCTATGTATTCATAGTTTCGTGTTTTGTGTGTGTGTGTCCACTTTCTAAACCAGTGGTTTCATGATGTTCACACAAACACCTACTTAAGTGCAACAAAAACATTTATCACCATTAACTGCACCTTGCTTTGCTATCACTGCTTCCCCTTTTCCCATGATCAAGTATCCACAACTACAGCAGTACTCCATCAAAATACTTACATTATTGTTATTGATATTAAATCACATTAACCACACTGTAGATCATTTGGTGTTCATATATTCACAACGGGTAAGGTCCTAGTAAAATAAAATCAAAAGATCATGATGTTAAACAGAAAATGCATTGCAACCATGGTTATCATATAGAAATCAATCATCACCTCCTCAGAGACTAGACTGACAACTCGACCAGCACCAGACAGCGGCTGACAGCAAACCAACTCCGCCCATAAGACAGGACCAAATGGAAAGGTGTCTTCATAATCCATAACATGTCACGATAGATCAAACCCTGCATGGTGCACAATCACATTTTACATGCAATTCCTTGGAGCCAATAGATCTGTCCTTTGTTAAGTCTTTTGCGTTTTTTAAAGTCACAGGGCCTCAATAAAACCCTTGAAGATTGTGGTTTGTTATTGTCCATACCCAGTGTTGTAGTGGACAAAAAAACATAGGCCTACATTTGCCCCAAAAAATATTTTAGATATGAGAAGTGGGGGGACGCCGTCCCCCGCGTCTCCACTCCACTCCACTCTGTCCATACCATACCTACCCAGTGTGCGCTACTGAAAGGCATGTGAATGGGAAAACAGTGACAATGTTGGGTCACATTGACTACTACAGAAATCTCTTCCATTATCAGTCCATAGTATATTTTGTGTCTATGTGTGTGCCTGGTGGGGGGGCTGGTGTTGGGTGTTGTGTATGGGTGGGTGAGTGTGTGTATTTATGAACGTGCGCTTGAGCAATTATTCATATATTCATTGTATTTTTTATAGACTGCACTGCATGGGCCATATGTGTGCCCATGCGAACGAGTGTGCATGTGTGTGTGTGTGTGTGTGGGGGGGGGGGTGCATATGCATATTTGGGGCCCCATAAGTATAGATGTTTAGAAATATACATTGTGTCGGCCCAATTATCAGTCCTCACAAGATACTGTATATATGACTGTTTTATGGTTTTGGGGAGTTATGGGCTTTGGGTTCTGATGATAATACATTTAGAGGTTAGATTTTGTGGTTAGGGTTCAAACTCTGTCTGATTAAC
>CM076972.1:44835428-45095428 GCA_039105355.1 Benthosema pterotum
ATGATATTATTCGCATGATTACATATGATTATCAATGAGGGAAAGCAGAACCTAACATTTAAAAAAAAAAAAAAAAAAATAAAGATTTCCAGGGATTTGCGATTTTCACTGAAGCGGCAGCCGTCCGTCTGTCAGATGAACACGTCAATAATTATAATCTACGTGTAGCTTGTTATGCCTTACGGACCACCGCATGCGTGCATGCATTAATCACATCAACCGGCTCATGTAAAATTCATTCGCAACAGCGTCAAAGACGGCTTACTTGAAGTTGATTGACTTATCTGTCTTCCATTGGCGGAGCCTGTTAGAAATATCACAGACACGTGTCAGTCAGTGGTATTAGGCCTATATCGTATAGCTGTCAGCATAGAATATATCCCACAGATCATCCGGGGCGTCTATAATACTAGTATCAGCCATCCTGTCTCTGAGCTTCTACGGGTATCTACTTAATATAGCATCCATCAGTCTCTCTAGCTGGCTATTCTCTGTAGCGGCTGGTCTAACAGAGCATTACTGCTCAAAAGGTGGCTTTTTAAAATGACTTTCCTGTGATGGGTTCAATTTCTGGGCATTGCTGTGGTTTGTCTCTTGTAGAGTATCTGTAGGAAGTAGTAGTAGTAACGACTGCACTGGAGCTCTGCAAGTTCCAAACAGAGGCCTACTACATAGTTGACCAGTGCATCACAACACAGCCACTTTTTCTGATAATAGTACATTAACTAAAGCGAGTTATATTAACAAAGCGAGTTATATTAACAAAGCATTAACCGCTGAAGTGGCGGTCTGTTAACACCTCGTGTACTGAACGCGTTGTGGTGTTCCAAGCATTACGTTATACTTTGGCTATTGAAAAATATCAGATCTACAAGCTCATAGCGCGCCACTGAGTGGGGAGTGGATACTCTAGTCTCTGGTGAGCACTGTGATTTGTCTTGCTCGAAAGCCAAAACGATACGAGAAATGATCAATTGTGTCATTTGCACAATCGACTTTTATTAGTCAAGTAAAGCATCAACAATAACATCAGTTGTTGTTGAAGTTACAACAGACACGCAGCATGCATAAAGCTAAAGGTCTGACTCAGAGAGAGTTTTCTGTTTTCAATGATGAAATGCTGTTGGTTTCGTGGTGACACAGCTGTAGTTAGTTAGTAGCAGTAGTAGTGTTTCAAATCATTCTAAATATAAGCACTTTAGTTTGAAATACCTTTGAAATGTGGGTTGTTTTGCATTGCCCCTCCCCCCCCCCCCCATACCCATGCCTATATCCGCCCCTGCTCTATACCCTGAAGGCCAGAAGGCGATCATCAGGCCAGGTGTTACGGTAACACCAGGTACTGAAGCTGCTCACCCCAGTGCTGACCTGTTGATGTTGTTATCCCACAGCACAAGAGCTGTCAGACCGCTAACTTTCTCTGTACGTCATTTCCAACAGAACTATTTTTCTCTCCACCTCTCTATGGATCTCTCTCTGCCTGCCCCCCCCCCCCCACCCCCCACACACACACACGTCTGCAGGTGAGCATTCTTGTGCACTTAATCATCTGTGACAGCAGCAGGGATTCATTTTCGCACGGCTGTATGAAGTGTCAGAGAGATTTCTAAGATTACTCTCTCTTTTATTAGACCTTTATAGATAGAGAAAGAGGTAGGGGATGTGTGTGTGTGTGTGTGTGTGTGTGTGTGTGTGTGTGTGTGTGGTGTGTGTGTGTGTGTGTGTGTGTGTGTGTGTGTGTGTGTGTGTGTGTGTGTGTGTGTGTGTGTGTGTGTGTGTGTGTGTGTGTGTGTGTGTGTGTGTGTGTGTGTGTGTGTGCGTGCGTGTGTGTGTGTGTGTGTGTGTGTGTGTGTGTGTGTGTGTGTGTGCACACAGCCCGGGGCAGATAAGCAGACATGTTATGACATGTGACACTTCACTCCCATAATCCACCTTGATCTGACCGCTCTGCACGGCGCGAAGCACGTCGTGACAAGTGCTCTTCACGTTACACAAAAGCAGCATAGAAAGGCTAAACTGGCTTCTGGCTTTAGAGCATAAGTCACCAGTCACTATAGGGCTGTTCTTACCATCTCAGGGTTGTTTTTGGGTCAGTTTGAACCCTAGAACATTTAACTTGTTTTTGTTGTTACACCATCACTAAACATGGGTATATTTTACCCAATGTCAAGGTAAAATATATTGAAGTACAGCAACGTAAGTAAAGTAGCCTTGCCAGGATGTCATGAGGCCCAGCTGAGCCATTGTGGCCCCTATAGGTCAAGAGCCTATCTCCTGTTTCTGTAGCGTGAGGCAGCTTGATGTACATTGTACATCAAGCTGCCTCACGCTCAAGCTGCCTCAAGCGTCATGTCCAGGGGGTGTACTTGTACATTGTACAAGTACACCCCCTGGACATGACGCTAGTATATCGCAGGGACTCCCGCAATCCAACCCCTGATGCTGTGTGCCGGTGGCCAAGCAGGGAGGCATGGGGTCCTATTTTTAGAGTCTTTGGTATGACACGACCGGGAATCAAACCCCAACCTCCCAGTCTCAGGGAGGAAACTATAACCACAAGGCCACTGAGCTGGCTAGTACGTGGCAGCTAGTCCAGTAATGTCCTGGTCAATGTACTTTGACCTCAAACTAATTGCCAAATAATTGTGGATGTTCAACATATAATGAAAAACAGAAGAAAAGTTGCCTAGAATTGTCTGAGGAGAAAAGGTTTGAGAATGGCCTTTACAGTATGTCACTTTTTGCTTAAAGCTAGATGAAAATTTAAAAATATATATTTGAAATTATAAGAGAATATATGTAAATGTAAATGTGGACATTTTCAAACCTTTCCCATCAGACAATTCTAGGCAACTTCTACTATTGTGAAAAAAGATCTGAGAAACGGGAGTATAAAAACTGGTACTTAATGGTAATGGTAAAATCAGCCAGCATGTTTTGACTCTCTGGGAGCCTTCCAGAAAGCGAGACATGTTGGAGAATCACATATATGTCAATGGGATTCGCCAGCAGATGTCACTGCTGTTTTGCCTGTTTTCATTGCAGCACAAAATCCTTTTAAACCCCACGAAAAACTCCAGACCACCAAGTTCAGGGTTTTGTGATCTTAACTGAGATGAAAAAAAAAAAAACTGAAAGAAAAAAAAGAATAAATGACAACTAATGTCGCAAAACCTTTAAAAAGATCTCAAGCATGTTTCAAAGGGAAACATCCATTTAACACGCCAGCAGAAGGAGGTATATTGTTTTCTGTTTAGAAGGACAATTTTGTTACAGCTGCCTTACGATGAACTCGGTACACCAATGCGCCTCACACGGCTAGATGCGCATCGGTTATATTGGCCTAATACTGTTTGTCCATAAAGCTGGAGATTTGATTTATCAGTGGGATTGAATTCAGAGATGGTTGCTGCCTGCCTGGAGGAGCCCATATGCAGTTTGGATTTTCGCTTGCACAGTCGGCTGCTTTGTAACTTTAGGAAGTCCAATCATTTAATATGTATCTCTCTCTCTGTCTCCCCTTTTTCCTTCTCTCTGCTATAAATCTGTCACTGGGCTCATCCAGAGTGAAGAGAGAGAGAGAGAGGGGAAAAGGAACTGTCTGGATTGTGAAGGCCTGTCAGAGATTTCGTCTTCTCTTGGCCACGGATTTACACATCACATTTTCCTGACTGACAAAGTACATAAACACACGCTCAGAGTTGACTGGCTTGGCAAGTGATCCACACAACACCCCACTCCGTGCCCCCGCACGCACGCACATGCACACACACACACACAATGTCTATGTGTGTGTCCGCGCACACACGTATACATGATCATCATCACATTGTCAAAGATCTACCCCAAACATTGTACATGGATGAGAGGATATCTATACTTCACACTCTCTCTCGCTTGCACACACACACTCTCTCTCACTTGCACACACACACTCTCTCTCGCTTGCACACACACACTCTCTCTCGCTTGCACACACACACTCTCTCTCGCTTGCACACACACACTCTCTCTCGCTTGCACACACACACACACACACACACACACACACACACACACACACACACACACAGTCCCTATTTGCGTGGGACAGCCTCTCATTTCTTTTTTTTTTTTTTCCAGGTGTCCCACAGTTCACTGAAGTTAGTGTTCAAATGCCCTAATATTTCACTCTTCCTGCCCATAGATGTGGTTTTAAGTCTGTTGAAATAACATGAGTATTCCCCTAGTGTCACTTTATTTCCGCAGGGAAGCACATTGTACTCTATGTACTGTCGTGTCAAAAATAGCTGATCTACAGCTATATTTTAATTTGAAATCCTGATTTTTTTTTTGTTTTATATGATGTGAAGATTATAAGAATTTGCTGACCACGTTGGCAGCGCGTTTTCCCCATGCGTGTTCCACACATGCAATACTACTGCAATACTACTTAAATGAACAGTTCAGATCTGGTCCCACAGTAAAATCCTCATTGTTAACATTAAAGAGGAATCCCACCCATTTTCAACATTTTGTCAAGTCATTAACATACCTTAGATCTGTTGTGTGGACATGATAAAAAGCCCCCCCCCCCCCCCCCCCCCATTCTGTGATTCCTAGAAATAGGTCTGGGAAAAAAATCACCAACATTTGAAATATATCTTGATGACATCATCAAGTTGTGTTTTACCATGTTAATGATTTCAGGGCTGAGGGAAGTAGGGGTGCTGGGGGGGGGGCTTGAGCTGTTGAGCACCCCCTTTTTTCAGACACAGCCCCCTTGGACAGGAGGATTAAAATACTAGTTATTTTAATCAAAACAGATTCCTGTTAATAGGCCTTATACATATGCTCTATCGTTGTACCAGAGGCTAAGGTACCTGTGTCAGTTAGCTTATGCATGTGGAGAGGGAAGGTAAAAGCCACTTTTCCGTGTGTAAATGCATGAAAATGCATGAAACAATGCGCATTCACACACATTTTGCGTGTGTGTGCATCTTGCAGCACCCCATAGTGAACGTCCAGCACCCCCTACTGTCAATGGGTGCAATTCTGAAAGCTGTGGTGTAGCCAGGTATGGTGTAAGTCTTCTCATTGGCTGCAGGGCAGCAAATCAGCTCTGGGGCCTCTGTAGTAGGCCAAAAGCCTATACCACCAGGCCTGGGCCTGGGCTTACCAAATAATTACCCAGAATAATTAAAATCTGCAATTCAAAAGCTCCAGAAATCACCTGAACCCCCCAATTAAAAATGTTACTGTACTGCCCTGCTTTGTTCATCATGAGTTGAAGCTCTTGATGTCTGGTTTTAATTATTATGGATAATTATTTGGTAGGCCCAGGCCCAGGCCTGGTGGTATAGGCTTTTGGCCTAGCCCAAGGCCGCAGACCTGATTTGCTGCCATGCAGCCAATGAGCACGGACCCACACCTGATTTGCTGCCATGCAGCCAATGAGAGGACTTACACCATACTTGGCTACACCAAGGCGATTCAGAATTGCACCCCCTACTGTCAATATCTTCCCACGGCCATGAATGATTTATTCTTTTTTTTAGAGCCCCTTTAGTGTGTAAAAGGGGTGCACGAGCAGACACACATGCACACGCACACACACACACACACAGCCCCCCCCCCCTTTCTCTACCTATAAAGGTCTAATGAAAGAGAGAGGGTTTTTAGTACCATAGCCACTCTTGTAGGTTTCTGAATAGGGGAGGAAAAGGAGGTGGTGACATGACGTCATCGTACCGAATAGACTAACATTATTATTACTTTTTTGATCGATGGAATGGGAAATCTCTCTTTTTCTCATCAGTCTTCTCCTCCCACTCCTTTAATTCTCCTTTGGGGAAGGGAAAGAGGTAGATAGATGAAGGATCTCTCTCTCTCTCTCTTGTCACCTGTCTCTCTACCTCTGCTAGCAATGACTGATTAAAGTAGTCAGATGAAGTCTGAAACAGACAGGATTGATGGGACTTGTAGACAGGCTGGCTTTGTCCTATATAGAACCGTGTGTGTGTGTGTGTGTGTGTGTGTGTGTGTGTGTGTGTGTTGTGGGTGCTCTCTTCCCCATCGCTCTTCCTCTGTGTTGACAGCTGTCTGATGAGGTGACACACACACCTGTCAGTGCTGCTGAGCTTCTCCCCAATAACACACAAGTGCGCGTTGCGCTCGCTCGCTCGCTCGCTCGCTCGCTCGCTCGCACGCACGCACGCACGCACGCACGCACGCACGCACGCACGCACGCACGCACGCACGCACGCACGCACGCACGCACGCACGCACGCACGCACGCACGCACGCACGCACGCACGCACGCACGCACGCACGCACGCACGCACACACACACACACACACACACACACACACACACACACACACACACACACACACACACACACACACACACACACACACACACACGTCAGGCGGGCCACGTACGCTACTTGATGTGAAATATATCAAGTAGTGTACATAGATTTATTTCACAAAAAGAAAAATGTATCAAGTCCACAGATGTCAGTATCATGGGGAGTACAATGGTCAGCATGATGTCAGTGAAATGATCAATATCATGGTCAGCAAAATTAAAGTCTGGCACAAACCTGGGCCCTAACTGGGCTGGCCCGAGGCCCTGCCTAACACATAACTGATACTAGTACCAGCGGGAAATGACGCTTATCGTCCTGAGTCTATCGTGGACAGTACCATGTCGTTATCATCATGGCCACGGGAAGTTCGGGAACTATACTAGAGTATCAGGGGCTGAGCATGCAAGTGGGGGTGTGCAAAAACGCATTTCAATGAAACGGTTTCATGCACGTGACATGGTTCCTTTACTGTGAAACAGCATGTTTAGGCTATTGGCCTGACCAACATAAATCACTATTGTTTTGAACATACTGTACATAGGCTATAAAATGAATATACAGAATCCTCACGCAGGACATACAAGCAAACGCCCAACAGCAACACAACTGCAACAACACTCCAACAACACTCCAAACCCATTATATAAAAAGGACATAGGTCGACGTAGTCCACGTGAGATTTGGAAAGGCGCAAAACATATACATTATAGGCCTATTATTACATGGCTTGAATGAATAGTCCAATCAAAAGCCACCATTCTGGTCACGTGAGCGGTCACATATGTCACAACAACAGACTGCTCCGCTCAACAACAGACCTCCTAGCCCAGACGAACATAGCCTACACAGCTGAGGTCCACCTAGGAGGCATATTTTTAAAAGTCCCAACAAGTTGACAGTGCTTGGGCCCGTCATATTCATGGGTCTCATCTGTAGTCCAACACCAGCCATGTTTAGGACCTCACAGGTGCTTCAATGTCTGATTAGGCTAACCAGACCAATTGAAAGCCTAATCAATGCACCCTTATCAGACATTGAATCATCTGTGAGGTCCTAAACAACGAACAGAACACAATACATAATATCTCACGTTAAATTTCAACAGCAGGCAGCAGTTCAGTTGGCACGGCGGCCATAGTAAAGTTAGTTAAAGGGGAGCACCAGCCATTTTCAAAATTTTCCTGAGGGGACACAAATGTGAACCAAATGGACCCGTTAGGGTCCATTTGGTTCACATTTGTATCCTCTCAGGAAAAAGGGGTCTGAAAGAAAAATCACTAACATGGTGAAATACATCTTGATGTCAGATTTTTCTGATTTTTTCAGATTTTTCAGACCTCCATTTTTAGGAAATACAGAATTGGGGGAACTCTTTTATCACGTACACACAGCATCTCTAAAGGTATATTAATGACATATTAGAATGTTGAAAATGGGTGGAGTTCCCCTTTAAATAGTAAAGGGTTTTTAGCCTACCTTCTACTCGAAATATGTCATTGCACTCCGTCCGTTGTCCAGGTTTTCGGAGGATAATAAACTCCACGCCAACGTCCACTTCAACAGCAGGTGTTGTTGTCCAAAATGTCCACCTCCCCTCCCGACGACGACGACAACTCCACGGCCCTGTCATCCTTTTCAGAGCCATCTAGTAGAAGGGTTGCGCCATTGAGGGGTCAGAAAACAGCCTGGTCACGTGGTTCATGTACTCGCCGCGAGCCCATAGATTCCAATGCATTCAGTAACTTCCGGCTGTCACTATTCATGTCACTATCCAACAAAAGTCTATGTAGATGGACTGGCCCCATGAAGTGAACGGAGTTGGCGTAACTCTGCCCATTTCCAAGGCTCTGATCCTTTTCAACAAAGTTAGCATTCGTACACTACTACTCCTGCTGCTGGTGGTGCTGCTACTGGGACGTAGGCTACGGGTTCTTGAACTCCACTTGTTTTGGGCTTGGGCTCGCCAAATGGGCTCGCCAAAGCTCTTGAAGAAAATCAGCTAACTATCTTACCATGCATGCTGACAACAACGCCACGCCGTCAGGCTCAGCCGGGCCCAAGGCCATGGGGCTCCTTGTATGTGTTGCCATGTCTGCCTATTATAAGCAACATTTGACTCGTAGGCCATGGCATGGCCAAGGCACTGGGACTCCTCGTGTGTGTGTTGCCATGTCTGCTTATTATATTGACTGCTTATTATTGACTTTTATTCTGTAAAGTAAGTAATACTTGCTGGTTGATGTTCTGTGGCTTGTTTCTAAAGTGTACATGTACATGTATAACATAACATATTTGGATTTGCTTCCTAATGTTGTTTAAAACAGTGCTTCCCACATTTTTTCCACACCAAGGAACTCCCGATTGACATGTAAATGATGTAATTGTGCACACTCATCATCCATCTGAAAATGCTCTGTGCCTTCTTTATTCAGATAGGGTTAGGGTTGTTCTATTTATTCAATGTATTTATTAAATCCCTGATGCACAACCTCAATGTGTTGCTATGACCTTGTATATCAGCTATTTTCATTTGTGCTTGGTTTCATATAATTGGTCATTTGTTTCTCTTGCAAATCTGTAACAAATAAAGAGATAACAGGAACTTATGCACAAGCAAAGACTTATGCATTGCATATTTTATTTTATTCTCCAACCAATATCACTCCCAAAGCTCTCCAAAGATTAGACAGTTGTTCTATACTGCTGATTTATTGAACTGAACATAAATCACCGTCGAACTAGGAAAAACAAACACAAAATGGACAAATACTCAATATAACATGCCATAAACAAAATAAAGTACATGTAAAAACTAAAGAAAATACAATGCAAATAAACAGATAAACATACCTTACTGGCTGCTCTACAGGCTAAGCAAGGGAATGAGTTCTGTGCCCTGGCCATGGACACAGATTCAAAACATACTTCTGCATCACCTGTCAGAAGACAGGTGTGCGACCGTGTCTACTGTTCTACCTGCAACCAGGGTGCCGCATCAACATAAACAAGGCACTTCCGGTCCAATTAAGCATGTGAACTATAATAAACTTATTTACAAAACAATATCTAACAATAACAATAATAACAACAATAACAATATCTCAATATCTACAGCAGTGACAACCAAGACATTTATGAATAACGAATCTGTGCCGCACACACACACACACACACACTGTGTATATATATATATATATATATATATATATATAAACCTAAAATACAACTAAACCTAAAATACAACCTCTTCCTACACTAACCAACAAAAGGAAAAATTACAAATCATTTTGTCTGCATAATCTCTCCACTCTACCCAAAATACGGTATAGGCTATTGTCTTACAAAGAGTACGCTCCCATACTCCAAGATAAAGATTATGACTTAATTAAAATCACATACTGTAACTCAAATTATAACTTTAAGGAACTTTAAGGAGGATTACAAGCAACTTGTTACAGGGTGTAGATTGTGAACAAGCTCGGAAACAATCGCATTCCATGGACAGTGTCTGGCGCACTGCCAGTGCACACAGCTGATAGCAGTTCTTAAGTAGTGCTCCAGGTGGACAGTTTTCTGTCTGGTGATTGGCTGGGCTTAATGAGGAGAGGTGGAGTGAAGCAGGTGGGTCTCCTCCCACACACAGGACCTGAGACTGAGAACTTAATCAGTTTAATTCCCAGTAACCAATGACTACTTGAAAAACACAACATTAATGAATGGGTGTGGCTTTTGCCTGTTACTCGTTAGAAGGTGACGTTATAGGTTTATGGTTTAAGTAATTAATGGCGCCGTTCAGGTTCAAAGCCCACACTATGCAGTTCTCAATAGAAAGTATTTCTTGTCCCATGCTGCTCCTTCAATAAGTATTTATCAACTTGAGCTATCGGGGAAGAATGAAGGCTCTGCACTGGCGACAGTGACTATTATGGTGAGATATAACATTAACGCAGCGCAAACATCAGTAAAAGATGCTGCCACGGTGGTGCTGTTTTCCAAAATAAGTATCTTAGCCAATAGCCATATCCTTCACAGTTGTCTCTTCTGCTATTTCAGACTTAAAGCAGGCCCTGAATGGAGACAGGTTCACTGGGTGCAGGCATAATAGTGTGCACAGTGGCAGTCACAGTCTCCTTCTGCCTGGATAAGTGGGACGGAGGCGGTTGGGTCGGACGCGTTGGCGACTCCGACCTCTGAGATAGGTTTGTCGGGGGAAATCCTGACCAGGTCAGGGCGTGGATTCTCCTCCTGACCACCTTGAGAGGGGATTCTGGGTAACTTCCATCCACTATTTGTTTTTTAGAAAGGGGAACTGTCATTACATTCATTTCGCAGGACTCATGACTGACAGTTCACAGGTATCAAGGTGATTGCGGAGGCCCAGCCACTCTTAGCATTTAACTCCTAACACCGACCGGCCTATTTCAGCTATTTCATTCACGAAAACAGAAGCCTGTCAGTTGTTTTTCCACAGTTTTTCCAGTAACAGTAGTAGTAGGAAAAGCACAATTCGATTTGACATGTTTTGAAACATAACAAAACAATGAAATGAATGGGCAATGGATAAAACATGTTATGAAATAAGCACATCAACAGGATGGACAGGATCAAAATTGCAAAAATTAGTTCCACCAGCAGAGGGTAGACTTCAGCTGTAGGACTCTGGAATCAGGCAGCCCTGAACATACAGTAGTTTTGTTACACTATTACTAAACATGGGTAAATTTTAGCCAAAGTAAAACATAAGTAAGTAAAAATAAGTAATAAATAAATACAGCAATACATGGCAACTTGAGCTACTCTTCTTTCATTTTAACTATGACTTGTGCTAGGGTTATGGTTAGACAAAAGATTATTTGCACATTATTGTTAAGAAATTCCTCACCCATTCCTGAGACGTGAGATTGGCCCAGTGAAGATCACTATCACCAGCACACCTGCCTGTAGAAAACAAAAACAGGGAGGTGTGCAGGGAAAAGCTATCGAAAGACCTCAGACATCAGCAACATCAATGATGTCCCTGAGCATCATCAAGGGACTGAAAGACTCACCCAACTCAGACAAATTCCAAAAAAGAACAAATCTGTGTTTAGGGTTCTATGGCTAGGTACAAAAGGAAATCATCTAAAAATATACTAAACCTACAACAGAAAACTTTGTCTTCTAAGATCTCTTCAAAAACGAATCTATTTACCCTACCTCTTCATTGGTGCTTATTATATCATGGCATCTTATTTATATCATAAATAGAGAATGTTTCACTCAACAGGGACTGCTCCTGACGCAGGATGATGTCACGTGTCCTTGTAGAACACGTTCATCATCCATCTCAGAGAGAATATATTAAAGTGTCCGTTACGTTTGAATGTGGCATTGTTAGAGGCTAATGCACTATGTCATCTCATCACCGTTGCTTCATCATATTCACCTGCGTGGACACGTTTCATGTTTCCCTCTTCACGCAGACACCAGCTTGGTGACCGTGTGTGTGTGTGTGTGTGTGTGTGTGTGTGTGTGTGTGTGTGTGTGTGTGTGTGTGTGTGTGTGTGTGTGTGTGTGTGTGTGTGTGTGTGTGTGTGTGTGTGTGTGTGTGTGTGTGTGTGTTGTGAGACAGCGTGCCTTAATTATGGATTAATTGTGTCATTAGCAGGTTGCTGCTGTTGGCGCCACATTGGGCCTGTCAAGGTTAATTACTGGAACATGTTTATTTGCTGTCAGCCTCTGCCGCAAGCTGTCACTGGATGGACACACAACGTGCGCGCGCACACACACGCACAAACGCACACACACGAACACAAGGACAGTCATCAAACACTTGACATACAATATACTGTATATATAGTTCTATAATATAAGATCTAGTATAAGGTACTGTATAATATAGCCTAATATGTCCGCACAATGTAGGCTACATGATAAAATGACACTGTTTTTCTTCTACTCGTTTACCAGATTTATTTATTTAGAAGACAGGTTTCTGAAATGCCCACAGCCCTCCTGTGAGACTGAATAAAGAAAGACATAGGGGTATTTTATCGTGTAGGCCTACATTAGCGAGGACCTATCTCGAAAGCATAAAATGATACCAAATGTATTATTATATTTAAACATCTCAATTACTTCATTCTCAAGAAACGTACACATTTAGAAAATGTGGAATGATTGTTATTTTGACCAACGTTTTGCCAGTTATCTCTCCCTAAATTGTGGACACAATTTAGTGGACCCTGGTATGAAAAAGGTTGAAAAATCACCCTTTAGGCTGTTAAGACGCTGTGAATAAATGAGTTGATGTGTTATAATGATGTGAAAACTTTTTAAACGATCTGGTATCATCTGTGTTGAAACAGAGCCATAGAGTATAGACAGAGTGACAACTCCATCCACTTCATGGGGTAGTCCAATGGCGGCTCTTCTGCTTAGACTTCAATAGAGAATGGGGACAACTCCTGGACCTGAACCATTGGATTCAGGCAACAGCCCAGCGTTAATGATCTTAAATCGCTTTATTTTATATTGTTTTTAGTGATAGTACAACACAAACATGTCAGCGGTACAATAACAACGTTACTGTACCGTTGACATTTTGAAACCTTGCCTAAAATAAGTCTCTATTCAGCTGCATCATATGAACTGCATGAACAGCAGCTCGAGCGCTTAGTTTCTGGCCCCTCAATGTCGCAACTCTTCTACTATGACCAGACGAGTCTAAGCGGCGGGGTCCTGCGCATGCGCCGTTGTTTTCTCTGTTGGCTGCGTAGTGTACTCTAGGTGGACAAGAGTTGCGACATTGAGGGGTCAGAAACCAAGCGCAAATGAGATAAAGTGACAAACTGTTGGAAATGCATTGTTTCTCAACGAGGGCGGCGCAAATAAGAGCTAATTTAGGAATTTGTTCATCGTGGCAACTGTTGTAAGGTATTGTACAGGCTTACTACAAAAATATCATAAAAGCTGGGCCGTTGCTTGAATCCATTGCATAGGCTACTACTTCCAGTCCAGAACGTGTCCCCTTTTGTTGTGCTAATTCAATAGAAGTCTATGTAGAAGAGCCGCCATTGGACTGGCCCCATGAAGTGAATGGTGTTTGCATAACTGTCTATAGCCTATTATAAGGCTTTGATTTCGAGCCGAGGACCCCTTTGACATGTATTAGTTTAAGGACCCCCATTTGTGGCATTTCTATCTCTGAGACCCCATTTTTAACTGTAAAATCGTTGTTAATTAACTCTTGAATGTACAAATGGTCCATTTGATTTCATATGTACACTTAGTTTATACCCTGGCTATTATGTTACAAAGTATAATGTAGCGAGGGACCCCCTGGACGCCTCTGTCTTTGGGAATCCCTGGGCCACAACAAAAAGCAACGGCTTGTTATCTGAACAGCCAATCACAGAGTGAGCTGTTCCGCCGATGGCCGACGCCGATTCAACAATTCAAATCGGCTGAAAAGCTTCCGACGGGGGGCCGACGTGTGGCGACGTGCGGGACACACCGGGGAAACTAGGCCGGCCAACGCCGACCGACGGCCCGACGGCCGACCGTCGGCTTGGTGTGTCAGGGGCTTTAGGTTAAGCAGGTTAATAAGAGTCAAATTATGTGAAGCGCAAGCTGAGAGCATCCCGATAATAAACAGGATATAACAGCTGTAAGTAAACAGGTTGTCACAAGGCGTAGGTGTTACGAGTTGCCTCATCATCATCGCCCTATAGAATCGAACCATAGTGGAGAGCGTAACATCGTCGCTATGAAGGCAGACGGGTGTCACATACGGTCGCACGAGAAGTCGGCCCGCCGCGAAGTCGGCCCGAATCGTGTGGAGAGGTCGGGCCGCGGCTGTGGAGAGGTCGGGCCGCGGCTGTGGAGAGGTCGGGCCGGGGGAGTGGAGAGGTCGGGCCGCGGCTGTGGAGAGGTCGGGCCGCGGCTGTGGAGAGGTCGGGCCGGGGGAGTGGAGAGGTCGGGCCGCGGCTGTGGAGAGGTCGGGCCGGGGGAGTGGAGAGGTCGGCCCATGTCTGTGGAATAGTTAGTTACTTAGTGAGCTAGTGTCAGCTGTTTTAGGCCCTTGTATATCATTATCCTTATTATTGTGCACTTTTTAAGGCTACAACAGAATGTAGAAGATTAATTGTCATGTTGATCTAGTGAATTGACTGCTTTGTTTCCCTGGTCCAGCAAAAGTGATGTGATTGACTGATAATTGCTGAGGGTATGTTCACACTTGGACCCGAGGTGAAATTGCTTGCTAATGGCTTCAATAACTTTAACTAAAAGTAAAATTAACTCCAGACAACTCTGACATGATCAACTCTATGAAATAACTCCAACACTGAAGCCAATTTAACTCTAAAGGTGTTGAAATACACTTTGGGAGTTGAAATCAACTCTGAAATATGTAACCCTGAAATTTTAACTCTCCAATTTTTGCTGTGTACTGTTTCCCACAATTGGGAAATGAAAATTACGTAATTCAGATGTTTAAGTATAATGTAACATTATACTTGGGAGCTCAAAGTGTATAAAAGTGATTATTACATTATTCTTGTCTAAAGTTCAGTTTCCTTTCCTCAACCCTAGTCCTGCTGCAGTTTGGAAGAACACATCCACAATGTTTCAAACTGTTTTTAATATGTGTTATTGTCTAATTACTTTAACTCTGGTAAAGAGTGAAATATGTATTTATTCAACTCTGGGAGTTCAGGCATGTGTCAACCTGTTAGCCATTGCTATAGTCAAAACAAACATTTTGTATCCTAAAGCATAGAATGTATCCTTTTAGCCACATTACTGCAATCTGAAGCAGCTGTTCAGCACCTATGACAGGATCAAAGGGGAGGAGATGCTGGAGAAGGCAAGAAGAGTGGACGCAGAGCATGGCGAAGGGAGGTACAAGGAGTCATGGAAGGTCATAAATGAGATGACCGGACGCAAAAGGGCAAGAGAAGGACAGCTGGAAGGCAGCAGCCCAGAAGAGAGAGTGGCCTCCTGGTTCACCCACTTCCGGGATCTCTTGGGCACCCATCCAACAGTGGACAGAGATGAGGAAGAGATACCTGCAGTTCTCACAAATCTGGACATTGATGACGGCCCCTTCACAGCCACAGAGTTTGCCACCGTGAAGTCCGCCCTGAAGCTGGGAAAAAGCCCTGGGCCCGATGGTATCCCCCCGGAAGTTCCCAAAAACTGCGATCTCGACAACATCTTACTGGAGATCTGCAACCAGGCTCTAACTGAGAACATAAAGCCCGACATATGGTCCCTCTCTAACATCATCCCGGTCCCCAAATCTGGAGATCTGTCCAAGCCAGACAACTACCGTGGCATTAGCCTCACCTGTGTAATAGCAAAGATGTACAACCGCATGATCCTTAACCGATGTAGAGATGCCATCGACCCCCACCTGAGAGACAACCAAAATGGCTTCAGAAAAGGAAGGACCACCGTAGGCCAGATCCTGGCCTTAAGGAGAATTATTGAGGAGGTCAAGAAGAACAACTTGACAGCAGTACTCTGTTTCATTGACTTCAAAAAGGCCTTTGATTCAATCGATCGAGGCAGAATGCTGAAGATCCTCAAGGCATATGGGGTCCCCCCGAACCTACTTCGGGCCATAGAGGCCATGTACAAGGACACAAGAGCCAAAGTGGTAACCCCAGATGGCACCAGTGAAGAATTTGAAATTCTAGCAGGGGTGCAACAGGGAGACACTCTGGCCCCCTTCCTATTCATCATAGCTCTGGACTATGCGCTCAGGAAAGCCATCAATGGGCGGGAGCAGGAGCTTGGCTTCACAATTTCACCAAGGAAGTCTCGCAGAACCCCTGCTGTAACCCTGGCAGACCTAGACTACGCAGATGACATCTGCCTGCTGTCTGACCGCGTGGAGCAGGCACAGGAACTCCTGAACAGAGTGGAGGTGGAATGTGCAAAGGTTGGCCTCAGACTGAATGCAAAGAAGACTGAGGTCATCACCTACAACATCCACACGGACCATCCGCCAATTACAACATCAGATGGCAACGCTCTCCGAGAGGTCACCGACTTCAAATACTTGGGTTCCTGGGTGAACTCTACGGAGCAAGACCTCAAGGTCAGGAAGGCACTAGCGTGGAGGGCCCTGAACGGCATGTCAAGAGTGTGGTGCTCGAATCTCCCCCGACACATAAAGCTGAGCCTCTTCCATGCCACTGTGGAGTCCGTCCTCCTGTATGGCTGTGAAAGCTGGACCCTGACGCCAACCCTGCAGAAATCCCTGGATGGGTCCTACACCAGAATGCTGCGAACTGTTCTGGATGTGGACCAGAACATCCATATTACGAACAACGATCTGTACGGGCAACTGCCAAGGCTCAGCAAGAAGATAGCAGCCAGGAGGATGAGGCTGGCCGGCCACTGCCACAGACATGGCGAGCTCCCAGCCAGCAGGCTGGTCCTGTGGGAACCAACACGCGAGGACGCTCTGCGCTAACATACGTGGACGTCCTGAAGAAGGATGCGGGAGCTGAAAGCTCTTCGGAGCTGGCCGGGTGTATGGAGAACCGGAAGGACTGGAGACTCCGATGGAAGCTCGTCTGAGGACGACTAAGAGAGAGAAGCATAGATTTACATGAATTACTTCAATAACTTTAAAGTACTCTGGTAAAGAGTGAAATATGTATTTATTCAACTCTGGTAAAGATAAAACATTTAATTATTCAACTCTAGTTGAGAGTAAACCAGTATTATTGAACATGCATATGTCTTGATAATGGTTGATATGCAGTGATAATGGTGCCTATATACATGTCTATTGTCACAACAGCAAGACATATCAAGCATAAAAGACTTGATGATGGTTGGTATATGGCCTGATAATGGTTGATATGCAGTGATAATGGTGCCTATGCATGTCTATGATATGCAGTGATAAAGGTGCCTATAGGCATGTCTAATGGGCCGACTTCTCCACACCCCCTGGCCGACTTCTCCACACCACCTAGCCGACTTCTCCACACCACCTAGCCGACTTCTCCACACCACCTAGCCGACTTCTCCACACCACCTAGCCGAGATCTCCGCAGTTTTGCTCGGTCCGAGTTCGCGGCGGCCCGAGATCTCCTGTCCCCGTCACATACTATTCCCAGAATAACGTCTCGGCTTCATGATGCTCTCATGATGATGTGCCGGTCCATGCAGGTGTTCTGAAATGGATGTTCACTTCTAGAACTGGATGTACCCCCGTAGGCCTAAGAATAATTCCTCGCGGTGGTGCCTTCCCTGCACAGTATCTTACCTCAGATACCTTTAAACTTTAAAGGTATGTATGGTAAGTAATTTCACAAATAGCTGGTGGCCATATAAGGAGTTCCTCCTTGTCCCCAGTGAGCCCCTGAGTTTAAAAAAAAATGCTACTTTCAGTTTGGGCCTTTCGTCCAATCAGGATGAGAGGGGCCTTCCCCGTCATTCAGTGGAAGTGTGTGTGTGTGTGTGTGTGTGTGTGTGTGTGTGTGTGTGTGTGTGTGTGTGTGTGTGTGTGTGTGTGCGTGCGTGCGTGCGTGCGTGCGTGCGTGCGTGCGTGCGTGCGTGCGTGTGTGTGTGTGCGTCCGTGCCTGTGTGCCTGCGTGCGTGCGTGCCTGTTACACAAGGTGCCACCATGAAATCTAACAAACGTACATAAAGAATACATTAGACAGCGGTGCACAGCGAAACAAAGGGGATAAATTGAAAAGAAAGGAGACAAAACTAACAGTAGAGAGGGAGAAAGAGAGAGAGAGAGAGAGAGAGAGAGAGAGAGAGAGAGAGAGAGTAGAGAGAGAGAGAGAGAGAGAGAGAGAGAGAGAGAGAGAGGGCACAGCCACTTTGATGGATTTCAGCTGTAATCTGTCCACTAACTCATCTCCTGACATCTCTTTTCCTCTCTCTCCATCTCTCTGACAGTCCTTCTATTAGGCCGGCCCAGACAGACCCTGGCTGAGCAGACGCAGCACACACAGCCCATTTATCAGCCTGTCACTCCCCCCTCCCTCCCCTGCCCTGCTATAGTCCACCCTGCCTGCAGGACTGCAGCTCCACTGGCTGGCTGGCTGGCTAGATCCGCCAGCAGGGGCGGATCTAGGCATGGGCATGGTGGGGGCGATGCCCCCCTAAAAGCCCTGACTGCCCCACCAAACATGATGGCATGCAAAACCACCCAGAATATTTCAAATTAAAGTGCCTGTATTTAAAATGATGTTAAACACTACTACTGCTACTCACTAACTACAGTTGTGTCACCACTAAACCAACAGCATTTCATCATTGAAATCAGAAAACTCTCTGAGTCAGACCTTTAGCTTTATGCATGCTGCGTGTCTGTTGCAACTTCAACAACAACTGATGTTATTATTGATGCTTTACTTCAGTGGTTTTCAACCTTTTTCATCCTAAGGCCCACCATGTATTCAGCACTTGAGCCACAGACCACCATTTGATGGCATTTTAAACACACAGACCCCAAAACTAGATATATTTTGCTTTTGTCCACAATACAGGCTGGATTTGGGAAACAAACCTACAGACCAAAATGACCATTAATCTTCTAGTTCTGTAGACTTGGGCTAATTAAGACGATGAATATTTTGGACCCTGGCGGGTCCATTTGGTTTCATTTTTACACTCTCAAGAGTTACATCTGTTAACCAACTTAGCTGAGGACCACCTGGAATTCTTTCAAGGACCACTGGTGGTCCCCGGACCACCTGTTGAAAACCCCTGCTTTACTTGACTTACTGTATAAAAGTCCTGTAACCGAAAATGGTATGGGTGCGACTTCATCGACTTCATTCAAGCCGCACTCATACCATTTTCTCCTGCCCCCCCAATTGGGAATTATTATAACCGCCCCTAAGCCTGCAGGACTGCAGGTCGACTGGGGGGCTGGTTGACCAAATGGCTGGTTCACACATAGAAGACTGAAGACAGTCTTATAGAAGACTGACTATACTCACTGACGAACTCACGTACACCCACCCACGCCCACACTACCAGCATGTTCAGAAATCCACCTCCACGTGTCAGTCAGTGTCAGTCAGTCAGGCAGTCAGTGTCAGTCATTTGACATCATAATGACAGGTCTGTTGTGCTGAGTGACACCAAGGTGGAATGCTTGTGACACCTGCTCCCAAGGAATGAACATAATATGTGGGCAGAGATCGTCCTCTGGTGGACAACACCGGAATCACATGTAGACTAGAGCAAGCGCCATGCGATGGAAAAACTCCCATAACAGGGCAGGGTGTATAGCAGACTTTAGAAGGGAGGAGACCCGCACACCACCACTTACTGGTTCAAGAGTATTTATTCAGAGGTCAGCAACGTTTATGGTCTCATGGCCTTCTTCAGGCACTCTATTGCGGTGAAATACAACAGGATCAGGATTTGTGAACTGTTGTGACAAAAGAGGATAGGCCCCATGGAGTACAACCACACTAAGCACTAGGTCTGTACTGTCTAGACCATGCCCATGTAATCAGAGCAGCTACATTTAAACATACGTTAAAATGGTAGCCTAAATGGTGCATTTATCCAAGGCGCTTTACGTAGTAGATGCCATTCACACACCAATAGCGGAAGAAACCATGCAAGGTCATCGGGCCATCAGGAGCAATTAGGGGTTCAATGCCTTGCTCAGGGACACGTCGACACTAACTCTGGGGGAACCTGGATTCGAACGCCAACCTTGCGGTTACCATCCAGTGATTCTACACCTGAGCCACTGCTGAACCATAATCTGCATAATCTTCAGGAAAAGTGTTGTCCCGAAGAGTCAAACATGGAAAAAAGAGCCTCTTTGCCCTGTTATAAAAAATAATAAACTGGACTATAATGCGATGTGACATAAATCTGTTTACAAAACTGTACCGCCTCCAACTGTATCTATTTCCCTCCCTTTTCAACTGTTTTTATTGTATCGTATTTGTGACACTTGCTTTGGTAATATGTTTGCTGATGCCAATAAAGCTTCTTTGAAATTGAACTGAATTGCAAGCAGTGTGAGGTCAAATGGGACTATATCTGCATTTTTTTCTCCTCCAGGACTGATGTCAGATTTGATACAATTCACTTTCTAAGAGCTAGGCCAGTGGCCGTTCTGCCCCAGACTACAGTACTCAGGAACAAATGCAAGTCATTAATAATGAATGACCCACCCGTAATACCCAGTTAGTCTACAATACTTATTGTAGCCATTGCCAGAGTTGCATATAATATACCTGTATTGTACTGTAACTCTCCTGTCTGCCGCTGGGATCCAATGTTTCATGTGTTGTACAGCTTTCATTTGTACTGTCAGGTGATTAAAACTGTGAGAACATTCAATCGTTCACATTCCCTTTTAACACCAATTGTTACGACCACGTTTTAGAAAAACAGTCCGTTTACAACCTAAATGAAAGCCCATGCTTCAAGTAATATGACATGTCAAACTACGGCCCTAGTTCAGAATCATGAACACCCTGGTGTTTCCATGATTCGAAATCCATTGCAAGCATTAGTTCTGCACACACACACAAAAAAGCAATCATTGAGCTAAAAAACGGCCATAGGCGTCATTGCATTTGGGTAAGTAGTAACACCTACCACCACATCAGTGTTGACCCTTGCACTAAGGCCCCCTAGAAAGTTTGAGGTTTGAAATAAATTAGTTGGTGATGGTGTTACCTACTGCTATGGTGTTTAAGAATAATGCACTCATAATGAAAAATAGAGGGCAAGAATTGGAAGATTTTCCTGTTTGAAAACAGTATTTGAGGCTTGAGTTTATGTTGATGTTGAGTTTAGTTTCTTGCACCCAAAACTAAGAACTTTCACTTTTTTGTCCACAATTGCATAAGAGAACTGACAAAACGTTGGTCGGAATAACAATTATTCAAATTGTGTGGACTATTGAAAATTATGTACCCTATTGGCCTGAATATAAGACTATGTTTTTTTTTTTTTTTTCAAATGGAAATATCCCAAAATGGAGTCGTCTTATATTCAGGGGCTATACTATTTGACATTCAATGTGCATTTTTCTGTAAATGGGTCTTGAAAAATGAGGGTCGTCTTATAGACAAGTCGTCTTATATTCGGGACAATATAGTAATTCAAAGGTTGAAATATAATTGAGAGCGGTAAAATGAAACCAAATGGACCCTTACAGGTCCATTTGGTTTCATTTTAACGCTCTCAAGAGTTACAGATCTATAAGGGTCCAGGTGCTGGGGGAATGTCATGTGATCTACCTGCATGGCCTGTGTGATGGTGAACTGGTAGATCACCATCTACCTTTTGGACACCGCTGCACGATCTGTTCCACTGATCTCAGCTCCACACGTACAGGCACATGCATATGCGTTTCTACACTTGCAAGTGTTTGTGTACACGCGCACACACACACTCCTTGAATAAGAATGCAGAGAATGGTTTATGCGCATCAGCATTTTTAATTGGACAAAGCAAGAAAACATTGATTACAGTAGCAGAGTCAATATCAATTATCAGGGCTAGCCACCTTTCTAAACAAAAGGGTCTGAAAATGTCCGTAGGCACTGCCTAATTTTTTTTTTCCTTTAAAAAGAGTTTTCATGTCTGCTAAAAGAAACCAGCTCTATAAGGCAACGATTATACCATTAGGCCTCCCCATTTCTCTGGCAAAAAGAGGGTGACAGTGTAAAGTTGAATCATTCAAGGTTTTTCGTGATACAAAATACTGGCATTTCAATATTAAAAAGAAAAAAAAAGAAAACAAAAACACATCAGAAATGTCATTTTATGTTGACCCTTTTAAAAATCGTATAATTTTTTCTTTTGTTAATGATTATTAGGGCTTTGTTTTTCCCGCACTGCGTGGCAATGCTCTCATCCCTGCAATGGAAGTGTCAGGTTGTGTCGCACTGTGCCAGTGTCACGTTTTGATAGTGTTGCTCTGCTACGCACAATGTTGGCGTTAACTGTCGAGTTATCAAAACGGAAAAAAAAAAAAAAAAAAAAAAAGCAAGCACCCACAGTTAACAGTAGCATTTTTTTACTTACATCGTTTCAAATGAATGTATGGTTATTTACATGTGGAGGGGAAAAAAAATAATAATTTGAGGCTGACCAAAAATAGATATGGAGAAGAGAGATGGAATGCAAAACAAAAACCCTCTTGGTAAATACAATTATTATTATTTTTTTTGTCAAAAGTACAAGAGGAAGAACTGTGCAATATTTATCTGCCCTTACAGAGAAAAACAGCAGTGGCTTCAAATCCCTGCAATTTTTTTTTAATCCGAGAAGCAAAAAAAAAAAAAAATAAAAATAAAAACGAGGAAGAATTACAGATTTCCGTTCCTCAAGATAACCAAGGTTCATAACTTAGCACGATTCATGTGACCCTTACGGTTTCTTTCAATCTTCAAAGAAAATAAAGGAGAAAAAAAGCCCCCCCTCCCCCACACTTTGACTTGCCCCAAGGAAACGAGTGAAAATGATGGAAGCAATATTTTGAGTCCAATATTAAACCCATAAAAAAAAACAAGGCGCAAAAAAAAAGTGTCTCCTTTACAGTTTTATATTCATTTACAGTTAACTTAAAAACGGTAAGAGCCCCCACCCCCACCCCGTCCGGTTCACGGCCAGTCTTTGCCTTTTATCACAAAAAAGGGGCGTGAATACCCGTTTTGGGGGGTCTCAAAAATTGCTCCTCCCTGACTAATTCCCTCCCCGTTACCTCAAAAGCCCCATGGCCCCAGTGTCCCCCACCCCCAACCCCATGAAATCCCCCATTTACATCCGTCTTTTTTTATTATTTATTCTCAAGTCTCCGTGTTCCCGTTTTTTTTTTTTTTTTTGTTCTTTTTTTCCGTTTTTAAAAAAAGTCCTGCCGCAAAAACGGTGTTACACATACCAGCGGCGGGGGGAGGAGGGGGGAAGGGAGGGCTGGCACAGAGTTGACCCAACAAAACTCATTCTCCTCCTCCCGCCAAACCCCACCCCCCCATACCCCCTCGGGAAAAAATAAAATAAAAATCAAATAAACCCCTCCCGCCATCCCACCCACCCCCCCCCAACCCTTATCAGTGTGTGGGGTATCCGGCGGGGGCGCCCATCCCTGGCTGGTTGGCTAGCATACTCCCATTCAATCCCTGCGTAGGCTCCATAACCCCACCGTTACTGATGGCACTCACGCCAGTCCACCCAGCACTGGCCGGTAAGTGACTGCGAAAACGAGGGAAAGAGAGGAGAGAGAGAGAGACAGGAGAGGAGGATAAAGAGAGAGACAAAACGCCAGGAGGTTAGAAGTGAGGAGGCGATAGGGTAGCTGAGGGAGGGAGGGAGGGATGGGTGGGTGTGTGATGGAAGGGGTGGGTTGGGATGAGGGGGAGGTTGGACAGGGCAAACATTAAGGGCCAACTAGAATCTCAAAAGACTTGGAACGAGAACAAGAAGGTAAAAAAAAAAATGCAGTTATGGGAGATTATGAGGATTTGTTTTGTGTGGCAAAGCTGGCGAAAACAGGCTAGTGGGTGGGGTGTGGGGTGGGGTCATTTTTTGGAAGGTTCAAGGGAGGAGGGGCTTCATTTCAAGGAGCGTGAGAGAGCAAAGCAGACGATAGAGCGTAAAGGACTAATAAAGCAGAGCAAGCTTTGGACCCCCTGGAACCCCCTCCTTTCCGCCAATGAACACAAAAAGATTGCCAAAGAATTCAAGCTCCAAAGGGGATATTAAACCAGTTTTTTTTTTAGATTTGGCCATAATTTAAACAACTGAAAAACATAGTGACTCTTACCATCTTTATGCAACAAAATAAAGCTCACAAGAAAAAAGGAAAAATTGACAATTTATACAGGTTTATCTACCGATTGTTATGTCCAAAACGAAAGCCGACAATTTTGCCAATTCCATTTTGACTTTTGGTGTCATATTGCTGTTGGGAGGACAGACTTTAAGATTTTAATTCCGAAACAGACACGACAACCAGGCAATTTCATAAATTAGTGGAAAACACAGATTGGCATTTGATGGAAATTAAGATCTGCAGACATACGGTTCACCTCGTTGCAGATGCCAGGGACATGACTGGTAGATAAACTTTTTTTTTTTTTTTTTGCTTATCCATTTCAGCAGCTATTTCAATAAAGAGTTGTTGACATGGTTATGGCATTTTGTATGTTGGAGACACGAAACTTCATTGCACATTATGTTGTCCAACATTAACAAAATTAAACAGGAAAAAAATCAAATGGCCTACAAGCAAATATTCACACAGAATTTATTCAATTATCGATGTAAAAACAATTCAATGAAACTTAGGGAAAAAAAAGGTCTCAAAGTGATGATATGGTTGTTGAACAAAACAAAAAAAAGGGGTATGAATCCTTCCATACATTTCAGTAGAGCCTGGGGTTCAGCCATCCCAACAAATGTGACCTGCACTACCACAAAATCTGTCACATGTTGCAAAATCTCATTTGGAGAAAATATGAATTTTACGACAAACCAGTCGACTTTGGGCTCCGTTAAGATTTCACTGCAGTAAACCCAAGTGTTGGCTTTCAGTAAATATGTTACCTGTACAAAAAGGTGGGCAATGTGTGAGAGACTGGAGACCATCGAATTACCACGAGGACTAAAATACAGCACTGTAACCCTTCCAAGTGGCAATGCCATTTGGAAGCTAGGAAAAAAGTCACAAGAGCTCACAATTAAGCTGGTTTTCGACAGCAGCCAAGTGATTTTTGGTAGAGACGGTCACAAATGTTACGTCAATAAATCAATACATGATGGTTTTGCTTACTCAGTGACATGAAATTAAAACAAAATACTTGAACGAGTTACTCATTTAAGAGAAACGTTGCTAAGGGTTTTTGCCAGCCAATATCACTTGCATTTTTTTTCCAAGAAGGGAAATCTGTTTTTTTTTTTTGTAAAAAAAAAAAGAAAAGGAAAAAAAGAAAAAATTTAAAACGGTAAGCGATCACTTTTTGGGATTTGAATTCCCTTCACATGAAGGAGCATGCTTTTACCAGAGAAGGGGTTTTTGATTGCGTGGGCTGGCGGTGGGCTTTTTTTTTACTACAAACATCCTAAACGACAAAAGTCAATTACAAAATAAAAAGATAAACGTGTATGTTACATATTGGTTGGTGTGCTTTAAGTCTCAATCTTCATAAAGCTGGACAAAAAAAAAAAAAAAAGGTGGAGTTGTGGAGAAGGAAGGAGGAGGGTTGGTTTACGCGTCTCTCCCTCAACGTAGACCCCCAGAAATTGATGCCCCAACCTGTCCTTTGGGTTTTCTTGGAAGAGTCCACACATGAGACCTCAAACGGATGCTTGGAGAAGGATGAGGATGTTGTTGTGGTGGTTGGTGGAGGTGGGTGGTGGTGGTGGTGGTGGGAAGCCATGTGCGCACCAGGTTTTTGTTGTTGATACTTACTTGAAGCCTTGCTGGTTCCAGGCTTGGCCGTACACGCCGTAGGTGGGCACCTGCCAGCCGTTGGGGACGTACTGGCCGATCTGGGGGCCGTTGCCGTACCACTGGCCCCACTGACCGTATGGCTGAGCTGCCGCGGGGAAACTCATCTTGTTCTGCTGGAGGAACCATTAGGAAAAGCCAGACTATGAGCTCACGCATAACACTTTAACCTATTTTGTCCTGGTATTAGATTCAGTTTTGAGACATGTCAAAGACCCATCTGTTTATGGCCACCGACCCCCGTCCGAAAATATGTAGTTCCAGGGGAACCCAAAAGCAGCAAAAATTTTTGTGCTAAAACATGTGGATATTTTGAATAGGAAGACAGCAGACCACAGAGGAAGTCTGTTTTGGTTGTAGCCATTAGCCAACAGTCTCGACAGTTAAAAGAGGTAAAGTTGTTAGGATGCCGTTCACATTAGCAATTACATTTACAATATTAACCTTTGACTGTGAAACTAATTCAGGGTTCCTACAGGTTTCTTAAAGTAAAATTTAAGACTTTTTAAGACCTTTTTTAAGGCCATTTATATAAAACGTAATACCCATTTCACGGCCATCGTCAATAAGCGACGTTTTATATATTTTTCGCAAATAGCACTGGTGCTACATACATTTTCATTTACCAGCACCACTAGAAATTAACAAGTGCTATAATTATTAGGGGTGTGTATCTCTCCCTTACAAGACAATTTGATACGTATCGATTTGCATGGTATCTATGCGATTCGGAAACGATTTATTTTATATGCAGAACGATACGATTCGATTCAGTAGAATTTCGATACGATTTTGATTTGTTGGAATTTGGTACGATACGATTTGATACAGTGCGATCGGACGCATTAAAAACCCTATGTAATTAGGGTTAGGTTACATAGGGTTTCATTTTTATTATCTACTACAGTCCTAATAAGAACCAGGAAATTATAAGGGGAACATGAAAAACAACTATGTGTTTGGACTTTGAGGTGGTGCATGTCTGTCTGAGTATTCAGGAGTGCTTTGACAGGTCTGCCTGCTGTGACACAAGTAGATGCAACTACACTAGTATACATTCATTATTAAAGGAAGCCAAATGACTACTAGACCAGTGGTTTTCAACCTCTTTCATACCAGGGCCCACTATTTATTTAGAATTTCAGCCACGGACCACCAATTGATTACAATTTAGCCCCACAGACCCCACAACTAAAGATTTCATTTAGTTTTGTCCACAATTCCAGGCTGTATCTCAGAGAAAACAACACAGTGAAATACAGATCAAAATGACTTAATATCCTTCTGTACTTGTGTAGACTTGGGATAATTCACATGAATATTTTAACTCTTCAGAGTGTAAACATGAAACCAAATGGACCCGCAAGGGTTGTTTACACTCTCAAAGAGTTACATCTGGTTAACCAGCTTTCCATCATTTAGCCTGGGGACCTCCTGGAATCCTCTCAGGGACCACTTGTGGTCCCCGGACCACATGTTGAAAACCCCTGCCACATAGACGCGAGCTGAGCATGCTCATCGCGTTAGCTATGCTAGCTAGTTGCTGAGCTAGCTACCAGCTACACATTCTCCATACAGACAACACCACCACCACCATCAAGTTGTCCCGGGGATGGAAAATACGATTTAAAAGGCTATGGATGTGAATGGAAGCACAGATGTGTGCAACTATGCAATAACGTTGTGTAAAGCTGTCGGTTCCGACAGCTCCGCTCCGATCATCTGTTTGTCAGCTGTATCCACTTGTTGCTGTGGTGTACGAGGCGTGGAGTATAGAGAATTGCGACATTGAGGGGACAGAAAACAGCCCGGTCACATGGTTCAAGTACTCGCGTGAGCTCAAAACTCCAGCTGTCCCTATTCTTGTTGTCCTCATTCCTTAGAGGTCTATGTAGAAGCGCCTCCAATGGACTGGCCCCATGAAATGCACAGAGTTTGCGTAACTCTAAGACCCTGAATACTACGTCACACTCACACTGAGCGTAGATGATCTACAAGCAGTGTGCCCCATTGCAATGCATGGCTATATGAGCTTGTATATCTGTGGTTATTGGTTTTTGCGCAGCTGATGGAATCATCAATTCATCTCTTTAGGATCGATCTAACGTCCAATACAGGCGCTGTTTTGATCGCTCCGACACACGTGGCTCGATGTAACTGCGCAAAATTTAAGACCTAGATGTAAAAATTCAAGACCTTTTTAAGTCTTTTTAAGGTATTATTTTCAAATTCGTAAATTCAATGCTTTTAAGACTTTTTAAGATGCCGCGGGAACCTTTGACTGTAATTAAGCTTCATTTGGCAGATTAAGCCAGCTCTATTCCAATGCCAATAGAAAAATGTGTGCCAATAGGCTATGGCTGCCTAGTTGTAGAAACCAATGCTGACTAAAGTAACATGGTAGAGACGTCACAAAGACGTGTAGAGCCATCCATGGTGTAGTAGAGACAGCCATATGGTGCAATGATCATTTACGCAGCTAGTTTTATAGACCAGATAATCGGAAAAGAGGAACTAACCAGGTGCTAAAAATGGAAGCAGCAAAAGGTGATTAATGATAAATGCAGTAAAGGCAATAAAGGCAATAGCCATGAATCCAACATGTTTTGACGGCGTGTGGCCTTCATTAGGGCAAAAACTTCAGTTTTGCATAGCCCGGGTCTCCACTGATAGTTAGTACCAGTAAGATAGCCAAGGGTAAAAAGTGACCTTGCTTGGAAAGGCACACCTGAATGGCAATTGTTGAATAAAAGACCTCTGGGCGAGCACTGGCACTTTGGAATGGGGCGGGGAATGGTCAGTTCACCATGGAATTCACTCTGTATTAGCCCAAATCGAGAGATCTAAGGGTGGAAGCAGAGCCATTCTCTTGAGTGGTGTACAGGGTTTGATGAGGGCTGGGGCTTCATTTTCGGGCATGTTGGTTTGAGGGGGGAAACGTTAGATGGGTCATCCGTTAACCCAATACTCATGGAACATGACACACCGTGATGCATCCTTACCTGGGGTATGGGCATCTGCTGCATGGGGTTCATCATGTCTGGCGTCTCCTTGCCCCAGTAGCACTTGACTATATGGCCCTCTATCGAGGTCCCATTGACCGACACGATGGCATGGGCTGCTGACTCGTGGGAATTAAACCTAGATGGAGACGGGGAGAAATTCAAATGAATAGACGAGCCACCGATGCAAATTTTTGTCATCTCCTAGCCATCAGTGAAAAAAATCTAGATTATCTTTCTGTCAACAATGGCACAAAAAAAGGATTACACAACTTATACAACATAAAATCGGGAGTTTGCAATCTAATCGACCGCAAACGGAAAGAAGAAATGAAAAAAGGGGCAAAGACTCTTCCCTCTCACCTCACAAAGGAGTAGCCTTTATCTGGGAACACGCGGATTTCCATGATTTGTCCAAACGGAGAGAACGTCTGTCTCATCAGTTGTTCTGCAGGACAATGTGCAAGGGACAGAAAATCAACATCAGTTAAAACCTATTTTTTAGAGAATGGCTAAATGTGTCACGCTGACCATGTGTGCAGCCTGAGATCCACAGATAATCACATTTTGACCTGACAACAGGGGCGGGTCTAGGCATGGCAATGCTCCCCCAAATGTCCAGTCTGCCCACCAAACATGATGGCATGCAAAAACGACTCAAGATATTTCAGTGCTTATATTTAAAATGATTAAATTGAAACACTACTACTACTACTACTACTCACTAACTACAGTTGTGGCATCGCTAAACCAACAGCATTTCATCATTGAAAACGGAAAACTCTGAGTTAGACCTTTAGCTTTATGCATGCTGCGTGTCTGTTGCAATTTCAACAACTGTTATTATTGATGCTTTACTTGCCTAATAAAAGTCCTGTAACCAAAAATGGTATGGAGCGATGCCCCCCCCCAATTGGCAAATGTTACATCCACCCCTCAATATAGATTGTACAAAACATCTACTCTGAAAGATCATACAATATTCGAAGAGCTGACCTGCGTTTTCACAATTTCCACCCAAAATAGCAGGTGCGCACACCTCATGGCGTGTTATGAGGCGTGCACATCTGCTATTTTTCAATGAAACTTAACACCAAGAACAACATGAATTAAAACATGAACATCTTATTGCTGGCAATAATGGTCACTAGACCATTAGTCTCTGTACCCCGTTCAATTTATATTTAGATTCTGCGATTCAAGGATTGTAACGATTTTTGAAATCCCAAACATGAAAGGTTTAATCAGACACTTTAATGCAGCCAGATGATGTCAATCAATCTGTTTTTTTTTCTGACACCTCCAGTTCTGAATAGCGGCGCGCCTACAAGTAAATGGAACCACATCCCAGCACCCACGCGTCTCGGATGGCCGTTTGACTTTTAAGTCGCCCACAAAGCCATTTGAAAAAACGGGTTAAGTTGTGCAGCACAACGAATCACATCGGCAGAGTTGCACACAGCAGAAATTAACATAATGGCCACGTCTACATGGAGTACTGATGGTTTAATATGATGAATTTTCAAAGTCGCTTTGAAAGTTCAGCCCAAGGTTGGATAGGAAATAATCGTATAGGATTAATATTACATGTTCGTTTTTCTTCTTACAATTGCGGTCATGGCATGCACCTTAAAAGTGCCCGATTATAACTAGGGGTGTAAATCACACCCGTCATGGCGATTTGATTCAGTATCGATTTCCTGACCCAACGATTCGATTTTTTTTCGATACTCAAGAATACACCACGATCATCTTTTTCCTCTGCTATGTCAGCCATGACTGTTTCGCCTACTGTTTGTGTGTGTGTGTGCATGCGGAAAGAGGGTAAAGAAAGTGAGGTAGGAGGACAAAATAGGTTTCGCGCCACCCGCAGCACGGGAGTCTGAATTATGTCCAGGAGCAAATAGATAATAGACCAGATATTTTTATTCATTTATTTTTAAACATGAATCGATACTCTTGCGGACGTGTCGATGCATCGTATTGTCGGCTATTGGATCGATACATCGATGCAAAATCATTTTTTTTTTACATGTCTAATTATAGCAAGAGAAATGATTGTGGTAATACTTAAAATACTACTACTTAAAATATAATGGCTATTATTGATCCATAAAACATTTGTTTAGCACTGCATGAATATATTTTCTGCTTATCTGGCCAAAACCGAATAGGCAGAAATTGCATTTTTAGCCATTTTTGTCGGAATATTTTCTGCAGCTGAATAGTCGGTGCATCGCTAGAATAGTTTTTAATGCAAACCACACCAATGCAACTTTAGTGCAATGTATTAATTGCACTGGTGTGGCGAAGAGCTTTGTCCCAACTCGATCCTTTGGTGTGGTTTGGACTTTGGATTGACAGTGTCTAAGAAACCACACATCATCATGAGCCATGTGAACTGTGAAGTGAAAATTAAGGCAAGAGGAACTGAAACCTTGACTAGGAACACAGCAGACTTTTCACAAAGCCAAATGCCCACTGCGCTGTGATGGCGTGTGTGCTGCTGTGCACTCAAACACAAGAAAACTCATTTTGAGTCAGATATTCTAGGAGACCTTGTTGACAGACTTGCCTATGCAGTCCAGCCACGTAAATTAGAACGGATGAACGCACTGTGTGTCTTTGGAACGGCCTAAAAGGTAAACTAATGCAAATGATGTTTTTTGTTTCTTTTTTTTTTGCAGTATTACTGAATTCTTCCAGATTACTTTTTGTTGGTATTTTTTCATTCATTTCTCATTCATGTAGTCTCTTAACTCAGCCCTGACATGTCCCCAACATCTATTCATATTTCTTGGCAAGTTGCCGGCCGGCCTTCTTCAGGTGTGAAGAACCTGAAGAAGGCCGGCACGGCCGAAACTGTCGTGTGTTCATCTACTGCAAAGTACAAAGAAATGTAAGCAGAAAGTAATAAACTACAACTCTCCTGCAACCTGTCGTGCGACCCACCTCCCCTTTTTTGATGTGATACACTTGTTTGGATAACGCACCAGCCAACGTTGTGACGCGGTGGTAATAGAAGAATTTGTTTATATGGCAACAACAGACATGACATATTTGACATGTTTAAGCAACATCGGGAGAGTCATTCATTGTGAATGTTCGGATATGAAAACTAATTTGTCACCAAATGGATTGTGCATTTTCTTCAGCCGTCTTATTATTCCCCATGTTCATAGTGTTGTACTGACCTGTGAGTCCTGTGCTGACTCCGCCACAGTAGACGGTGCAGTTGCTGGGACTGGACTGGTTCACCACCTCATCGAATGACAGGTGCTTTGAGTTGCCTGGTAGGAAGCCACGGACACAGGACATGTTCACACACACATCTACCAAACAATACAACTCAACAGGGTCAATGTGCAAAAAGGGAATATCGCTTTTCAAAAAACAACCACCACAATTCGCTCGGATTGATTAAAGATTGCATTCTCCTCCAGTGCGTTTTCTAACGGTGTCTAATGACATGGACCAAACAGGGGCGGATCCAGGCATTGGGCATGGGGGGCAATGTCGCGCTAAATACCCAGTCTGCCCCCCCCAAACACGATGCCATGCAAAACAACCCAATAAATAATAATAAACATTAAAGTACTTATATTTAAAATGAATTGAAACTACTACTGCTACTAACTACAGCTGTGTCACCACTAAACCAACAGCATTTCATCATTGAAAACCGAAAACTCTGAGTCAGACCTTTAGCTTTATACATGCTGCGTGCCTGTTGCAACTTCAACAACAACTGATGTTATTATTGATGCTTTATTTGACTAATAAAAGTCCTGTAACTGAAAATGGAAAGGGGGCGGCTTCATCGCCCGTGATGAAGCCGCCCCCATACCATTTTCTCTTGCCCCTCCAACATGTTCTCCTGCCAGCCCAAATGGGACATGTTGGCATTCATCATGTACATTAGTGAGGGCCAATTTTATGAAGATACATTGAAAAGTGGTGAAGTGGTCCTTGAAATATACAGTCCTCATGGTATCGCGATTATCATTTCCAGTTTCCCAAATTACGCACCTGCCATGTGCTTTTGATTAGACATTGTATTTTAGCATTATATGGGCATTTGGGGACAGGTTTAACTCCTGGACCTGGACTCCTGGTCGTCGTGCGCGTCCCGCCCGCCGGCAACGACGAAGGCGCAAAATGTAGATTTCATTCTTTAATCCAACTATTAGTCCGAGCGCATCGTCTGATAAAGATCCCGTTGCTGACTTTCATTTGGAACAGAATTGCCACGACAACTTTTTTTGTCCCATATGCACCCATTCAATCCAATGCATTCAAAAGCCTCTCCTGAGAATCTGCCCCTGAATGTTGTGGAGCGCACGGTTAAATCAACTAGGGCTAGATGTCACCTTCCTGACTTTTGACCTGGAACTTTTTGCTCAGATCGTGAGAGGACAGGTTAGTCAAGACACCAGAAACAGCATGACGTCAACGCACATCCTGTTTAGGAGATCTGGCGCTTCAAAAAAAAAAAAAAAAAAAATACCGATTGCACTGGCCGTGGCATACAGCAGAAAACGATGAGTAAGTATTAAGTATTGGAATGAGCCCTTCTCAAAACCCCACCCTTAGGGGCAGACTTTAGTCACTGCCCAATGCCAGTCCAAATAGTTTAGCAACAGTTGCTATGCAGGTCCAGCTTTTCTTCTAAGGTGTCTATTGGATAAGGACGGATTTGGGAGGGACTTTGAAGGGCTAGTTAGGAGTGGCTAGGGATACAAGATGATACAATCTTTATGTAAAATGACAACCGATGACAACATACTTTCATAATTGGTTTTTGGAGCAGGGGGCTTTCTTGTGGCCCAGTTGGTTCGGATCTGTCTGCCACCCAACCACTGTCCACCCATCTGCTGTATAGCGTTCTCTGCATCCTGGGACACAAGGAGGAAAAGGAGAACTTTAAGTACACACAAACACACAGGCATTACTGGGCAGGGTGTGACACACACATAAAAAAAAGGTAGCACAACAGAGGATTTTGGTTAAAAATGTTTTTTTTTTTGCCTAAAGCTCTATATTTTGATAATCAATGCTGTATAATGTTCAGTAACATCGGCCTCGCCGGCTCTTATTAAAAACAAAAGGTCAGGTAGTTTGCCAGTTTCAGTCGATCAGGAGAGAACCAGTTTGTCAACTTAAAATGTTCCAGCTCCAATCTTTGTCTGCCCACCTCGTTTCATCACTTGCGGTTTCACTTGTTTATCATGCATCCTGTTACGAGTTCCCTCTCCCAATTGAATAAAACGGATATCGCAATCTAAAAATGCAATTACGCTTACCATTTTACTAAAGTGCTGGAGAGATTACCCTGTTCCTGACAGGCACTGCCTAGCGGCTTTCTATTCGCTAGCATAATATATAGCTATGAAATGCTTATTTTAACTAACAAAATATTTATCTTTTAACAGCAACCGGTAAAGCACCTTGCATGTGTAACCCCTGTTACACATGGACAAAGAGAGATACTATAATCACCAAACTAGCTAACTAACTGTCCTCTCACAATAGTATGGAGAAGGAAAGGCAACTATATTGGTGATTGTGGCATGAATATAGTAGGATAAAACCCTTGACCAAGACAAACTGAAATAGTTAGGGCAAGTCGTGAAAATCTGTCAACTAAGACATTACCAAGCAATTTCTTCTCCACTGTGTTTCTAATAACATGTACTAAAATGTTGAAATTCAACTCCTGTGGGAAACCTCATAAAAGAACAGGTCAAAGTACCAGTCATGATAAATGTAGTTCGTCAACACATGTGGGCCAAGCGCTATGGCCATTTTGAGGAAGTGTTTTGTTTATTTTTGTGTTTTTTTTTTCCCCCCAAAACTAATGTTGGGTTCAAATTAGATTCAGCATCATGAAAACCATCTAGTTAGACTTACAGTATCACATTTACATAAAGCATGATGACATTTTGCATGTTTTGCGTTGTATAGGTTGTGACTAGAGACACTGATTTCACCTGCTTTTTAATGAGGTTTCCCACAGGAGTTTGGGAAGATTGGTCAAATATCTGATAACATCTGATAACAATTAACATGTTAATTTAATCAAGTGAAAGATACCAAATGTAGTATCTAGTCTAATATAGCTTGACCTGAACGGTTCCACATTTCTATCCAATGTTTCACGCTTCCAATTAACTCTTGCTACTTAGTATTTTTTTGTGTGTGCTCTTTCAACTTTCCAGCAGAGCTAACCAGGGGTTAGGCAATATCAAATGGTGACGTGTGACCCTGATCGACTACTGATCAGAGAATTCTCACACTACTAGCAACAGACAAGATGTATTTGGACAATTTCATCCCTGGAGGTTTGCGAGTCGCAAGTTGTCTTGCATTCTTTGACGACTAACGAAATGTTTGTAATGTTCAGTTAACTGCATGAAGCAGGACCGAGGAGTTATGGGTGCTGCCTGTAGACGTGTTGTCCCACTACCACTGTAGAGTGATTTTAGTGATATTTGATAAACAGGTAGACCAAGTAATATACGGTACTGAACCTGTCAGAAACAGTGGCAATGGTAGTGCCCTGGGTTGCAAAATTCCAGAACATTCAAGGTGTAAATTTCCCATTGGTAATTATCTGGAATTGGAAGTAAAATAGAAAATAGAAATTTCAAAATAGAATTGAAATTTAGGCTGTGTCAGGCTGTATTTACTAAGTAATATGCAGCTAAAAACATCATATCGTATATGCAGAACATTGTAAAGTCTTCTAAGGAAAAAAATAAACAATGAAATAAAAACTGAGCTCATTTTAAATTTCATACAAATCCATGACCCCACACTTACCCACTTGTTGAAGAAAGACACAAAGCCATAGCCTTTGGATTTTCCTGTAGCCATATCTTTTACAACACGTGCATCCCTGCAGAGAGAGACACACAAATGATATCATAACTTGTTAATTATTTTTAATCGAGCATCCAAAAGTAGTGTGAACTTCGTTAACCAATAAAGTGTCGAGGGTAAAATTAAGGCTGGACTTACGATATCCTCCCAAACGGGCCGAAAGCAGCTTTGACGTCTTCTGTGGTGATTTCAGGGCTCAGATCTCCGACAAAGACGTGGAAGTGATCTGCAGAACATGCACGGTTTAGAGATGACATGATATGTTATTACACGGGCTGTCACAACACTGCAGAAGACAAACAACAACCTAAGTTGCAAAATACATACTTGGGTGCAACATGTACTTTATTGCATATTGAATTGGAATGAAAGAAGTTTTTTTTTGTCCAAAAGAAATCTGGCATTTATCAGTACTTGTGCAGTGTACAATAGTGGGCGGAAAGCGCTACATGGCGTGCCGTCATGAAAGTGGAAAATGGGTGTTTTGCGGTGTAGGGAGGGACGTTCGTCTGATAGACTTCACACTCAACACAGACCTCCCTTTGGGTCTTCAGCAATACACCCGCCAAGTGTTGGGTTTCATTCAACACTAATACGGGCCTGCCCTAATGGAACATAAAACTAGCATCAATATGGTTCCCAGGAAATTTGTGACTTACTAAACCAAGCCATAAGGCTTAAGATCATCATTACTTTAATATAAAAAAATAATATAAAAAACAAGTGCATTTCTCTTAGTTATTGCAGCACTTGCCATGTACATTTGAACCAAACGTAGAATTACAGTAATTCTCTACTTTCGCCCATCCTAACGATTAGGAGCAGTGGGCTTTTGAGGTTAAAGGGAAATATCAATTTTGTCTTTGCAAACAATATAAATATGTTGACATTTAGAACACTTTCCTGGTCGTTGGTGTGTGTATGTGATATGTGGATTTAGATCTTTTAGATTTTAGCAGTGAGCCTGGCGGCTCTGATGTCAAAGACATCCTACACTACAATACCCATAAGTCTTTGGTGCACGGCACCTCCTTGTGGATAGGGGGAAGGGTTGTCCTACTGAGACAACGTGTAGTCCAGAAAGTACGTGTTGATAACATCTGAGACACTGGGCTCACTGCTAGAATCTTAAATAGCTAAATCCACATATCAGACACATAAATACCCACAGTAAAGTGTTGTAAATCTTCTATGTCATGTCATTAACGTAAAACAGTGAAATGTCCCCTTTAAGTGTCTTGCTCAAGGACACCTCAAGGCGAAGCAATCCAGCTGGGATGAGATCTGGAACCCTCTGATTTTTAAACATCCACTTCACTCCCCGAGCCACAGCTGCCATTAAAAAGGCCGGTAGTTTCAACTATAGGATAGCATCTAATTATGTACGCACCCACACACTGGATGCATATGGTATGATCCCCACCTTCCCCCATACCTTTGGGGGAAGTTGTGGAAGTCAGGGCATTTGGGAGCCCCCCGCCCCCTGCCCATGCCTACATCTGGCCCTGGACTCGTATGTTATCGTTTCTCTAACCAGGTAAATCAAACTCTGTGCTTACAAATGACACGCGACATGCAGAGTTCTTTGGGACTTACTGCTTGTGTCTTTTTTCTGACTGGTTGGCGTCGTGGCCCAGTTGACTTTGACTTCCTGCGGAGAGGGAGAGAGAGAGGACAAGCCAGGTGGGGTATGTTTACATTATTCACAGCATAACACAACTGCCTGCAGCTGGGGTGACGCCAGGGTAATGAACTGCCAGTCACACATGTGCGCGCACACAGTGCCTGACAAACAGCTACAGAGAAATTGAAAATGAGAGGGGGGAAAAAAGTGTGTGGTCTTTGTCGGATGTGAACGTCAATATAAACATGCACCAGCGCCTAAATGTCATGTGACCTCAAATACTACATCGGTTTTACATGAGTAAGAAAAAAAATGTTGGTATCAGAGAATTCCAACAATGGTATTGTCTAAAAGGTGGTCACAACTTGGAAAACTGAAACTTTGATACGGCCCGGATGGCTTTCAATAGTAGTCTGTGCTTATGGTTGCAGGAAAGGGCAAAAAAAGAAAGTTTTAATTTTATCATATATATTTTGACCAATCTGGGAACTAAATTGTTACCAAGAAATGTCTTCACCAATGTGTTGGTGGTCTAATGGTGGCTAATAACATGTACTAAAATGTTTAAATTCAACTCCTGTGGGAAACCTCATAGAAAACAGGGCAAAGTCAGGGTACTAGTCACAACCTATAGAAGGCCAAACATGCAAAATGTCATCATGCTTTATGTGGCATGTGATGTGTCAAACTATGGGGTTTTCATGATGCTGAATCCATTCCAAGCATTGGTCTGAAATAGCCCATAGCACTGGCACAGATGCGCTGGCTAAGCCCATTTATGACGAGGCATGTCCATTTTAGTCCAATGACTTGTTTACTATGGGAAAACTAATGCTTGGAATGCTTGTTTTGCCTTCTATAGGTAGTGACTAGTACCCCAAGTCTGACCTGTTTTTGATTGAGGTTTCCCTCAGGAGTTGAATTTCAACATTTTAGTATCCGTTACCATTAGAAACACATATGTGAAGTAAAGTCTTGGCAACAATTTAGTTCCCAGATTTTCATGGCTTGCCCTAACTATATACTTGTTGCCATGTCTGTAATGTCGGTTGTCTAGGTGTATAAGCTCATTCCATCGCTGCACTCAATGTAATGAGTAAGAGTATTGCCTAAAATGTGCATGGGATAATCCAAACCTCATCAATTGGCAGTGATAAAAGTTCCCTAGAGCAGTGGTTCCCAGCGGGGGGATCTAGGCCCAAAACAGCTTTGTAAGAAACCTTGACAATGTCTAATTGTCAAGCCAGCAAATGTCTTTAGCTTCCCCGCCCTCATTATAACTTGCACTCCATTTTAATCATGGTGGATTTATCAAAAAACATCCAATATGTTTTCTGGTAACTTATTATTGTTTTCATTTATTTTTAAATATTGATTTGTTCTTTAGTTGCCTTAGTGTGGAGCCGCGGCTGCTACTAGTCACGACTGCTACACGCACATACATATCAAAAAATATAGAAAAAAAATATTGTGTGTTTTTGAACATGGATAAAATGGAGTTTAAGTTGCAATGGGTTTGTATAATATATATTCAAATACTGAATAAAGCAACTAATAAACATGAGACTGATGAGACAATAACACAGCCATTTTTCTTTTTCTTTTTTTAAATACCCCTTTAAAATCCAGGAGATGTTGCCAACCCTTGCCTTAAATGTGACCTCTGTGAGGTCAAATTAGGATCCCAGTTAAGAACCACTGCTTTAGAAAACGTGCGTCATCATTACACTTCCCCCGTCCCCAAGCCCACCCATCCCCACTCACCCTGTAGATACGATAGCTTACCTTACCCATTATTTTACGTCCGTTCATGGCTGCCAGGGAGGCAGCGGCATGCCTGTGCTCATAGAACTCGACAAAGCAGTAGGGATCATTGCCGGCAGTCTGTTAATAAATGATAATCGAAAAATTGCTATGCATGTTATCTAATACATTTATGACCATACAGACAATACAGGAACAAGGTAGTCAATTTATGCAACGTTCGACTGAAATCAAAACTACATCAGTGCTTCCTGAAGGATCTCAAGTACCGGTATGTACCAACATGCATTCTACCAATCTACATATCTTGTTTGGATCATAATTACACTCTATATTATGGTGGATATTGCATTTTGGCATACAATTAGAGAGGGACTTACATTACAAACTCTTATACTGCTATATTCCATTTGGCAAATGGCTGCATTTGCAGAGTAAATGAATACAATTGGACAACAGGTTAACCCTAACCATGTTAACTGTTGATTGATAGTAGGCAGAGTAGGTCGATAGGCTTGTTCCCATTAGGCTCAATACTAATGAAATCATTTATAGGAAATAAAGCGCATGATATCAAAAGACAACTTAAGGTGTCTACTTTAAGGAGAAAAAATAAACAGTTGATATGTTACTTTTGTGTAAATACATTTACACAAAAGCCTGTATTTAAACATGCCACAGTTTCGTTGAGGGATACATGCATTTAAAGTTATATCATTCATCTTTAATCGCTTAAAGTTGTAAAGTGTGCAAGGGGTTTTCTAGATATTGTAGCGCAATCACCACTTAAAGAACGTCAACTTATTTAAAAAAAAAAGCCTAAAATGACTGATGATGAGTGATAAGCAGATGAGTAAAATGATGAGTGATAAGCAGACAGTGTAAATCACTCAAATAATGAGTTAAATACACTGGTATCACTGCCTGCCTAGCAGGCCTGTATTGACTCTGTAAGCCCTTAAAGGGGAATTCCCCCCATTTTCAACATTTGAGTGTACAAATAGTGTACTATTCCATTTGTACCCTCTAAACACAGGGGGAGAAAAAGGGGGGCGCTCTGGGAAAAATAAATCATTAACATGGTGAAGTACATCTTGTCGACATCATCAAGATGCGGTTCACCATGTTGATGAGTTGTTTCATACCCCCATTTCTAGGAAACGCATACTGGTACAACTTTTTGATTATGTCCACACAACAAGGTATAAAACATAGTACAATGTCGAAAATGGGGGGAGCGGCCCTTTACCACGATATAAGTCCAACACTGGGGGGCTAATACTCACGTCAACTATCATTTTACAGCTCTTGCACGGCCCGATCTGTGTGAAGACCTGCAGGATGAGGGGCTCCGTGACATCCCTGGAAAGGTTCCCCACGTACCTGCAACGAGGGATGATGGACTCTTTGTCAAACAGGAAGTAGCATGCAAACAAAGGCTAGTTAACCAAGCTAGCGGCTACAACGTCGCGTCGGGGACTTTGACGAGAATTTTAAACCACCATCCATCACACTGATCGACGCCTAAATAAGAAAAAATCATTATATAAAAAAAGCACCCGGGGCCACACCACTGAAGGGTGGCGATGAAAGCTATTGAAAAGCAGTGTGTTGTATGTGTGTGTTCGTGCGTTGACGTGGCCGGTTTCTGTCATCCCCAGTCTGACTGTAACCCGCCGGTGGAAAAAAATGCATTCACATGGGCCTGCCCGGTGCTAATGAGAGCCTCAAGAAAATAGACCAAGAGTTCTGACATCTCCGATCACTTCCGTGGGTCCGGTCTAATGGCGGCTTTACTAGCCTACATGTACTTCTATGAGAATGGGGAGAGGGACAGCCAACTGGGACAAGTCCTGGGCCGGAAGTATGAAGAAATGCATTGTGCTCAGGCAACAGCTCAGTTTTAACTTCGTAAAATCCCAGTACAACATACGCATCAAAGAGACTTCAGTTGTTACTGTACAATCATTCAAAATAGTTGACATGTTAGACACGTGTCTATAATAGCACTCATTTCCGCGGCCCTCGTTGAAAACGAGATTGTCCCTCTTCAGGCTGCATGCACAGCGCTAGAGCGCTCAGTTTTCTGCTCTGCTCAACGTCGCCAACTATTCTACTACGTGGCTCCGGTGCTAATAAGCTAGCTTAAAAAAAACTACTGTCCATCAACGTGCAGCAATACATACTACTCAAGTTTTAAAATAACTTTTTTTAGGGTGTGAGCCGGTAAAGGGAAAACACGGCGTATACATCAACCCGTAATAATCCAAAATAGCATTTGGAAGGCCCTGGTTTATTGAAGTTAGCGGCGTTTTACATTCACGCCATTGACGCTTAGCCGTGGTCACGGGCAGCGCTTCACTTTCATTTCAGCTGCAACAAAACGCTGTCCGACTTCTCCCCAAATCGTCGCGAGAACCCTAGTGTCGATAAAATGGACGCGAGTCCGGCCGAATACGGCGTCTCAATAATAATAATAATAATAATAAGAATGAGTCGTTTTGTCGGGCGAATTCAACATGAAGTCAGTCATTAAGCTAACCTAGAGCTCTTTTGGAGGAGAGTTGCGACATCAAGGGACCAGAAACTCAGCGCTCGAGCGCCGTTCATGCAGCACGAATAGGGACAAACTGAAATTGGAAATGCATTGTTTTCAACAAGGGCGACGCAGATGGGAGCTTGTTTTGGGCACGTGTGCAACATGTCAGCTGTTTTTTAAGTATTGTACAGTGACAACTAAAGTCTCCGAAATGGTTATGCGATTTCTTGCTACAGCATTCTAAAAAACGGAGCGATTTAGTGTCATTAAAGCTGGGCCGTTGGCTGGGTCCAATGTCATTTCTTGCCTACTTCCGATCCAGGACTTGTCCCTAATGTGTTGTCTCCATTCTCAACAGAAGTCTACGTAGAAGAGCCGCCATTGGACTGGCCCCATGAAATGAACAGAGTTTGCGTAACTCTGTCTATACTCTATAGGCTCTGAGCTAGCTTAGGGCCCGGTCTATTTACATGAACACATACATACACGGCAAGGAACACGCTCGTTTCATAAAAACAACTGACTTTTATGAGCTGAAATGGTACGGTGTTAGAGGGACGTTGCATTAAAAAACAACAGCGCGTTTAGTATTCCTTGGCGGAAACGTGAAAAGCGTTGCGAGCGTTTTTTCGGAGTGTGCCGCACATAACCACATACAAGGAGCCGGAACATTTCCCATCCCCAGGTGGTAGACGGAGCCCGCCGTTTACTTACAAGGTTTTGGGTTGATCGTCGTCCATCATCATGCTTCCAGTGATCGCCGCGTCCTGAGAATGTTTTTAATCCGTGAACATACAAATGATACGTTCCCGTTTAAAACGAAAACTGGCCACAGGGCAGGCGTTACGGGGGGGGGTCGCTTCAATTTAACATCAATGGTCGGCCCTAAAATATCTCCTCACTCACACACACTCTCTCACACACACATACACACCAGCGGACAGCCTCGATCTGATGCAAACAATGGGAAGTTGAAGATGGCGGAGGACGGCGTCATGAGCAGCGTGATCGGCGGCGTCGCCGCTTGCCAATAAGGACAGATCTACATGCGTAACGACGCGGCGCGGCGTCACGCGTTGTGAGCTTGTAGATCGTTTCTTTTTGGGGGCGCAAGCGACGCACTTTATGCGATGGATGGGTATATCTGCCGCCACATCTGCACACAGCGCCAGGGAACTGCATAGTAGTTCAGTTCGGGAATGTTTTCACACCACATTTGGCTACATAATATGCAATAGCATATACAAATTGTATAAGCGAACGACCTCAGCCCAGACAAAGCCATTAAAGTGCTTTGTTCGGACTCCAGCCCAGAGCCATAGTAAACACATGTCTGAACACTGGCAGTATATAACAACTGTAGCTCTGGTCCAGAGCTCCACTGCTTCTGAGTCTGACTTGCATTGGAGCTCTGTTGGTCTCCGTGCATTCGGCCATTACTGCACCCGACCAGCCTCTCTTCTCTAGTGGATATATAAATAACGTTTTACCTACTCACCACAATAAACACGTCTTGTGTCATTAGAAAGCCTACTTACCTTGGTGGTCACACTCTTAGCCCCCCACCACACGGATAAATTGGACTTTTTGGCCAGAACGCGATCGTTTTTCACCGGAAAAACAACCAGGATTTGCGCCCTCTACCGATATTGCCTATAGAAAAGTTCCATAGGAAATATTTTTCCTTCAGTGAAAAACGATCGCGTTCTGGCCAAAAAGTCAAATTTATCCGTGTGGTGGGGGGCTAAGAGTGTGACCACCAAGGTAAGTAGGCTTTCTAATGACACAAGACGATTTTGGTGAGTAGGTAAAACGTTCTTTATATATCCACTAGAGAAGAGAGGCTGGTCGGGTGGAGTAATGGCCGAATGCACGGAGACCAGCAGAGCTCCAATGCAAGTCAGACTCAGAAGCAGTGGAGCTCTGGACCAGAGCTATAACAACTGGTCACATCTGGAGAATAGTAAAATACATGTGATTTAGCGGCGGGCTCGGGTATGTGGATCGAGCCGAGGTCTCCGTAATGTGCACGTTCAAACATTCTTTATTGTTGTTGCGATACATAATTGGACAAATCATTAAAAGCCGTGATGCGAAAAAAGTCAGTGCGCCGCCCGGGAATCGAACCCGGGTCGCAAGAATGGGAATCTTGCATGATACCACTACACCAGCGGCGCCTATGCCCGTAGTCGGTACAATAGCCCTCTTAAATCTGATCCACATCTCATTACAGCAAGCATGTCATTTGGGTAATTTTAAATTATGCAAACATGTTGGTGCTGTAATAATTCACATCGTAGGGCGTCCTACATGTGGTGGCAATCAGTGTTGTAGTGGGACTACACTGATTAAGACATGCGCGTATTAAAACGTAGGCTACAGACGTGTATAGCCTGTTTAGATGCATGGTTTGCAATGTTTAATTGCATCCATAAAATTAGCCAAATGACAAGTCAAAGAACATATTTTTGCCCCCCAAAATATTTTACATGTGAGAGAAGTGGGGGTCCCCCCTCCACTACACCTCTGGTGGCAATGACACATGAGAGAAAGAAATTAAGTTCCTGCTTGTTTCAGTTTCATGCCTACAGGAGATAGTAGCCTAATGTCTCCTGCCTGCGAGCATTATTATAGTTATGTATGGATTTTTCAATTTAGTTTAGTTTAAATTAGTTTTTACTTTTTATTTGGGTAAAATGTTTTAGTTTTAGTTTAGTTTTAGTTTCAGTTTTTTTTTTTTCATACCATACTTTTTTCTGTAGTATAGCACACAAAAGCACAAGTAAAAGTATCAACAAAAGGTAGACCATAACAGTCCTCAAGATAGCAGTTTAAGATTTAGTGCCTGGTACAACACATACCATAATCTGTGCCAACAGTGAACAACATTTTTATGAATTCCATACTTAATTAAATTAATTACAATGAATGAACGACATGCGGGACTGAGGAATGGACATGCAGATCTGTATGGAATGTGATTGAATGATTCGAGTGACTACTAGGCTACTGGGTCTGTACAGGTATCCTTTAGCAACGACCGAAATGAACAAAATGAACAGATTATTTTGGTGAGTGACTGACTGACCAGTTCACTGATATGACCGTCAATGCACAACACTAATAGAATGTGAGAGCCTGAAGGCTCAAACATACTCCATGGTGAAGTGAGTTTAGGTGAAGAGTTTTCACCACAGTGTACTAGTTTTTTTAGCCTTCACTATGTCTCACAATACTCCAGGGTGAAGCCTTAAAAAAACTACTCTGCGGTGAAAGGTTTTCACCTAAACTCACTTCACCTTGAGTATGTTTGAACCTCCATTCACTTCATGGGGCCAGTAAAAAAAAAAAGTCATATACATATTAATTAAAAAAAAACCTAAGGGTATTTTGAGTATAATTTATTTAGTTTTAGTTAGTTTTGTGAACACAAAATGCAGTTATAGTTATAAATAAATAATTATAACTATAGTTATTTATTTATTTGTAGTTTTTATTTAGTTTCAGTTAACATTTTTTTTAAAATTCTAGCTATCGTCTTTTCGTTAGTTTTAGTTAACTATAAAAACCCTGCCTGAGAGGTATTGTTTTAGTTTTTGCTTAATTGTCCTTGTAGCAACCGGGGCCAGAGTGAGACCCAGGGTCAGGTGACGTTCATGCCAGCAATCTCTGTTAGACTGTTTAAAATATTTCTTCCCCTCGAGATAGTCTGTCACATTTTTGTCATAAACATTGCACCGAAATGTCACAACAACCCTGGTTGCCAACGTAACGGAGCAAGATGAAGCCACCACTGATGGCTAAAACTCTTTATCTCACTCTCATTCATTCCTGACACTCTAATATGCAGATATCTATAGAAAACCTACCTTTTGTCCATGACAGTCTATACATCCAAACAGAAAAGTCCTAATTTGACTACATTAAACAACATTAAACTCAGTTTGTCACTCGATTTGACACTTGATCTCATCCACTTCATGCAATTGTGCATGCCCTCCATTTTAATAAGTTTCAACTCTTTATTGACATAATTATTTGATATACTGTATGACAGATACATATGATCAGTATTTACTAACTAGACTATAGAAATGAATACGCCTAGGAATATAGAACAAGCAGATCTAACACTTATTTTAACAGAGAATATCCTCCCTAGAGTAAAACAAAATATATGTTCATTTTTGGAAGAAAAAATAGAAACACACCAACTCAAAGAAAGCAGTTCATGGCACAAAATACTAGATGATAGCACTTAAAAGCATTAGCATACAAACATATATGTTGTGCATTGTCAGTGCTATGTGTTATTTTTCATTTGATTTATGTGTTGTCATATTTGCAGCTTTGCGTTTTGAGCTTCAAGACATCATTGAGCTCATATAACATGATATTAGACTTGTCTTTCCATAGGTGATGATTCTGCTCTCCTGGTTTCTTTTCAGGCAGGGTGAATATGTCTTTTCTGCAAGATTCACAAGGAAACTTCATTAACTCTTCACATGGGAAGTTTGAGTTTACGTTTCCATCCACCAAACACTAACTAAGCATAATCAAGTTTCTGTTAAAATTGCACTTACCCAGTCAAAACTGGAGGGTTGCGTCGCAGACACGCCACTACATAAGTGCTCAAGACTAATCCAAGAACTGATGCGGCACAGCACCACCCCAAACACAGCCAGAAGGAATTCTACATTAGACAAAATGAAAATATAAAAACATTACATTTGATAATTGATATACAGCGACATTTGAGTTATGTTATCCATAGGGGTTAGTTTCTTACATGATTATGAAGGAATTAACAACACTCATCTCCGTCTTGATTCACACAACTTTACTCTTGTATAAAAAAACGATGACTTATGCTGCTCTATCAAAGAGTTCTGACCTTACACTTCATGCGGTTCGTTTAAATGCAGGAAATCAAGCCAGTCGAGCTATTATTGTCACCAAATTTACAGTAAATGAAGATGCTTGCTCACCCATGGGTCGATCACATTTAGGCACATTGCTGTATACACGTTGTCCACAGACCTTGCAAGCCAACTGCAACCCATGACGTCATACAAGATCTGGAGTGAACAAGAAAAGGAGTGAAGTTCAAAAGATGAACAGAAGCTGCCATTGCAGATTGCAAATCACCATCCATGTGAATTTTATGGATCCATCAGACTCATTATTCAAACTTTGACAACTTATGCGGGCCCTAGCTCGACCAACCCAGGATGCTCACAGTCACACATCATTTCAATCCTATTCAGCACCACATACAGTATTTTGAGCTCTTGGCATAGTGTACTGTATTATGTCTAAACAGCCTGATATTGTGTGTTCTTTGCTTCTTTACTCACCCCATGCCGGACCCAGAGCAAGTAGCGCAGTAGGGATTGCTCTGCTTGCTGCTTTGTGCACTGGGTCATCTGAGAGAATAGAATACAATAGAATAGACTGAAAAAATGAAGTCAGCATGACATTCATGGTACAACATTCATTGAAAGAAAATCTCTTACATTAGCCACGATATATGGAACTCGGGCATGCATTGCTCCTTCCGTTTCGTCAACACCGCTCAAGGTCTTGTCAATATTATTCTGCGAGCACGAGAGAGGTACAACAACGTGAACTCATAAAATATCCTTTCTATATCATGCACAGAGCAATTTTGTAAGGGGTCAGAAATCGAGTGCTTGTGACATTCAGTACCGTGTATGTTTGGTTGATGCGTTTCAGAGCTCCGACACTTTCAGTCATGGTGACCTAAAATGCTCAGAAGATTGATGGAATGTCAGCTGAACATTCTTAACATTCGATTTATTGAACCATCACGCTCAAGAAATCAATGCCAACTAAAACATGCCATTTGTTAGTGGTGACAGTTCACTGTGGTAACAATGCACAAAAAAAATGCATGTAATGCATGTTATGATTTGAATTGACAGAGGTTGACACAATTAAAGGGGAACTCCACCCATTTTCAACATTTGAGAGCGTGCAAATGCAACCAAATGAACCCTAACGGGTTCATTTGGTTGCATTTGTACACTCTCAGAAAAAAAGAAGCGTCTAAAGAAATCCATAAAACATGGTGAAAATACATCTAGATGATGTCATCAAGATGTTTCACCATGTTAGTAGTTTTCTTCAGACCTCTGTTTCTTGGGAACACAGAATGGGGGAACTTTTTTTATCATGTCCACCCAACACCTCTAGGGTATACTAATGACATATTAGAATGTTGAAAATGGGTGGAGTTCCCTTTAACTCACAGCGCCTGCCGTCTGCTTCCTGACCAGGCCGTCGAGGTCTCTGGCTTTCTTAGCCTCTCCTTGTAATTTGTCCTTTATCCCTGCGTTTCCCTGACAGAACAAGATGCAGAGGCTGGTAAATCACTGCAGGGTTATGTCTCTACACCGTATTCTACTTTATTGGACAAACCAACACTTACAGGGAGTTGTGCCTTCTCATCCAGTTCCACAGCCAAAGCAGTGAGGTTTGTCTTTACTACACTTGTGCTGAGCTGAGGATGCAAAACATAAGCAAAGTCAAAACAAATTTAGGCCCGTGATTTATTCTGGCCCCTCCACAAAAGCCTCACCCTGACTGACCCCTTACATCAGGGGTTTTCAACCTTTTTGACTCCAGGGACCAACATTTATTCAGCATTTGAGCCACGGACCACCATTTGATGACATTTTAGCCCCAACGACCTAAAACTAAAGAATTCTTTTGGTTTTGTTCACAATTCCAGGCTGGATTTTGCAAACCAAGTGTAGACTTCTACAGTGTAGACTTCTTAATTAAATAGTGCTAATTCAGATGAATATTTTAACTCTTGAGAGTGTGAAAATGATACCAAATGGACCCGCAAGAGTCCATTTGGTTTCATTTTCACATTCTCAAGAGTTACATCTGGTTAACCAACTTTCCATCATTTAGCCCGAGGACCACCTGGAACCCTCTCAATGACCACTGGTGGTCCCCGGACCACTGGTTGAAAACCACTGCCTTACATAATGTATCCACTATGAGTAATGAGTATGGAGATGATGCGGTTCTTCATCTCAACTGCTTAATGACTAAATACTAAATCGAATTATTAGGGCTGTTGAATGATTAAAAATTTCAATCCAATTAATCACGGCTTCAAAATTAATTTAATCATGATTAATCATCATTCAAACTATGTCCAAAATATGCCTGTTTTCCTTAACAGCATTTGAAAAAAAAAGAATCAGAGTAAAAAAAAAGATCAGTTCATTTTTTCAATATTTATCAAAATAGGTGATCTACAAGCCCCCGATGCTTGTAGATCCTCCAGCTATACTCTATGGCTCTGGTTGCAGGGAGACACACAGCTATATGTCTCCGTGCTCTACCCATTTTTTTTCCAAAGAGAAAATGCACAGAGGGTTGAGTTAGTGCTGAACAGTTTTGGTCTATATTACTTAGGAAAGTAACTTCTTTACTTTACTCATTACCCCTTAAACAAAGTAATATCATTACTTTACTTATTACTGGAATCGAAGAGTAATATATTACATATTAAGTTATTACTTTCCCAAGTTCTCAACCCCCACCTTTGAAAAAATCTGTTTAGCGAGCTACTTTTTGAACTGAATCCAATTTATTGGAATAATAATAGCCTCCACTCCCACAAACTGCACCTGAAAACAAAGCCAACAAAATCCGACATTGTAAATGTCTTTCATAAATAAAAACAAATAAAAATCTACATTCAAGTGCACACCTCTGTTGTTACAGTACCTGTCGATAGCTTGTAAATCTGTTCTATTTTTGCATGCAACAACAAGCTCATTTTAAACAAGTAACTTGGCGTTACTTGCAAAGTAATGCATTACTTATTACCCGTTTTTGCAGAGTAATCTCGTTACTTTACTTTTTGGAGCAAAAGTAATAATATTACAGTAATATGTAATCTAAAATTAGTTACTGCCCAACACTATTGCTGAATGTGAATTAATTGCGTTAAAAAATAATCAGATTAATCAACAACATTAATTTAACTAATCAACTCGTCATTTTCAACAGCCTTAAGAATTATATAACTAATGACATTACCAATGACACATTATGTACATTTACTGTACACATACACGTGTGTGTGTGCGCGCGCGCGCGCACACACACACACACACACACACACACACACACACACACACACACACACACACACACACACACACACACACACACACACACACACACACACAGTAAAATGAAGAAAAATACCTTCTGTAGATGTAGTTAAAGACACAGAGAGAGAGAGTGACATTTTCAGAACTTATGGCTGTACATATTCATACCAGGGATATCAACAGGTCGTAGTCAATGGTATCCAGGCTAATATTCCTGAAGTCCTGCAGGTCCTGCCTGCCTCCGTCGGGTAGCAGCCTCACTTGTGTCATGTCTATGGAGATGCTGTCAGCAGCCTTGTTGAACTTCCCCATGTACTGTGAAAAGGGAACAAGTGGACAGTCAAAGTATAGCCATGTTTTGTATTATATTGTATTGTGTTGTGTTATTATATTGTATGATATGATATGATATGATATGATATGATATGATATGATATTATATTATATTATATTATATTATATTATATTATATTATATTATATTATATTATATTATATTATATTATATTATATTATATTATATTATATTATATTATATTATATTATATTATATTATTGACTGCACTAAAACACAAAACAAAGTTATACATCAAAATCTACTCTTAATATTGCAAAGAAATACGTTGATAGCCATTATAAACAATCTAAAAATGTTTGAGTTAAGGTTTGGTGCCGGCATAGAGGATTTCACAGTGCCAAAGAAATGCAACTCTTAAATGCAATAGTTGGAGGAACACCTTGGTAGAATTGAGGAAATCTTCCAGGTCAAAGAGTTGATTCATATCCATGCTGTGAAACATGGAGCGTCCTTTTCCACAGCCCCTGTAAACAAAGTCTCATTAGCTCCCTGAAGTACACAGTAGGGCTACCGCTATGTGCACAGTTTGAGAAGGAATCTTCAAATCAGCGGTGATGCTGCACCAAAGTCTGTCTATGACAAGCCTCTTTGCATAGATGTGATTAAACTGGCCCAGGGGCAGATTGGCACTTGGCCTTTGCCAGGCCACTGTGGAGGGGGGCAGCTGGTTAACCAGATGTAACTCTTTGAGAGAGTAAAAATGAAACCAAATGGACCCTTGCGGGTCCATTTGGTTTCATTTTTACACCATCAAGAGTTAAAATATTCATCATGTGAATTAGCCAAACTTAGTCTACACAACTAGAGAATGTAGAAGATTAATGGTCATTTTGATCTGTATGTTCCAGGCCGGTGCTAGGCATAAGCAATATAAGCGGTCACTATGGGCATCACAATCACTAAGGGGGACAAATCAGCAGATCTACAAGCTCAGACAGGTCGCATTTTGATCACTCGTGCCCTATCCAATATTAAACATTAAATAATCTTGCAATAAAGGCCACCTAACTCTTAGAACCGCTACTAGCAGCTATATGGAGATTACCTTCATACACACTACTATACTGCGCGACCCAATAATAAATGGTTAATGGTCCAGTCTAGTATACTCAACATAAATATAAACGCAACACTTTTGATTTTGCTCCCATTTTTTATGAGATTGACTTCATGAGAAGATCTAAAATTCATTCCAGATACACAAGATTACCATTTCTCTCAAACATTGTTCCCAAATCCGAGACATTTGTGAACAATGTTTGAGAGAAATATGTGATAGTAAGCACTTCTGTTTTGCTGAGATAATCCATCCCACCTCACAGGTGTGCCACATGAAGATCTGACATCATGGTTAGTGTACAGGTGTGCCTTAGACTGTTCAGAATAAAAGGCCACCCTGAAATGTACATTTATTTATTTTTTTATTTTTTGCTTTATTGGGGGTCTGGGAACTCATAACCAGTCAGTATCTGGTGTGACCACCATTTGCCTCATGCCAACAACACATTTTTGCATAGAGTTTATCAGATTGTCGATTGTGGCCTGTGGAATGTTGTTCCACTCCTCTTCAACTGGCAAAGCGTTGGTCAAATTAAAAAAATATTTTCAATTTTCTAACTGCGTGGAATATAATTTAACTCTTGAGAGTGTAAAATGAAACCAAATGGACCCGGAAGGGTCCATTTGGTTTCATTTTAACACTCTCAAGAGTTACAGATCTATAAGGATCCAAGTGCTGGGGGGACTGTCAAGTGATCTACCTGCACAGCCTGTGTGATCTACTGGTAGATCACCATCTACCTTTTGGGCAGCCCTGCTATAATAGAATACTTACTGATAGATGGCGTAAGTGTTGGGGCGAATGTTCAAGCTTTCATTTCCTCGAGTGCCGTTGAGACTGCTGAACAGGTTTCCCTGCCGGTCTAAGAACTATGGGGGAAGAGAATGTGATAATGAAGCCACTGGAAGGACAAAGCCGGTCAGTTTCCAGATAGGTGTGCAGTTCTGTGCATGCCCTGTGGCTCTCAGAGGTTAACACTAATGAAAGGGAACGGCAGTTGAAACGAGTTTGTTCAGGGAGCGTGGGAGAATACATTTTAAAGGGGTTCCACCATGATTTTAAAATCAATTTTTATCATATAAATGCTGTCTCTTTTTTTACACCTAACCACTAATTATTCTTCTCATTTTCTCAATGTGCACATTCATTTGCCACCTTTCAGAGAGAGCCCAGAGGAAAAAAATGCTTCTCAGTTTAAAGGAGAATTGCACACCAAAAGTTTTTTTTTTTTTTATCTTTATTTGCACTTAATTTGTTAGAAAAAAGTGGTCCAGGTGTTATTTTGTGAAAACGCTCCTTAATGCCTGCTAAGGGGTCAAATGCAAGTTTATATACATCGCTCCAAAATGCAATTTTCTGTTATATATTGTCTCCCCACGATGTCAGTAGTGTGTTAAACTTTCACTTTCACTTTCGTTTCAGCAGTGGTTCAGCCATAAACCGTGTGCAACGCCCCCACCTTTTGAGACAGCTGAATCACTGCTGTACCAAAAGTGAAAGTGAAAATGTGAGTGTTAACACATTACTGACATGGTGGGGAGACAATATATAGCAGGTGATCTTTAGGTGATCTTAAAAGGAGAAATAAACGTGGTTGCTCAAGAGACGCTTAACATCAACCTCTCAATTCAACGTTTAAGCTACTATGAAGCCAATGACACTTACTGTAAACATCTCACCACTGGTGAAGCTACGGCATCCCAACGTGTGAGCGTTCCCTCCAAAGAACAGCGTGACGAAGACTAAGATGATGGAAACCCAGGTGAACGCACCGATCATTATCATAAAACTGTGGAGAGACGGAAAACACATCAGTATTAACGGCAATGAATGCACAAGCAATTATTTCTATGACTAAGTAAAATAAAATTATTATGATTGACTAAATAAAATAACCCCAAACTGTGTGAAACTGAGTGGTGCTGTGTATATTCGGTATTGGTGAAACAAAAAAGCCAGCCAGGCCTTGGAGTGGTTAATTGACACCACTCAAAAATACATTTTTTTGACCCCCACTGACACTGTGATGACTATAAAACATACAGAATGCATAGCATACATAGTAGTACTGGAACTGCGGGGTGTGCTACTTACACTTTAAACAGGTAGAGGGCTATTGTTTCCAGTTGCATGTCTGGGTACAAGGTGTATACTTTGGGGTTGAACAGCACAGGCAGACCCAGAGAGATGGCAGCCACTAAGACCAACACCATCAACAGTGTCACTGTGCACACTGCCACTGCCACTCCCCACCTGTAGATGGCATCACATACACATTTTTATTTGGTTGTGCAAATAAACCAAAAGGATTTATATAATAATCAAGAGTCGGTCCAGCAGCAGTGTTGCCAACTTGGCGCATTTGCTTCATTCCAGAGCCCCCTAACGCCAAAATTGAAAAGTGTGTTTTTTGTTGGTGAGTTGGGGGCGAAATTGGTTGACAGGTGCCAGAGGTAAAACCCTTGTTTTTCACCATTTTTTTCATATGAGAAAAATGGTTACCAATGGTCCTTCCTAGAAAGGACCATTGGTAACCAAATGGACCCTTATAGATCTGTGACTCCTGAGAGCGTAAATTATTTAATTCTGAATTACCTAATTTTCAAGAACCTACACATTTGGAAAATGTAGAAGAACTGCTATTTTGACCAACATTTTGCCAGTTATCTCTCTTGAATTAGTCCGAGAGACTAAACTCAAAACATCAAATGGTGGTCCTCTGTGGCTAATATGCAGAATAAATAGCGGGCCCTGGTATGGAAATGGTTGAAAACCACTACTCTAGCATACTAGTGCATTTTGGAAGTGCCATTAGTGCATTTTGGATTTTGGCAGTTGGCAACACTGGTCTGTATGTTTCAAATGTGAAAGGCTATGTCTGAGAAGTTAAAAAGGTAACGCACATCCCCAACTGGTGCTGAGCCAAAAACTGCAAAAATAGGGTAAGTCTGGAGCACTTTAAAGCGAGTTGAGAGCCCCTTCTCTTTTTATTCTTTCAAAGGCTATGTCTGGCCATGGCTGGCCTCTGTGTTGCAGTCTAGACAAATACATCAATTAACCTTTAGAACACTGAATCTGGACGATAATATTTTTGCAAATTTCATAATGTTGCTGATGTCTGGGATGGGTGGGTCTTTCAGTAGCTTCATGAGGCTCAGCAACGTCACGGAATATGGGTTTGTTTCCCTGCACACACCTCTAGTTTTCTAGGTTTTGGGTGAAATTTCACCCATGTTTAGTGATAGTGTGATAGACACAAAATCATATTCACCCAAATTGGACTTTTTATTTCGTCATTTTTCTCTTCACCGAGCCAATCAGACATGTCTTAGCAATGTTTGGACCAAAGGAGAAGGTCCCAACATACAGTAATTCCTCTTTTTTAAGGAATGTTTTAAAAATAACGCACCAATTTTGCCCCCCATGACAGCCCCCCCCCTGGGCCCAACTTGCCCGTGGGATAATACTCACTGATGCTGCAATTGGTGTAATTGTGACTAGAAGTATGTACACTTTCATAAGTCCTTTGGTGAGGATAATAACATACATACAAAATATATAGCAAAATATACCTCACATAGTCGAAGTAGAGTATGGCACCTTCATATCGCTGGGAGATGGTTCTCAGATCGGAGACGGCCTCAGTGAGAGATCTCAGGCTAGGAAAACTCTGGCTTGCATTCCTCAGTGACTCTTGGATTTCACCCATCTCCAACAAGAGATCTACACGATCAGTTATTAAGAATGATTTTATTTTATTTTTCTTACAAGATAGTAGGATACTGCTGGTGTTTCACTCAGCATATATTAGACCTTACAATAAGCCCCACCCCCTCCCCATGAATGAGCCCGGAAAGTGGAAAGTGTCCAACCTATGGTGGGGTGGTTGAATGAAAGGGTTCATGTAGAAATAATAAGGGTAAAAAAAACTGTGAATGTTGTTATCCACGGATATCCATGGTAATGAATATACATACCAGGGCCGGATCTAGGCATGGGGGTGGGGGGGGGATTGGGGAACCAAACATGATGGCATGCAAAACAATCCAAATTTCAAAGATATTTCAAGTTCTTTCAATCAATTAAAATGACTTGAAAGCCCTACTACTGCTACAATTGTGGCACCACTAAACCAACACCATTTCATCACAGAAAACTCTCTGAGTCAGACCTTTAGCTTTGGGAAATACCTGTGAGAGCAGGTGCCATCTGGTTGGAGCAAAATTGAGGAATGCCATGGAATGTGCTGTTACACTAAAAGGAGAAACAGTCAAACAGTAAGACCAAGTTGCATTCAAGTCAACATAGACAACCAGGATATAACTAGTAAAAGACAGGGAAGACCTATCAGTAACCGATAGATGAGTAGCATGACCGGTAGAGTAGAATACATATGTATTCCATGATGATGCATGATCATTAGTACTGTACATTACTGGTAGAATACTGGGAGATGACTCAGAGATGACCATATATATAGTACATTAATCGCAAAATACTGAGTTGTATTGCATGTTTTTCCATTATCTGTAAAGTAATCATGATATCTATCATCCTTACATGTACTACGAGACGCTCAAAAGCGTGCGTGGGAGGCATTAAATCCAACTTGTCTTGTACGCTGGGGATCTGAAATGACAAATTCACAGATTGGAATGAGACATGATCGCACAACATTTAACTGTGTATGCGGTTTTACTGGTGTTTAACATTACTTATTAATTTTCATATATTCTCAACAACACCCCGTATGCCAGTATATCCCAGATAGCCAGAAATTATATCAGATATGATAAAATACTCGAGTGTAATCGGCATCCGTCTCAAGCTTGCTAGAGTCAGGGACATCACAGGCAGGACATTGTTGTTTCAAGATGTTCAGTTGGGCCTGGAGTTGCTGCAGCCCTTGCTGCAACCTTCGTTGTCTATCCTGCATGTCAGCTCTTGTTGTCTGAAAGATCTGCAGGTTGACTCTGGTATCAACAGCATCTGGGTGTAGTGAAACATCACTTAGGATAGGCAGTAAATATGTACAGATCAGTCAGTGGATAAACGGTAGGGTAAACATGCTGCTGTCACATGCTGTTTTTCTAAGAAGGCAAAACATAATACTACTGATCACGTTAAAGGCTACGATCTCCCTTCAAATCAGGGGCGGATCTAGGCATGGGCATGGGAGGGGGGCAATGCCCCCCTAAATGCCCACTCTGCCCCACCAAACACAATGGCATGCAAAACAACCCAAGATATTTCAAATTAAAGTGCTTATGTTTAAAATGATTTGAAACATTACAACTGCTACTACTAATACTGCTATATTAAAATATGTACAAGATCTACTTCTGTGTGAGTGTGATCAGGCATTGTTGCTGTTTTTTTTTTTTTTTTTTTTTTTTTTTGTGAAAAATGTATGAATCGTTTTGAACATTTGCAAAAGAAAAAGATCAAAGTGTGGCAGAGGACAAGCAAACAGGAGACCCAGCGCAGCATATCTCTCGGAAAAAATCTGTGGTTTGTCTGGTTTGTCTGATAAACATGATATGCATTGTATGTTTGGAACACAACAGTAATAGATATATTACGCAACAATGATGACACACCTCTCACTGTAAGGGTCAAATCTCTGAGGACTCTCTGAAAATCACTGCTGAAAGACGTGAATATTGTTGTTCCAATGGTCTCATTAGATTCTGAAATGATGACAATATGAACACATATTATTCAACAAAATGCGAAAGTAATTAAAGTTAAACTGTGACTGGGACATACTGTAAAGTGAAGTAAAACGGTTTGCTTTGAACTATATATTTATTATTTTTAGGTGATTACTTTACTTTTGTTCACATCAGATATACTGATGTAATTAAACACAGTACATTCTTCATCAAACAACCAACAGATTTGCATTACCAATTATTGCTTTAGAGATCTCTGCGTTGGGAATGCTGTACTGGTCCACAATGGCTTTGAATCCCTAGAATTCATAGAGGAAAAATGAATAATATTGTAAATAAACATTTTGTAAATTGTACAGTAACAGAACTAAACTGCTGTAATGAACAGTTCTGTCCTAAGAAACATTTTCCTCATCAATGCAACACATTTTATATTATTCATAACTATTATGGCTAACATTATTCATTCTAATTAACTGATATAACACAACCACTTCTAAAACTCTTTTATTAAAAAAAAATAATAATAATGTTGACAGATTTACAAGCTAGAAAAATACTCCAGATTGAAAGTGCTAAAAAGATCAATTATTTAAAAAAGAAAGTCCCGTTAAAAAATACACATGTGATCACTGACGCAATCGCACGCAGGCAGACACACAGGCACATACACATTCAATCATATAAGAATAAATGATTAAATTAAGAATACTATTTGGGAGTGATCAGACCCAGATCAGATCTAATTTATTTTGTAATAATGACAGGTAATGACAGATCATGTTGAAAGCTAGTGTGCTAGTGTGATTAAAACCTCAGGGATAGAACGTAGGTTGTGCTGCATGATCCCGACATTGGTGTCCAAATGTCGGAGACCGGGACGCATGTTGGCATGGGCTCTGTCGTTGGCTGCGAAAGCTAAAATCACACCTGCCCTGCATAAGAAAAAAAAACAACAGAACATACTGCAATTGCTACCTGCCAACATTAGTACTAACTTAAGACATCTAAAGAAAAATGTGTATGTGTTTCTGTGTGGAGTTTGCATGTTCTCCCCATGTCCCCTATAGGGTAAGTTGGAATAACATGTTCCTTCCACGCGCTACGTCCAACCAGGGAAACTCCCCACTGTCAGGTGAAAAGAAGGCAGCTTGGACTCCTCATGCATTGAAGGAAGCATAGGGCCAGTCCGCTGCCTCCCCAGGTGGCCAGGAGAATGTGTAGAACATTTGCAAAAGAAAAAAAAATGCACGATCACACTAGCACTGTGTGTGCATGTGTGTGCACAAGTGTGAGAGAGAGAGGGAGAGAGAGAGAGAGAAGAGAGAGAGAGAGAGAGAGAGAGAGAGAGAGAGAGAGAGAGAGAGAGAGAGAGAGAGAGAGAGAGAGAGAGAGAGAGCTAGACAGCCTAGCTCATCTCTTAAAACCTTACAGTAGTAAAATCGTGACGAGGATGAGGCAGCCAGACACCGTGATGTCTTTGTAGTAACTCTGGGACATGGACGAGGGACCGCTGCTCTGGGCATCCCAGCTGTGAAAATACTTCCAGACTAGAAGTCCACCGGCGATTGGCATCAGTAGAACGTAAAGCAATGCCAGGATCAGACAGACCACATAGCCTGCCTCGTAGCGCACCACCTACGGATGGAGGAAAAGCGAAATAAAAACATTTGTCAATGAGCCTTATGTTTTCTCTGTCTGTTGTTTTCTTTGCTATGGATTTCGGCCATGAAAACCAATAAATTCTTATCTACAGGTTATGTTAGTGTTTAGCCAACTTTCTAGGTTCCTTGTGGTCACTCACTGGTCATCAATTCTCTTGTTATGTTCTGTTTAGTGGGCTGAATACAACATTTCCTATTACCCTATTGGCAGTATAATACTAAATATTAAACTATGATGATTAAAACTAAATACATGTAAAAGTCTTGTTTTAATCCACTTTGGTTAACCTCAGCAACACAATTCATATAGTGTAACTTAAATCAAGTTGTGGTACCAGTTTTGAACTCAGTGTTGGAGTTTATAATTTCCCTGCCCAGTATTGAATGGACTGAGGACGTTTCCTGAAGTCCAGTATTTGTCTATGGGTTCTGGCGATAGCTAGAGAGAGGAAAATTTCCTTATGCTCAGCCAATTATCACATCACTATCACATTTACGTACATAGTATATATTTACAAAAGAAAATAGTTTTCCGTACCTGTTGAATGTTCACTGGCTTACTTTTCCAAGCTTTGGATACAATATCTAGGATACACAAGTGAACATTTTGTTATTGCCTGGGTATTGTAATGATTATGATCTATTCTTGTTGTCACAGAAATCAGACTACATTCTCTAAACATTCTTGACATGTAATCAAGATGAACCAGTCATAGTTTTCACAGTCCAGCCTAATCTTCATCTTTTAGTCTAGTCAAAAGGGTCACCTTGCAACTCTCTGGGTCCAAACAGACACAAGAGTTAACGCTAAAACAGTTGTGTCCCTTTGGTGTGATATGGTCCATTGACTCGCGTTGTAACGCTTGTGACAACGTGCGTCAATGTGCAACATATACTGCAACACAACATGACTTATTTTATTTTTTAGTAATAAATGAAAAATGTGTGTGTGAAAATGTGTGTGGCGATGAAGTCACACCCATACCATTTTCAGTTACAGGACTTTTATTAGTTAAGTAAAGGATCAAAAATAGAATCAGTTGTTGTTGAAGTTGCAACAGACACGCAGCCTGCATAAAGCTAAAGGTCTGACTCAGAGAGTTTTCTGTTTTCAATGATGAAATGCTGTTGGTTTAGTGGTGCAAAAATTGTAGTTATAGCAGTAGTAGTGTTTCAAATCATTTTAAATATAAGCACTTTAATTTGAAATATCTTGGGTTGTTTTGCATGGCATCGTGTTTGGGGGGGCAGACTGGGTATTTAGGGGGGGCATTACCCCCCCATGCCCATGCCTAGATCCGCCCCTGGTGTGAAATTGTGTTGATGGTGCCACAATGAACCAATGAATTGCCACTCACCTTCAGGCAGTGGATTTGGCTGAACAGCCCTGAGAAAGGAACGGGCGAAGTTGTGAAGGGGTGCCAGGCCATCTTCAGGTCTCACCAGCCGCTGAGCCACAGGTTGCTGGGTGAAGGGGGGGAACGGCTGTAAGTCACTGTCGCCATTCACACAATGTTGAGCCTCCGCTGCTGCTTCCAGTAGGAACACGGAGCCCCAGAGCAAGGCAGTGAAGTGGAGCCGCATCGTTCAGGCATTAGCGATATGCTCTGGAAATGATCAGAAGAATACATTGAAAATGGATGACATGTGGTTCATTATTAGGCTACACTGTCACTGCATTACATTGTCATAATCCTGGCCAGCACACAACAAATACAGTATTTCCCTATATATTAGAACTCTTTAATGTCATTATTATTATTATTATATTCATCATTATTAAATTCTTCATTACCTAACACTAACCCACTGTTTTCGTGTATGCTATGTTAGCAGTTCTGGCAGTTCTGAGCTGTATGGTTGAACTAGAGTTCTCAACAGGCCTGAACAATTAGCATAGTTTTCAGGCCCGGCCCGGCCCGGCCCGGCCCGGCCCGGCCCGGCCCGGCCCTACAATCTCTGGTCGGGTCGGGCCTGGTCGGGTTTGGGTAGAATTTGAGCACTCTACACTGAGTAAAAGTGAAAATACCAATCAGCACCATCTTCATAAGAGGTAAATACACAGACAGACAGAACAGAATTGTTATTTTTATCATAATAAAATAATTCAATATATTTTTTTCATAGAGCCAGAGGCCCGACATGGCCCTACTGATCTGCATACATTTTAGGCCCGAGCCCGACCCTAAAATGTCGGGTCGGGCCTGGTTGGGTTCGGGCAGAGTTTGAGAACTCTAGGTTGAACTGAAACTCACAGTCATTTGTCAAAACATCTCCGACATTTAGATCATTTCGATTTCAACTACTCCACCCTGAAAATTTCCATTCATGCGAATAGTATCTGAACTCTGGTTGCATGACCGCAGCGTTGACATACAATTGGCTCAGCATGGCATGTGATGTACGATGATAAGAGTGCCCCTCACTTCACACATGTGTGATTTTTGATGTATTACTTGTCAAATAATTAATTTATCCCATCTTATAGCTATTTGCAGTCATATTGTACGTTGTATTAATAATAATAATCATAATAAGGTAATAATAATAATAATAGTAATACAAATAATATAATAGTATAATAGTAGTAGTAGTAGTAGTAGTAGTAGTAGTAGTAGTAGTATTGCCAGTACTAGTGCCTGTAGTATTTGTTGTAGTTGTAGTTGTGGTTGTATAGTAGTATTTACAAGAGGTCATTTGACATTTGTCCTACAACACACTACATCATATTGCCATAGAAACTAGCAGTGAGCTGTAAACTGGCAGTGAATTTTGCATCTTAGAAAAGAAAAGAGAATTACCTTACCTAAAACAGTGAAGAGTAGCCCAGGGACTGGATCCCAGCTGTCCTTCCTTTGGCGGTGCCTCCTTCATTCTGATAGCTGTATGAGATGCTGTCTTAAAAAGCATATCTGGAAGGTGTGTAGGAAACCAGTTAGTCAAGATCACATTACCAAGCACAAAGAACCCAAGACACTCGTCATAATTATGACCAAATAAAACACTAGAAACCAAAATAACTATATTGCAAATTTGTTTCTTTATGTGTGATGATCTTTTAATAAAGGCAACCACTGTTTACATTATTGAAGATCTGTGAGTTTAGAGAGTTTTGTTTGTCACTCACTCAAGTACAGGCAGCAAAATGTTGTTCCGCATAGTCCGCATCTTGTAAAAGTTTGAGTTTTACTTCTAATAGATATAGATAATGACCTATAGAACAATTTTAGTTCGAGTGGTCTACAAATAAAGAAAATGCATTATTTGCCGAATTTCTAAATTGGCCAAAATCAGTTTTTTTAAAAACTTAATTTTCCTTACAATTAATGTTTATTCTTTGATTTCTTTTGCTATATAAAGTCAATATTGTGTCAGGAATTAACTGCAAGTCAAATGTTGTTTAAATTGTGTTTTTTTATATATATATATATATTATTATATATTCTGATATGGGGGGAAAATGGACACCAATGTACATCAAATGACACCTAATTTAAATTCTGTTGATCCTAAACAGATAAGGTTAGTGCCTACCTTTGTTGAATGAGTAATGGTATACATTGTTAATAAATAAATAGACAATACAGTATGTGGGGGGGGCTAATGTTAGACATACAGTACCTACTCATGGCCTAGCCTCTATGCGTGAAAATCAGGCACTTTTTGTTAAAAGCATGACATTTGGCACACAGTTAAAGCATGCCATAATCTAGTTGGCTGGATTTTCTGGCCACACTTGATTTGAATACCACAGATAGTAATACACTATGCACGGAATGCCACCTACAAATTGCGTGCATACACTACTAGTTCAAGCAAAAATCCGTGAATATGTACTTGGGCGTGGTTTTGACAAACACGGAAGTGGCTAGTTGGGGGTGGAGCAGTTTTATAATATTTACTATTCTGCCCCTAACACATCGCAACTCGGACGCAGCTGAGTCGGCTCTGCCGACCATCGCAATGCTCAGTGCAGCAATTCGCTCGGCTAGCGCCTCGCTCAGTGGTGCTTCACAATGCTCATGGTCGGCAGAGACGGCGCCGCTCAGTCATTTTCAGTGAAGTATATGCAAGTATAATATGCATGGATTTATTGTAGGCGAATATGCACAGATTTATTGTAAGCGAATATGCACAGATTTTTGCCTATTCTAGGCGAGCATGGACGGATTGGCACCTCCGTGCATATTCGCCTAAACCTCATGAGACTGGGTTGGAAAATCAGCTGACATATATTCTGTGTACTACTCAAACCAGCTCTAGCCGAGTGACCAGTAGCCTAGGCTACCTGGGGCTGTGGAGCAATTCTCTCCTGTATATAGCCTCAGAACCAATACAGCCACTTGGCTAGACTGCTGCAGTTTGAAAGAGTCAAGCCCCTCATCCTGATTGGGGCAGACAACCCAACACCTAGTCACACCAACCAGGGCCTCCAGGTGAGCCAGCAGCCATCTGCACAAGTCTGGGTTGAACCTTGCACACCCTGGAAAGCAAGCTTCATCAAAGACAACGTACAGCATGAGGACTATAACACATGGGAGGAAAATGGACACCAATGTACATCAAATTACTTCAAATGACACCTGATATAAATTCTGTTGATACTAAACGGATGAAGTTAGTGCCTACCTATGTTATCATGAATGAGTAATGCTATAGATTGTTAATAAATAAATTGACAATACAGTATATGGGGGCTAATGTTAGACATATGTACTCATAGCCTATAGCCTCTATGCATGAAAATCAGGCACTTTTTGTTAAAAGCATGACATTTGGCACACAGTTAAAGCATGCCATAAGCTAATTGGCTGGATTTTCTGGTCACACTTGATTTGAATACCACAGTAATACAATATGCACGGATGGCCACCTACGAATTGCGTGCATACACTACTAGCAAAAATCTGTGACTATGTACTTGGGCGTGGTTTTGACAAACACGGAAGTGGCTAGTTGGGGTTGAGGCAGTTTGGGTTTTATAATATTTGCAATTCTGTCCCTAACAGAAGCCGACCATCGCAATGCTCAGCGCAGCAATTTGCTCGGCTAGCGCCTCGCTCAGTGGCGCCTCACAATGCTCATGGACAGAGGTTGGACTATGTGTTATTTTTTTTACACCAGGGGGCGGAACAGGCGGGGGTGGGTGGTAATATGGCCTAAATGACCAAATACTACTCCTGTTTGTGAATTCATACATATCTCATATGTTGGATAAGTTGCGGAAATTATCGGATTTTGGTAGGGCTGATAGGGGTACGCCCCCTAGAGGCAAAAATCTTGGTCTGCGTGCTGGCCACTCGAACCAAAATGGTTCCTCACTTTGAATTTAGTAGTGAGAGTTAAACTTTTACATGAGTTGTAAATGACAAATAAATTTAGAAGCCCACTAGAACCCCACTATAGCAAGGATGTTATCAAGAACAGTAGACTACAGTAACGATGATACAGATTGTGATGAAAATAGCAATACAAAAATGATGATGATGATGATTATAAATGGGTTTATTCCTGTAATACTTACTTGAAAATATATAGCATGTGTGTGTGTGTGTGTGTGTGTGTGTGTGTGTGTGTGTGTGTGTGTGTGTGTGTGTGTGTGTGTGTGTGTGTGTGTGTGTGTGTGTGTGTGTGTGTGTGTGTTTTAAGGTATGTATTAATAATGAATTATTACTGTAATACTAGAGCCAACACAGGGGTTGACACTTAGCTCTCCGAGACACTTGCCCATCGGGCAAGTGCAAGTCAGGTTCTACTTGTCATGGTCACTTGCCCCCCAAAAATATATTGCAATTTTTGCATTTTGCAGGGGTTTTCAACAAGTGGTCCCTGAGAGGGTTCCAGGTGGTCCCCAGTAAGTTGGTTAACCAGATGTAACTCTTGAGAACGTAAAAATGAAACCAAAAGGACACTCTCAAGAGTTAAAATATTCATCATCTGAATTAGCCCAGGTCTACACAACTAGAGAATGTAGAAGATTAAAGGTCATGTTGATGTGTTAATTTGCCTGTTTTGTTTCCCAAATCCAGCCTGGAATTGTGGAAAGCTAGAAAGCAGGGAAAGACACAGAGGCAGAGTGCAATGACTGCCTTTTATCTTGTGTTGTGTTAGTGCACTAAGTCACACACTTGCCCGATCGGGCAACCAGGTAGCAGTCTTCACTTGCCCCACCATTTTTTTTACTTGCCCCGGGCAAGCGGGCAAGTATTAGTGTCAAGCCCTGCTACAAAGGAAAGCCTGAGTAGCCTAATTATTTATGAAGTAGCCTATCATCACACTTGACCTTTAAGGGCCATTCCTAAGAGGCTTTAATGTGTTATGATTGGATTATGAGTACTTATGAGTGATAATACAGCGTTATAGCAGATTACATTGCATTTATACTTCACCTCACAGATTGTAGAATGCTTTATGTGTTGTATAATTGTAATAAAGCATAATGAGTCTTAATCATAACGATAAACATGTATGTATGTATGTATGTATGTATGTATGTATGTATGTATGTATGTATGTATGTATGTATGTATGTATGTATGTATGTATGTATGTATGTATGTATGTATGTATGTATGTATGTAGCCCTGATACATGACAGTCGGTCGTATAGATGTATACCTACCGTCATGTATCAGGGCTAGTATGTATGTATGTATGTATGTATGTATGTATGTATGTATGTATGTATGTATGTATGTATGTATGTATGTATGTATGTATGTATGTATGTATGTATGTATGTATGTAGGTTTATGAATGTGTCTCCCTTTCTGTCTATCTTTGTAAAGAAAAAAATACAGGTCCAACACCTAACTACAAATAATTTATACTATCAACTTATTTAGTTATATTCAAGTTATATTGATTCAAACGTTTAATTGGGGGGGGGGGGTGATATCTAGATATCAAAAATAACAATATTAATAATAATAAACTTTTCATTGGTCCGGATCAACTCCCGGCCTTCGCTAAAGGATATTTCCGTGGGTATTGTAGTCCTCTGGCCTATTGTCTTGCATCCGATTGAATTCCAGTCAATTTCCACCAAAAACTACAAATACAGTGCGGCACGTGACCCGTCCATTGGCTGAAGAGAGAGTGGGCCCTGAAATAAAGGGGGAGTTTTTCTTTTAAAGGGAAACCAAGGTTGTTGAGGTCCGTGGTGGCGGCGGTGGTTACAGACAGTAGGTAGGTAGGTAGGTGAAAAGTGTTTTTTCGTGTAAATGACTATATAAATGCTATGATCGGCCGTGTGTAGTACCGTATGCTGCTTGTCTGTATGCTCGACGATGCCTCGTCGTTCAGCGTAGCGTCATATTAACCGGCTGGGGGTGTCCGTCTTGTCTGTCTTGGTCCAAACAAACGGGTCTAATAGCTGCAAGCGGAGCCATATAGTGCCAGAGCTGCGACATTGAGGGGGTCAGAAACGGAGCGCTCGAGCGCTGTTCGTGCAGCCTGAATAGGGACAAACTGGAGTTGGGAAATTGCATGGTTTTCAACGAGGGCGGCGCAAACAAGAGCGATTTTAGGCATGTGTGCAACATGTCAACTGTGTTAAAGTATTGTACAGTAACGACTAACGTGTCTGTAAAGCTGTCTGTTGCACTATTAATACAAAACAATCAAAAATAAAGGGATTTAAGATCATTGAAGCTGGTCTGTTGACTGATCAGATCATTGCATTTCTGCCGACTTCCGGTCCAGGACTTGTCCCTATTTGCCGTCCCCATTCTCAATAGAAGTCTATGTAGAAGAGCCGCCATTAGACCGGCCCGAAGAAGTGAACGGAGTTCGCGCAACTCGGTCTACAGTCCATCGCTCTGGCTGCAAGCTAACCCGCTAAACCGGGGGCTAACGTTTTAATGTAAGGGTTCTTCTGGCTAACTACACTTTATATTCACTCTCTGGGTTGGAAAAAATGCTAATAATACTGTACTCGGGGAGAGTTTACCCGTAAAGTGTACATTGGCTTGTTATGGCATGATTTAACGCGCGGAGGATGCTATTACACCTGCTGCTGCTGCATTATTGTGTCCATATACCGGTAATAACGTTACGTTGTTGCTGGTCGTTAAAAAGAAAGGAAGTTGCACACTCGCAAGTCTTGCATTCCAAGAAAGGACGCGTGTTATTGTGTCTTCATTGTGCAGCTATCATCCTGTCACTAAACGCACAAATGTTATCATGATGACACAAGTTTATGATTTAACAGGCACCTGCAATAATCAAATCAGTAAATGAGTCAACCTAAATCTATTCCAATAAATGTAGTGAGCTGGGTTTAACTGTTCACTATGGGAGGAAAACTAGACCCACTGATAACTAACACCCAATTAGGGGTGGAACAGTAGGCTATAGTATAGTGTATCGAAATATGGATTTTAATTTGAAAAATCAGAATATATCAGAATGTAAACAGCAAATATCGAATCGGATTGTTTTGCATGTATTTAATGTAGTTGCTAAATAGTTACTGTATCAATTTCAAACCATTGAATTGTATCATATCGTCATATAGTATCGTATCGCTGTTACAATGTATTGTATCACTGTTACAATGTAAGCCTGAGTACTCAAATGTAATGAATAATTAGGTGATACAAAACAAATAGCAGCCCACTCTTGATGCTCATTCATTTTACCAGTAAAAAATGCTTTCAGATGTTTTTTTGAAATGCTATCTAAACTAAATTATATTGCATGAACTTTATTATCAGCAGCCAACAGTGCCAATGAGGAGGGCACATATTACACATATTTCTCCTGTCTCTTAACAGAACAGCGTGTAATGGATGGATTCATGACGTATCGTGTTCATGCAAACGCTTTTGGGGTTCAAATTACCTCATGGCGGAGGGTGACCTTGCTTAGAGAATCAGGAGGGCTTCAGGGGCGGATCTAGGCATGGGCATGGGGGGCAATTCCCCCCTAAATGCCCAGACTGCCCCACCAAAAATGATGGCCTGCAAAACAACCCAAATTTCAAAGATATTTCAAATTAAAGTGCCTATGTTTAAAATGATTTAAAACACTACTACTGCTACTAACTAACTACAGTTGTGGCACCACTTTTCATCGTTTCAAAACAGAAGACTCTCTGAGTCAGACCTTTAGCTTTATGCATGCTGCGTATCTGTTATTATTGATGCTTACTTGCCTAATATAAGTCCTGTAACCCCGCCCCTGGAGGCCTTACTGTATTGGGCTGTACTTGAGACAAATTCCTTACGAATCCCTTTGTGAGCGAAGGTCAGATTTGTAACTGTATATGCTGTGCAAAATGATACCGCCAGTCTTCGCCCATGTTGTTTTTTCGTGCGCCAGACATGACCTCGCGGTGCAATCAAAGTCAACATTCTCCTCAATGTATGCTTCATGCATCTATATCCATGTCCCTTGAATGCACCCGCAGCTGTCCCTGTGTCATAAAGAGGTCTTAACACGGTTTGATGGGCTTTTGTTTGTGTCTACCCCTCTTGTCCACTTCGCTCACTCTCTACTCTTTCATGTCTTTCTCTTGCTCTCCGTTTCTCTGTCCAGGTCTCTGTTTTTCTGTCTTTCTGTCTCTCATCTTCTCATTTATTCTGTGTCTCTGGTGTAGGTTTTGTCCTGTGAATGTGCAGACGTTCTTGGAGCATTTCACTTTTCACAAAACCTTTGGTCAATTCATCGTCTACTCAGGCTCATGTGAACGCCCCAGACAGTTTACGATTTACTCCATTCAGTATTTAGATATTTGATATTCATTTTAGCTGCCTCGTCCCATTCCTATACAAACCCTAATACAATTAACTTAAACTTAACTAAACTTAACTTAAAACTCCATTTTATATTTCCATTTTTGATATATTCATCAAAAAACACAATCTTTTTTTCTAGTGAAAATATTGTTCTCCTAATACGCGAGGCAGGTGTGGAATTTCATTTACTGTTTTCTTTTCTTTTTAAATATTGCTTTGGAAATGTAGCAGGCACAATGCCACGTTGTTGAGGACTAAATAATAAAACACTATTTTAAAGACTAAATGAAAACTGTAAATGAAAGAGCATCCTCACGGACCCTCACATATTAGGAGGAGAATATCAGCCATCAGATAAAAAGTCGTATGATTTTGATTAATCTATCATGGTTAAAATTGAGTTCTAAAGGCCTCCTTCACATTCAGTAGATCCTGTGATATTTTGTGAACATATGTAACTTCCTGTGGTCTTCTTATAGTAAGAAATAGCTAAAATCGCAAAAACGAAAGCAAGCAGCAAATGAATAGAAAATTTGCATCCTTTTGTCTAATAGCAACCTAAAACATGAACTTGGTTGGTTGAGAAAAAGTCCTCGGCTTTTAGTTTCAATGGTTTTGTATAGTTAGGGGTTGGGGCCGCTAAAATGAATACTAAATATCTAAATATCAAACCAACTGTTTTGGGGTGTTAGAATAGATGATAACATTACAAGCTCATAGTGCGTCACCAAGTGGCGCTATGAGCTTGTAGTTCTGCTATTTAAAAAAAAAAACTAAAAATGTGGTGCAAAACTTTGAATAGTATATGTCACGGTGAACGTTTTATCTCAATTTTTTTGCTTCTCGGAGGTCCGTGGAACTACACATTTTCAGACAGGGGGGTCGGCGGGTCATTTGCAGATGATTTTGGGGGTCCGCGACTTGACAACTGACCTAGAAAACATGAGGTTTTTCAGAAAACTGATCCTTCCTTTGTTGTAGACTTTGTGTGCAACATTTCTAAGTGAAACAAAACTCTCTTGTCTGTCTCAGATTGCTGCTGGTTGCAGGGTCTGCGCTGGAGCAGCAGAGGTGGTGCCGTTCCCCCAGTCCTCTACATGTTGTCCCTCCCTCGTGTGTGTCCCTGTCCGTCAGTGTCCCTGCCCGTGTCCGTCCCTCTCCGTTAGTTTCCCCTACCTGCCCACCCCCACCTTTGTCACCTTACTTATTCGGTCCGTTGAAGCCCCTGTACCACCCCCCCTCCATGCTTTGGACACAGCCAGCACACTGCCAGCCCAATGACTGCCTGGATCGTCCTGCCTGTCAGCCTATCTGCTTTTTCCATCACGGGAATATGGATAGTGTAAGTAGCAGTTTCATTATTTATTCATTCTATAGCGCAGGGGTTTTCAACCTTTTTGATGCCAGGGCCGTACCACCATTTGAGGACATTTTAGACCCACAGACCCCAAAAACTAAAATTTTCTTTTGCTTTTGTCCACAATACCAGGCTGGATTTCGGAGAAAACAAAACAGTGAAACATACAGATCAAAATGTCCATTTATCTTCTACATTCTCTAGTTGTGTAGACTTGGGTTAATTCAGATGATAACTCTTGATGAATATTTTAACCAGATGTAACTCAAAGAATTACATCTGGTTAACCAACTTTCCATCATTTAGCCTGGGAACCACCTGGAATCCTCACAGGGACCACAGGTGGTCCCCGGACCACCTGTTGAAAACCCCTGGTATAGGGCGATGGCCTGTGCCCGTTGTGTGAGTGATTAGTGCAGCCCAGTGCCCATTATCATAGTGCTTCTTTAGGTGTTTACATTTAATCAGATATTTCACTATTTTCGCAAAATATGCCAACTAGAAAAGCACTCGGTAGAGTGCATACTTACGTGTTGCGCACAAGTAGGCCGGCCAATCAGAATACCCCGAGTGACGACCGAACACTGACCTCCGACCGTGCACGGAACGCTTAACTTGCGCCCGCTCCGCTCATGCAAGTAACGACAATTAGACCATTTACATATTTTAGGTTGAGCTCGGTGTCTCTGATGTCGTCGACACTACTTTCTGAACTACAATTCCCACAATTCTTTGGTGCACTGCACCTCCTTGTGGATAGCAAGGAACAAAGGTTCTCTATGTACAAAGATAGGCCATCTTGCATTCGCGCCACTAGAACCAAAAACGGATTACAAAGCCTACAGTACAAATGTTCTCCTAAGTAGTCATGGTTTTCTCTTCTCAGAGCCCCCTATGAGTCGATCGTCAAATTTCAAATTACAGAGAGACTCTCCTGACTCCTCTCAAATCCTCTGGGATGTTGCTGGGATGAAGAAAGATAGTTAAGCCAAGCGCAATCAAAGTGGAATTTCTCCTGATGTGTCTCACTTACAAAACAATTTTAGTATGAATATGTTGAAAATATTCCTTGTGATGATTGGGGCCAGGATTTAGTCCAGTGTCCATGGAGTTAGGGAATGGATCATAAGTGTGTTCACGTTCATTCTACTTTTGGAAAATAATAGACCCCAACATTCTACCGTTGTACTCACCCCCTTCACCTTGAGTCAGGAAGCCAGAAAAGCAAGTTGGCCTCTTGCCAATGGCCTCTTAGCAAGGAAGTTCTTTTCAAGGAAATGTCATGATCATGTGACTGAGCTGCGCCATGACACTTTTATGGGAGCTAAAACCTCACACACCGAAAGTTACGTGAATAAGCACAGTGAATGGAGCAGGCCGGAACAGATGAACTAATCAGACACTAATGTGTTATATGTCTTTTGTTATTTCACATAAGTTATTACTTTACGAAAGGTCTCTGTAATTCAGAACAATATTTGTCACTGAGCTCCAACACCATAAAAAATATAATACAATCATAAACCCTTGGTCATATTCATAGCCATGTTGGCAGAGTACTTGTCAGATGTGAGTGATATTTTCAGCTGTCTTTATTGTATTGTATTTGTGACACTTGCTTTGGCAATGTAAACATTCGTTTTCTCATGCCAATAAAGGTCAGTTGAATTGAATTGAATTGAATTGACATCCAATTGAATTGAATTGAATTGAATTGAATTGAATTGAATTGGCATCCAAACTGTGGAGTCTGTGTGGAGTCGGCATCAGCACCAACTTTATGGAGAAGAGACATGACTTTGGTTTGTGTTAACATTGTTCATATCATATTTGACTCCGTCCTCTCTCCAGCTATGCCATGGCTGTGATGAACCACCATGTTTGTCCTGTGGAGAACTGGTGAGTGATGACTTCATACCGGGATGTAGAATCAATAGATGTGTTGGATTTTTAGCTTTAGAACAATCTTACCCAAATGAATTGCGCTAAATTCAAAGCAGTTCGCGGAAGTTTGCATGTTCTCCCCGTGTCCCCTAGGGTAGATACCCTCACAAAAACATGCAGTAATCCTGGTCTCTAGACTGCCTCCCCCTGGCCAGCCTGTGAGTGTAACCACTCACATGTGCGTACAACCAGGGAAATCCCCCCCGTCCCCCCCATCAGGTGAAAAGAAGGCAGCTTGGACTCCTCATGCATTGAAGGAAGCATGATGCTAGTCCACTGCCTCCCAGGTTGGTGGAGGGTGTGTAGAGCCCAGGATCACGTTAGATAATTGGCACTGGTTAAAAAGATGGATCCAAATGGATGGATCCAAAATTATGGGTATTAAAAAATATTCATGATGAATAAAAATGGCGGGATTAGAAGGGAAAGTCTTGTAGATCCAGCTTGTAGATCTGCCATGTTTCCAATAGCTAAAGTACAGAACACCCAAATGCGTCAAAGGGGAATTCCACCCATTTTCAACATTTTTCTGAGAGCGTACAAATGCAACCAAATGAACCCTAACGGGTTAATTTGGTTCCCTTTGTACGCTCTCAGAAAAAAGAAGCGTCTAAAGAAATCCATTAACATGGTGAAAATACATCTTGATGATGTCATCAAGATGTTTCACCATGTTAGTGGTTTTCTTCAGACCTCCATTTATTGGGAACACCATGAGGGGACTTTTTTATCATGTCCACATAACATCTCTAAGGTATATTAATGACATATTAAAATGTTGAAAATGGGTGGAGTTCCCCTTTAACATACCCACTTCAATATAAACTAACCACAGCTAATTGTTGTGTTTCAGGTCTTACAATGTGACGTGTGCAGAGGAGATGCCACGTCCCGGGTTTCCCAAGACGTGCTGCACCATCCAGGACATCCCCCTCATCAGGTCTGCTGTTTCTCTCCCTCTTCCTTCTGGACAGATGTCCCTTTCACTCTCTCATGTCCATAACAACACAGGAAGCAATTGTCTGTGAGCTCAGTCCGCTCCCCCACTGGCGTGATTAGCTTGAAGCGCCTTGTTTTACAGGACAGCTGTGGCCATTATTGGTGCGCATCATGTAGTATAGCATTGATGTGTTCAATCTGCAGGGTTTCAACACTGCTATTTATTTGTGCACACGAGTGCTATTCATAATACAAAGTAAGAGAGTGGGCATTTCAGTCTGGCTTGGTTTAAGCCGGATGGACAGGAAGGACCTTTGTCGTTGAGCGGCATGAAAAAAAAAATATTCTGGTAGTAGTGCTGCAAAAAAAAAAAAAAAAAAGAAAAAAAAACAAAAAAAAAACAATGAAAAGCCCTTTGATGTTGTGTGTTTAAAACGTCAGTACTTCAGACTTGGCTTTGTGTCTGTGAGTAGTAGTTACGTCGTTTTGTTTATTGGCGTCGTCCAAAACAACAGAGCACGGCAGTAGGAAAGCATCTACAGTGCTCTGGATGGGTCTAACGACAGGGTGGCCACAAATATGACAGATTGGTGTATTAATTAGCACACACCTGCAAGCAAACAACGGTGCTGTGTTTGAAGAGGCCCAGGAGGTTTTGGAAGAAGATTCCAAAGTGCCTTGAGACAACATTTTAATTTCATTCTTTATTATAGTTTAATCAACCTGATTCGATTATGGGGGTCCCTTCTTCATTACAAGAAGTGGCACTCTGTGTCTCATGCGGTGCAAAGTAACAGAATAGCACTGTGCCGGTAATCTGAATCTATTGATGTAGCCGTTGAGTTATGGATTTGTGTGTCAAACGGTGGGTTTTCCTTTGTTCTAATGATTGATGGTGTGTGTCCTCTCTTCTTCTGCAGTAAGTGTGGCTCCTACCCCCCAGAGAGCTGCCTGTTCAGCCTCATTGGCAACGTGGGAGCTTTCATGGGTAAGACATGATCCATACTCTGTCCCTAGCAGGGACGGATCTAGGCATGTGTGTGTGTGTGTGTGTGTGGGGGGGGGGGGGGGGGGGGGGGGGGGGGGGGGGGGGGGGGGGGGGGGGGGGGGGGGGGGGGGGGGGCAATGCCCCCCTAAATTCTCAGACTGCCCCACCAAACATGATGGCATGCAAAACAACCCATATTTCCCATATTGCGCCCATATTTCAAATTAAAGTGCTTATATTTAAAATGATTTGAAACACTACTACTGCTACTGACTAACTACAGCTGTGTCACCACTAAACCAACAGCATTTCATCATTGAAAACAGAAAACGCTCTGAGTCAGACCTTTAGCTTTATGCATGCTGCGTGTCTGTTGCAACTTCAACTTCTTGACTAATAAAAGTCCTGTAACCGAAAATGGCATGGGTGCAGGAGAAAATGGCATGGGGCAGGAGAAAATGGCACCCATACCATTTTCTCCTGCCCCCCCCACCCCCCCCAAAACACATCCGCCCCGCTCCCTAGTTCTCAGAGAGTGGCTTTGTATCTAAAAAGGTAAGCTCTGAGATGTCGCGCCAGGCTCGATTCTCTGGCTTAACAGTCATTGCAGGTATTTAGTTTGCCATTGTGAAACCAGTTTGGACTGAGCTGCACTGCTCAATCTTTCATTATAGTGCATTGCATTCCACGCAGTGATAATATGCAAGCATTTTTTTCCGTTTTGCTGTTTGTACATACCCATGAGAACGGTGGTAGTTTATCACAAATGATAATCTCTCTTTTGTACCTGCATGCACGAACACACAATGTAATGATAATAGGCCTTAAAGGGACACCATGTTTGCCCAAATCAACTTAGGGCATAAGCACATTACACCTACAAAAAGAAGCTGACGGTGACACTTTGTCTGTTTTTTTTTTTGAATGGTGGTGGGTGCAAAATAAGCTCCTCCCAAGCATCAAAATGCCACGATGGCTATCTTCCAGGAGATGCTTCATGCTCTCACAGAAAAAAAGGAAGCCGCGTCTGAGCCACGTCTCGTTCCTGCAGTCTTAATGAGATGTAGTACCGGGAAGTAGTGTCACTGACATCAGAGACACTAGGCTCACTGCTAAAATGTAAAATATCTAAAACCACACAAAAAAGACCCCCAGGAAAGTGTCCTATATCTTTAAAGATGTCATTAACAAAAAATGTGTCCCTTTAAGTGAGATTAGAGCCTTAGAACCATTAGAAACAACCACTATAACTGCAGTACACTGTCTTTATCATCATAAAACATCTTAACCTCACAGGCAACCGAGGCTCCAGTGCCAGCCTTCTGGGTTCGACGCAGACAACCTTTTCTGCGTGTTATCCAATATCTCTCTTCCTGTCAGACTACTGACTGACCTATCAATAAAGGCATAAACGTCCCCAAAAACTAATCTCAGAAAGACACTGTGTAATAAAGTATTATCATCTTGTCCACTCATGAATTTGCAACTCTCGTGCGGCCGTTTTAAGTTATAAGTTATTAAGTTATTGTAACCACTAGACATTTCATTTTGGTTTGACAGTCTTCACGTGCTAGCCACTAAAAACCTCAGAGCCTACAGAGGGCCTTTAAATAGCCGGCACTCGGCTATCAATAATAGATGTGGATTTTCTTCCCTCTTCCTCTCTTTCTTTTTCTCTCTCTCTCTTTCCTCTCCCCCTCCCCCCATCGTCACTGACCTTCCCTTATTACCAGCCTTGCGGTCCGGTCTATCGTCTAGAATCTCTGTGCCGTGTTTTCAGCTTGTAGATCTGCTCTTATTCAGGAGCTAAAATACCAAAAAAATGGCTCTCACAATTCACTCACTACTACTACTACTACATCAACTGTATCCCTCCCTTAAAAAGTTGCCAAGTCACAGCTCACGCGTGACGACATCATGAAACACAATCACCTGCAGCCATGACAAGCCCGCAGAAGCACAATGGACTCGTTTGATTTATGGAAAAGGGTTTCACTTGAGGAAACACACACGTTCTTGTTCCTACGAGGTGTATTTATAAGAACACAATAGGGAGTATTTATTGAAAAAAACATTCCAGAGACATGCATAGGCTGTTGTCAACGCAACAGTCGTCCTTCCCCACAAAACAGCCAGCTTATTTTTGGTCACCGGGTGGCTTTTTGACGTGCGATGATGTGTGCCACTTCATTTTTTCGTGCTTTAAATTGATAGCAAATATCAGAACCCACTAGGTCTCGTTCCGCTGTAATCATTGTGATTCTTCTGTAATACTTTTCCTCTATAAACGCCTAAAAACTAAAATGCTTGTCGTCCTCCGGTGGTGAATGACCAACCTGAATACTATACTGTATATAAATAAACACATACTATAAGACCTATCCTTCCTGCTGTGTCCCCTTCAGTGGTGATGGTGTGTCTACTGCGCTACGCCCAGGTCATAGAGCACAGCCATGGCTGCTGGATCAACACCAGTGCCCTGGTGTCAGGCTGCACTAACGCCGTGGGCCTGGTGATGGTGGGCAACTTTCAGGTAAGTGTCCTCATGCTCCGTTAGAAGCTTCCATCGGCTATCTCTCTGTTCTGTTCATGTACTGGTAGTCCTGAATATTATAGATTCTCAGCTCTTAGTCATTTGGATCAAATTGAACGTCAGGATGTCTACTGTAATTTCTGGACTAGAAGCCGCACCTGAATATAAGTTGCACCAGCTAAATAGGGGGCAAAATACTTTCCTTGTATAAGCCGCACCTGACTATAAGCCGCACCAGACAACAAGCTTCATGTTAGAGCAGTGGTTTTCAACCTTTTTGATCCCAGGGCCCACTACCTTTTTGATCCCAGGGCCCACATTTGAGCTACAGACCACCATTTGACGACATTTTCACCCCACAAAACCTAAAAGTAAAGATTTCTTTTGGTTTTGTCCACAATTCCAGAATGGATTTTTGCAAACAAAACAGGCAAAACCTAGAGATCAAAATGACCATGACTTATTAATGAAGTGGTGCTAATTTAGATGGTGAATATCATAACTCTTGCGAGTGTAAACAAAACCAAATGGTTTCATGTTTACGCTCTCAAAGAGTTACATCTGGTTAACCAACTTTCCATCTGGAGGGCCCACTTGGAACCCTCTCAGGGACCACCTGTTGAAAACCCCTGTTTAAAAAAAACACCTGTAAAAATCCATAGATTGGCCGCACCGTTGTATAAGCCGCAGGGTCAAAAGCATGTGAAAAAAGTAGCGGCTTATAGTCTGGAAATTACGGTACTGTGAAAGCATGTTGCCCGTTGAAAAGCCTAGAGAGCAGGGCACAGGTGGCAAGGGCTGTTGCCTAACATCTAGAAGGTATGTTCCCTCCATTGAAAAAGTGACGTTTGTAAAGTACAATCATAGAGTATCTCAATCGATTGAGCAAACATTTGTAGTTGCTTATGATGCCCACTGTTCCACCTATCATGGGGAGAATTTGCATAGTGGCATCTCAACAAGTCTACGGTGAGGCAAGCAGGCTCAGCTTAAACTTTCTACCTTACAGAATGTGAGGCTGTCTAGTGTCTAGTGGTCTAGCTGTACCTGTGTCGTCATAGATGCTCCGTTCAAACAGCGCAGATTCCATTATGACAATGAGGATCACAATGGTTTAAGATCATTCTCAGATCTGAAGGAGCCACTTACCTAGTTACCATCTTTCTGTTTCAGATATTTTTGACCGTTTCATTTCCTCTCCTAAAACGAAATCACACCCTTTCAGAACCAGTTGTATAACTTTCGATTGGCTTTCTGACTCAGACACATTTCCGTGTACCTTTTTTTCCCCTGCTTCCTGATGCTTGCTGTATTGCTTAATCCTTTCTCTACTGCATCGCATTTTTTTTTAAAGTTTTTTAAGCATCATTTTTAAGTGTTTTAAGCATCATGTTGTACTATTAACTATTGAAAAATAGCAGATCTATGAGCTTGTAGGTCTGCTATTTTTGAAAATGTGGCGAAATCTTTGAATGTATTATTTCAGAGGCAAACATTTTTAACTCAAATCTTTGCTTCTGGGGGATGCCTAGGACATGTTCTCAGATGGTGGTCCGCAGCCAAATATAAATAATTCTGGTGGTCCTTGGCATGAAATATGTTTCATGTGAGTATCACTCAGTGGCGGCTGGTGACTTTTTCTGTAGGGGGGGCGCTATGAAAAAAAAAAAAGTAATAATAATAATGGGGAAAAAAAATCAAGAATAGCCCATGTACCAGGTATCATCAATTCAATGGAAGGCATTTATTTAGCAAAACAATGAGTTGGTGTAAATGGATGCTGTCAGCCAATCCTTCTTACCAGCTCTTTGAGAAGGTCCTGGACCTCCTGGGTAGGTACTGGACTACTGGTGTAGGATACTGTCTTCCTCTGTCCTTGGATTTTTGTGTGATGATTACATTTATCTGATCCCAGCTCTTTAGTTTAAAAAAATCCTGCATTGTCCTGTTTGTGTACTATCTCTGGTGGAGTTGTGTTCAACTCTATGTAAAACTGTGTTGTGTGCTGCCCTCAAGTGGTTTGGTCGCGCACATTCTGCATTCCCCAGATCGCTCCTACCGTTTGCATTGAAGTCAATAGGACCGCAATGCATTACCCTTCAGTGCAGAGCTCAATGCCTACAGACAAATGCGAACCAACACGTGAGACTCCGTAACCTATCAGCAACGTTGTACAACGTAAACAACTTTTGACATTTCATGGCAGCATATTACAACTTTTAATAACTTTGTGGTTACAGTGGGCTTTGGTTACTTATATTACATACAATTTGCATTGACGGATTGCTCTAGCGCCCCTATTGACCGGCCGCCACTGGCATCACTGACACAGGAACATAGATTGTTTTTTGTTTGTTTTTGTTTTTTTTTCAGAAAAACTAGAATCTAGTGTCAGAAGCTAAAATCTAGCGTCAAAAACTAGAACCTTGCATCAGAAACTACATTTTGCCATCAGAAACTACAATCTCACATCAGAAACTAGAACCACGTGAGAAACGTGAGAAACTAAAATCCAGTGTGAGAAACTAAAATCTAGCTGCAAAACTAGAATCTAGTGTCGGAAAGTATAATGTAGCGTCAGGAACTAGAATCTAGTCAGAACAAAAATGCTTTTTTTTTTGTTAATCCTCCTAAACATTCTTCGTCGGCAGGTCGACCACGCCAAGTCCCTCCACTACGTGGGAGCGGGCGTGGCCTTTCCGGCGGGGCTTCTGTTCGTGTGCCTGCAGTGTGTGCTCACCTACCGCGTGGCCGTGACCGCCCTCGACTACTGGATGGCCCACTTCCGCGTGGCGCTCGCCATCGGAGCCATGATCTCCCTCGTCCTCAGTATCCTTTTTTCTGTCCGCCTGGTGGGAGGGTATATGAATATGTATTCACTCAGTGTGAGTTCAACAGTACGACATTTTGGAGGAGACAGCAGATTTTAAAGGGGAAATTCCATCCCAGAAGGCTCTCTTACCTTTATTTGCGGTAGATTTACCCCCCCCCCCCCCCCCCCCCCCCCCAAAAAAATGGCTCCAGTTGTTATTTTGTGGGAAAAAACAAACAAACAAACTCTTTATTGGCTGTTTCCCCTACCCCACCATAAGCTTAGAATGGGGCTCTGGGATGTCGTTCTTTTTTTTGCTATATAGTGGGTCTCCACCATGTCAATAGTGTGTTGACACACACTTCTTTCACTTTCGGTTCAGTAGTGGTTCAGCCGTAAACCGTGCGCCACACAGTAGACTCATGAATGCAGAAGAGTCTGCGACCTGTAAATCGACCTCTAAAATCAGCAACCTGTGTGAATGTGGCAGCATCACCAAAATTAGAAATGAAAAAATTTTTTGGAGTCGAATGATAAACACATCATGGGAAATAAATTCTAAAAAAGTCATCTCCCCACTGTTAGGAGATTAATAAAACATGAGACGCCCTTGCCACGAGAGCAAGGGATCTTTGAGTTGTGTCTACTCCTCTTCAGACTGTGTGCTGTGCTACAGTCGCTGTGCTGGAGGCGGATGGTAAAGCATATGGTCCTGTCAGCCTGCTTTAATAACATGATCTACAGTGACGGTGCCTCAGCATACCACAACGACCTATTCAATTCTTTGCCATAGAAAGAACTGACAAGCACGGGGCACAGCACTGCAGTTCACAACATGAATAAAAACATATCTATTGATAATTCTTTTAGAAAAGTGCAATGTTAAGTCCATCCCATTTTTCAGGTGATGGACTTAAAGACCTAAAATCCATTCCAGATATAAAATATTACCATTTCTCTCAAACACTGTTCACAAATCTGCCTAGATGTGTGATATTGAGCACTTCTGCTTTGTTAAGATAATCCATCCCACCTCACAGGTGTGCCACATCAAGATGCAGATGTGACATCATGGTTAGTGCACTGGTGTACCTCAGACTGTCCACAATAAAAGGCCACCCTGAAATGTGCATTTTTTTTACCTTATTGGGGGTATAGGACTCAGAACCAATCAGTATCTGGTGTGACCACCATTTGCCTCATGCAGTGCAACACGTCTTCTTTGCATAGAGTTTATCAGATTGTCAATTGTGGCCTGTGGAATGTTGGTCTACTCCTCTTCAATGGCTGTGTGAAGTTGCTGGATATTAGTGGGAACTGGTACGTGCTGTCGAAATGGTAATAATGTGTTAATACCATTTTGACAGTGTGTACCAGTTCCCACTAATATCCAGCAACTTGACATAGCCATTGAAGAAGAATGCACCAACATTCCACGCAATTGACAATCTGATAAACTCTATGTGAAGAAGATGTGTTGCACGGCATGAGGCAAATGGTGGTGACACCAGATACTGACTGGTTCGGAGTCCTATACCCCCAATAAAGGCAAAAAATGCACATTTCAGGGTGGACAGTCTAAGGTACACTTGTGCACTAACCATGATGTCACCTGTGAGGTGGGATGGATTATCTTAAAAAGCAGAAGCGCTCAATATCACACATCTAGGCAGATTTGTGAACAATGTTTGAGAGAAATATTGTACATCTGGAAGCCTCGTTTGTTCCTTAACTCACCCGTTTCCTCCCTAAGGCGGCGTGTTCTTCATCCGCGAGAGCTTCGTGCTGCAGCACGCCGCCGCCATCTGCGAGTGGGTGTTCACCGTGGACATCCTGGTGTTCTACGGCACCTTCACCTACGAGTTCGGCACGGTCACCAGCGAGACGCTGCTGGTGGGCCTGCTGCAGACGCACCTGCAGCACCACCTCCACCACCACGGCTCGGGGGTGATCTTGGGACCCGGGGGACCCAGGGGGGCCGCCGTGCTCGGCCACGGCGGCGGCGGCGGCACCTCCAAGGGCCCGCTGAAGTCGCCCGGCGGCAGCAGCACCTCCACCCATCTCAACTGCACCCCCGAGAGCATAGCCATGTTGTAGCTCTTCTGCTGCTGCTGCTGCTGCTGCTCCTCCGCCCAGCCATGCAGCCCAGGCCACCAAAAAATAAAAAATAAAATAAATGGTTGTAGTAAGAACAGTCATCGCGGAGAGATGCCACAAAATCACCTAATAAGCTCTCGGAGGTAAAACGTAGACCTCCCTTATGGCATGTGTGGGGAAACGGAGGGTTCGTTTTTTTTTTTAAACCCTCGAGGATTTGACTCGACACGATCGTTGTCTTTTTTTTTTTTTTTTTTTTTTTGATTGTTTGTTTATGGTTTCTTTGTGTTGTCCAGAGGCTGTTCTGTTCAGCCATTCTTGTAAAAAAAAAAAAAAAAGAAACTCTGTTTACATCCGCTGTTAAGAGGAACATGAAGAAAAAAACGCTGAATGTTGTGGGTCAGAACCCACAAGGAAAAAAGACACCGACGGCATTTTGGTCACGTGACCCGTGCTGCACCATGGAAAAACCTTCCCACGGGAAGTTCCATGAAATGCATGGCAGTGGATGAGCTGGACCAGGCTCACGAATAAAACACCATTCATGAAGGATCGAGACGTTTTTGTCATGTACTGTAATTTCTGGATTATAAGCCGCACCTGAATATAAGACGCACCAGCTAAATTTGGGGCAAAATACTGATTTTTCCATGTATAAGCCGCACCCGACTATAAGCCGCACCGGACAACAAGCTTCATGTTAGAGCAGTGGTTTTCAACCTTTTTGATCCCAGGGCCCACTATTTATTCAGCATTTGAGCGACTGTATAGACCACTATTTGACGACATTTTCACCCCACAGAACCCAAAGGTAAAGATTTCTTTTGGTTTTGTCCACAATCCCAGGATGGACTTTCGCAAACAAAACAGGCAAAATCTAGAGATCAAAATGACCAGGACTTATTAATTAAATGGTGCTAATTCAGATGGTGAATATCATATTCACCATCTGGTTAACCAACTTTCCATTATTTAGTCTGGAGGGCCCACCTGGACCCCTCTCACCTGGACCACCTGTTGAAAACCCTTGTTAAAAAAACACCTGTAAAAATCCTTATTGGCCGCACCGTTATATAAGCCGCAGGGTCAAAAGCATGTGAAAAAAGTTGCGGCTTATAGTCCGAAAATTACGGTATTCAGTTCAGGCATATGAAAGAAGACATGTGACATTATTGCTCTCTGCTGTGTTGCTTTTCAACGTGTACACATTGTTCATTTTATAGAGGCATCCAAAGATCACAAACTAGTTTCTAAATGTGCCAAGTATCACAAGACTGTTTGGCAATCAAGTCACGCCAGACACCTCTGAGAAAGAAACTATACCTGCCGCTGTATAGATGCCTCAATAAAAATGATCTATTTTGCACATTGAAAAGTAAAGTGATTAGAAAACAAACTGTCATAATGTCTTCTTTTATATTCTTTAACTGCAAACGTCACAATCGTTCATAAATAATGTTTGTTTACAAGTTGTCCAGCGGGCTCCCGTCCACCGCCATGTATTTTTCTAAACTTTCGGTAAGAGTTTTGCCACTTGAGGTGTCATGGCTCCGCCCCCGGCGTCTAGTCACGTGACCCTACGTCTCTTCCTTGGGTCTAGCTGGGAAGAGATCGGGGGTTTGTGGGATACTAGCGAATGTCTTGCAAGATGGCCACCGACTCCAGACACCAAACTTGTGACTCTGCAGCAGGTTTACCACAACAGGTGGGCGCCTGTCGCCTGTTGTTGTTCGGCGGCTGTTGTGTCTTTTTATTCACAGTTTATCCGTGATCTTCATAGCAGAATAATATGAAGAGAGAACCTGTTCCTTGAGCCACAAAGATTTGTTTTTTTAATTTTCTTTTTTTATTTGAATGCTCGCCACAGCCACCATTTCTGCCATGACCCTAACCCCCCCCCCTACCACTCGCACTCCACACTTTTTTGAGGGAATACCCTTTTTAAGTTTGTACTGTAAAGCATCGTAATAGAAAATAACTGAATGTTCAAGAAGCAAATACCGTGGTAGTGAACAGTTACGTCCCTTTTTGAGGGGGCTATACATACGTGGACAATTTTTTTTTACATGTCAATCAAGTATAAATTAACTGCCAAACGACGAGGTGAAAATCGATAACGTAATTTGACTTGGCAATCGTGTGCATACTTAGTGTCTGATTTCTGGAGCAGACCGCGCCCCACGCCCTCCATATGGGCGGGTGATTTTCATCTCATTTGAGAGAATTCCATTGCAAAAATAGACAGTAATTTACAAAATGCTCGCAAAGCACCACATGTCAACTGCTGTTTTTGAGGAAATAATCAGTGTTGTTTTTTTTTCTTAATACCAGAAGGCTCTAACCCGATCAAACTCGGACCAACGAAAACGGTTGCGACATTGAGAGGTCAGAAAAACTGACTGCTCGAGCCGGCTGTTCAAGCAGCCTGAAAAGAGGGACAAACTCGAGTTTGAAATACGTCGTATTCAACAAGGGCGGCGCCAATACAAGCTGTTTATGCGTGCAGCATGTTTTGAAGTATTGCGCAAAAACAGCCTAAAATTAAAGGGGTTGCCTGATGTTTATGCTGTATTATTACTACAAAATTATCTAAAATAAAGATAAACAAATCTATGTAGAAGAGCCTCCATTGAACTGACCCCATGAAGTGAATGCAGTGTGCGTAACTCTTTGCATCCATACTCCGAGTTGGACCGGAGACGAGCTTTCCCGTTACCTTTTTTTTTTAATATCGCTTGATCATTTTCAGGCAAGCAAACCATATATATATATATCACATGTGTTATATTTTGGAATGAATCCCTGTTTTTATTCCTTGTCTGGACATTGCCCATTGTGTCCACCATGTGAGTGCAGAATGCTGGCACAATCACAGCTTTCAATACTTGCTTTATGACTCTCATTGACATTTTTTCAATGTCCGTTCTTCCTTTTCTTTACGTCATTCCATTGTCTTTTTCAAAGTCGTTTGATGTTTCTGTTCTGTACTGTACCTTTTCATTGACACTTACTTGTTTTGGTGCAGTTAACCTGATGCCTTTGTTATCCAGGAGAGGTCAAGCCCAGGGATGTTTATTATTACTATGATGAGGATACTTGAACTGACCTGCTCCTATTTAAGTTTTAATTCCATGGTTGTCATAGCTCTGGGCCTGGGGAGTATGCTTTCTAAAATTGGTTGTTAAATGTATTGCTCTGGTCCCCTTATTAGACGACCAGAGCATAAACCAAAATCTCTACCGAAGTCGTGTTAGTGATTATGAAAAAAGAAACATAAACCGATAGTCTTGTAGATTAATATCACACTGTCCGGTAAGTACGGTTCTGGACCGGAACGAATTAGTGACGTCTTGATTGTGTCCAGATCAAGCCAGGCAATCCGACCGTGCTTAACCTGGTGATGTTACAGTGGAGAAACTTTTCTTTAGATTCCAGGCTGGACCCTTGGAAGCCTTATTTGAGATGTGATCTCAACTTTAAAGATACAACTATATGAAGTAGTTTGTTGATGAATAACCATTTTGACATGCTGCCTGTAAGAAGAGGTATCTAATCCTGTGCCATCGGAGGGGCCAAAGATTAGGTAGCAAATCGCAGCTTATCGTTTTTTTTTTCTTCTTCTTTTCTTTTTTGGGCCCTTAACTTTTGCCACTCCATTCTCATTGGTATGTAGATTGATACTTTCTGCTGTAGCCCTTGTGCCATTAAATCTCTGGGTGTGTATGATCACGAAGTTCTACAATACAGTGTTTTAAAGAAGCAATATCAAACATCCAATCACGTTGCCTGAGTGTACAGTACAGCTAATGGCACTCATTGGAACGCCGTTGACGCGAAATGATCACACATCATTTAACATTAGTCCGGTCTGTTCGTGAAATGATTGTGTGATTGCGGATAAAGTGTACTTTTTGTGCATGAAATTTAGCCCAGGAGCCCTTGGCAAAAAAAAATCCATGTGGCCTCGATCTGTAGCATGGAAAGGCACAATAGGTCAAAATCACCTAAAATTCATACTGCTTTAAATAGCCTAGCCTAGCCTAGTCAAATTAAAATATATATATTTTTGCCTGCAGTATGTCCTAAAGAAGGCTCATGCAAAGATCTGGCCGTACCTTTATCCGTAACTGCACAATCAACCTAAAAAAAGAGAGTGAACTAACATGTTTTAAGTACCGGTAGGTCACGCTTTAGATGCCAACAAAATAGCACCACCTTGAGGACACACCGTCGGATGCCAAGTCCTCCGCTTGTTGGAACAACCTTGTGCGTCTATTGTTGTTGTCAATCACGTCTGCGACGGAATGTCAGGCGTCGTAGCCTGCCGTTTAGCTGTCGAGTAGTATTGGTTTATATGACCAACTATGTTAAATCACTGGATGCCAGCAATATACCATTTAAGTTGTCATTTCAGCTACCTCTGTGAATATCAGTGAAGATGGAAGTCAGGGTTCTTACAAATCCCCCTCCCACACGCGCTTTATACTTTTTTGTCCCCCCCTGAGAACTTTTTTTGATTGGCTTGGAGACATTTCTATGTGTTTAATATGACTTATGCCGTAATGCTAATGCTGGTTTCGGCAGAAGTGGCTCTTGTATTCTTGTATTAATTCGTTTTGACCTGAGAACTGATTCTACAAAATGTCTTCTATTTGAAGGGGAACACATCTGTCACTTTGACCAGCAAGAGCGCAAACATTTTCACCAGTTTTGAAAAAACAGCAGATCTACAAGCTGTTTTCAGTAAAGTATAGAACTCGTTGCAGTCCCAAAATGGGTTAAGAAAGACACTGAAATACCCCCTAACTGAAAGTGAATCATGAAATTGATGCCTTGTACGGGTTGCCTCCGCCACGGTGTGTGTGTGAATGGGTGAATGTAATGCACATCGCAAAGCACTTTGGATAAGGGGTGCTTATAGAAAATGCATGCATTTGCCATATATCGCCTATACAGCTTCAAGTTATTCTTCTAACAAAAATATCACAAAATGTGAAATGACAGTGTGTCAAGCAAAAGTATGCAACGGAACAGTTTTTTCCCCCCAAAATACCTTCTTGGAATTCATGTGCTATTTCAACAGAAGTCCTAGAAACAGTCAACAGAAATATATATACCGTACTGTCCCGAATATAAGACGACCCTCATTTTTCAAGACCCATTTTACAGAAAAAGGAACATTGAATGTCAAATAGTATAGCCCCTGAATATAAGACGACTCAATTTTTTGGGATATTTCCATTGGGAAAAAAAACATAGTCTTATATTCAGGCCAATAGGGTATATAATAAATATTACAAATAAGTACATCAGATTTTCTCTTCACTTGAAGTTAGATCAGCTGTGACCTAGATGTTTCTAACTCCGGCCGTTGCCAAAAAGGGGGAAAGAAAAGAAAAGATTGGGAACTGCACTGGAATTTGAATGCATCTTAACGTTGTTGTTTTTTTTCCCCAACCATCTGGTCCCTGGCAATAGGTGAGATACGTTGGATGCGATGATGTGCATGGGTTGGCTTTCATGTACTGTGATAGAAATTCTAGGTACCTGTATATGCACAATGTTCTTTCGATTCTTTTGGCCTTATCCTTGTCTCATCCTGTGCCAGATGTTTTTTGTAGAATCTTTGCTTTCTGCCGTAGCCTAATTTCCACCATTCTGTAAAAAACGAAGTCAAATAATCATAAAGACTTCACCTGGCAGCTTGTTTATAAACTGTGTGTACACAGTTAAGTTTTATTCTGTGACAAAAAACACCTTCCATCTTTTCACTGGACAGGCTAAAGACAAAAGTGGCTTTACAAACTGGGCTTTGTCAACACGTCATTTCTCTGTTTAATGGAACCCTCTGGAAAACAAATGTCTGTAACGCTTTCTTTTTTTCTCCCATGTAAAATGTGCACTTGACACAATTTGATGGAAAACTAAGGACAACCAACGAAACCCCAAAATACAAGTTAACAAGGCAACACAGAATATTTTGTTTCCTTTTTATATATATATATAAATTACTTCTGTACATACAGTATGTATGATTTGTTTATCATTTAGGTATTTTCTTTTGTCAGAGATTTATATAAAAAAAATGGAATAAAACAAATTATAAATGCTTCTATGTTGGTTCTTTTTGTATGACCAAATTATACCACTAGAGGGACCCTGGGTAATAACAATTGAAAAGCATTTATTTGTTGACATGTGATAGCTACAGGTTCATGTGATAGATACTTAACATTCTATCCATTTCATAACTCATTGCATTACATTTGAGGGCAACTTGTCGTTTAGCTCATATACTCTTGACAGTGCCACAAAACTTAAAAACAAGCAGCACACACACAACCAGCACAGAGTCAACCGGAAGCAGAGCATCCATCAGCGTGCTGAAAAAAGGCAATATTGGTCCAAAATGCATCAACTTCATGGGACTGCGTCAATAAATTATATTAAAGGTTGCTGCCTGTGCTGGAAGTTCTTTCTTCCATTGGCTTCTATGGCTATAGCACCCATATGCTTTAGTAAATATGAATATACCATAATTTGGACAATATCCTCTCTCTAAACTCCTCTAGCAAAAAAAACAAAGTGAAACTCATTCAGGCATCCTATGGCAAAGAAATTAACAGTTAAGACAAAATACTAATACATATAGACTACATATAGATACAAATCATACTTTTAATTTCTTTGGGAAACAAATTCCAGTAGACTAGTCATTTGTACACAAATGTCTAGTATTCATAGTTAAAAGAAATATTAAAAACGTTTCATTCACTCAAATGGAATGCAAGCAAAAGTAAAAGAAATCTCACAAGAAATCTCAAAAGAAATCTCACAGTCTCATAGATGTAGGGATCATGGCAAAAATTAAATTTCATGCTACGTAGACAAGTGGAAGAAATAAATAACCACGTGTCCTACCTGATATCCAAAATAGACATGGGTCTTCTCACATTTACATTGTTTTTTTTTTTTTTTTTACAGATGGATGTTCCTACATTTCTTTCCTTTGTACTTAACACCTCCTTGGGAAACATATCACTGACAGACCAGGTCACAAATTGCACTATAAGACTCATCTACATTTCATCACGCAACCCTTTTTTGCTGCTCGACAAAAAGAACATCCATGTTCAGGTGGGGAAAAAAAACGTGTCAACTTGTCGAAAGGGTCGTGTGATGAAGTGCAATTTGGCCTGAAGACTGACATCTCAAATGTCATGTGTACATGGCTCCGTGTAGGTCTTCTAGTCTGTGTTCCCTTTGCTTTCTTCTCTCCTGAAACATCCACATATCGGTTTAGTCACACAAGGGGACCGACACAAATGCATTTACTGAGACGTAAGGAGAATGCAAGGAATCATGTGCACATCTTTTTTTGCAGACTAACCTTGTCTTTTTTAAATTCTTCGTATTCTGGATTGTCAGTTGGCAACTCAAGGCGACATAGAGGACAGGAATTTGTCTACGATTGAAAAAAGGAAAAGTGTGTATGTATATTTTAGTTTAGTCTGAACTCAATCGGACTCTCTCTGATACACCCATTGACATCCGTCTTTATTGGGCAGGATTTGTGTTGTAGTTGAAATCAGGTGATATTTTGGATTTCAACTAGTCTTGGATTGCCTTGATGTGGACACAACCAAGACGTCACTAATCCTTCCCGGTCCCGACAGTGTTTGCCAGGGGCGGATGTAACATTTCCAAATTGGGAGGGGCAGGAGAAAATGATATGGGGGTAACCATTTACAGGACTTTTATTAGGCAAGTAAAGCATCAATAATAACGTCAGTTGTTGTTGAAGTTGCAACAGACACACAGCATGCATAAAGCTAAAGGTCTGACTCAGAGAGTTTTCTGTTTTCAAAGATTAAATGCTGTTGGTTTACTGGTGACACAGCTATAGTTAGTTAGTAGCAGTAGTGGTGTTTCAAATCAAATCATTTTAAATATAGGCACTTTAATTTGAAACATCTTGGGTTGTTTTGCCATCCTGTTTGATGGGGCAGACTGGGCATTTAGGGGGGCATTGCACCCCCCCCCCCCCATGCCCATGCCCCTGGTGTTTGCTGTGTTGTGAAATCAGGAACAAACCAACCAACCTTGGTTTCTTGGCATAATCCAATGGTCAGTGCAAAGGATGATTACAACAGTGTGTGTGATTTTACCTTCCCCAGCCAGGGCAGGATGCATCCTGAGTGGAAGAGGTGTTTGCAGGGCATTTCTCGAACGGACTCTTGCTCCTCAAACTCCAGCAGACACACAGGACACTTCAGCCCTTTATCTGGGAGAAACAAAAACACAACCAGACAGGTTTACTTTGTAATCTATGGAATAACAAGCCTCCAACAGCCAATCATCTCTCAGTGGTCCTTGAGAGAGGGTTCCAGGAGGTCCCCAGCTAAGTTGGTTAACCAAATTTGGTTTCATTTTTACACTCTCAAGAGTTAAAATGAATTGAATTAGCCCGAGTCTATACAACTAGAAGATTAATGGTCAGTATGTTTGCCTGTTTTGTTTCTCAAATCCAGCCTGGTATTGTGGACAAAAGCAAAAGAAATCTTTGGTTTTGGGATCTGTGGAGCTAAAATGTCATCAAATGGTGGTCCGTGGCTCAAATCTTGAATAAATGGTGGGCCCTGGTGTCAAAAAGGTTGAAAACTACTGTCCTAACAGATCACATTCAGCACATTAGCTTCTTTAATGGGCTGAAAACAGAAGGATGTGCTTCTATGCAGGATATTACCAAGCTTTTTTCCCCTCAAAGTGCAATTTAAATAACAACAATCTGACTTGATGACCCTGGATTCTGTTGATCTACATGTCGTCAGCAACAATGTATTAAAGGACCACTTCACCACTTTTCAATGTATCTTCATATAATAGCTCCTCATTAATGTACATGATGAAATACCACTATTTTTTCTACTCAGTGCGTGTCTCACAGGAGGGCTGTGGACAGGTCTGAAACCTCTTCCAATGACATCATCATTCGGCAGATTTTTTTTCTAACAATGTGTTTTTGAAAAGATATTTATATTTTTATTAATCGGGAGAACGATGGCTGACATTTTTGCATTGCGACTTTTCAGGAATAGAAAGCCTGCAGTTTCTATTAGCTTGGATTCCACCATTGATGATGTCATTGGAAGAGGTTTCTGAACTGCTCACAGCCCTCCTGTGAGACTAAGTAGAAAAAAAAATAGTGGCATTTTATCATGTAGTGAGGACCTATAATATGAATATACGTTGAAAAGTGGTGAAGTGGTCCTTTAACTGACTATCAAAACATCACAGATGGGAAAGCATCTGGCACTTTTTCATGACAGTCATGACATCTGGGGAGTGCAGCAGGAGTTCTGGGACACGATTCCAAGACCGTTCATCATCATTGGAAACATGTCATTGGTTCATCCTCGCATTAGTATTAAGATTACCAATCCCATCATTTGGCAGTGTATGTTCGCCAACCTTAACCCGCGTTTTGGTGTTTTAGCTGCTGAAAAATAGCAGATCTACAAGCTCATATCGCTCATAGCTCAGAGCTTGTAGTTCTGCTATTTTTGAAAAATGTGTGAAAATGTGGTGCAAATCTTTGAATACATTATTTCGGAAGCAAACATCTTCAACTCAATTGTTTGCTTCTGGGGGATCCCTAGAACAACATGTTTTTAGATGAGGTTCTGCAGCTAAATAATAGATATTTCTGGGGGTCTTTCCTATGAAATATGTTAAGCATCACTGACACAGAAAGAGATTTTTTTTCCAGAAAAACTAGAACCTCGTGCCAGGGGCTATAACTTAGTGTCACAAACTAGAATTTAGTGTCATGGACTAGAATCTAGTGTCAGGAACTAGAATCTAGTGTCAAAAACTACAATCTACTGAGAGAAACTAGAATTTACCGTGGGGGACTAGATTCTAGCACTGTGAACTAGAACCTAGCATCAGAAACTAGAATCTGATCAGGATACAATGGGTTTATGCGTTCGGACTAAAGGTACTTTGGATCTACAGGCCGGGGCCGCCCCCCCCCTTTACTGTAGATTTACGAAAGAATAATAAGGTTAATTTCAGGTCAGTGTCTGTGCTGCCCATTCACCTGCTTGGTCTGGAGAGATGATGACGACTGAGAGTGTTTGTACTGCAGTTTTGGCTGCTGGAGGTGGAAGACGCTGGTCCCAATCTGACAGGTCAAATGCTCCTGAGTCGATGTCCAAGCCCTGCATCAAAGACCTTCACAGAGAGAGAGAAATGACAGCAGTATGTCAATACGTTGATTTATATTATTACCCTATTAGCCTGAATATAAGACTATGTTTTTTTCCCAATGGAAATATCCCAAAAATGGAGTAGTCTTATATTCAGGGGCTATACTATATGACATTCAATGTTCTTTTTTCTGTAAATGGGTCTTGAAAAATAAGGGTCGTCTTATAAGCGAGTCGTCTTATATTCGGGACAATACGGTACTTTGTTTTTTCAATTTGACAACAGAGTAGGGGCGGATCTAGGCGTGGGCATGGGGGGGCAATGCCCCCCCTAACTGCCCTGACTGCCCCACAAAACATGATGGCATCCAAAACACCTCAAGATATTTCAAATTAAAGTGCTTATATTTAAAAGGATTTGAAACAATACTGGTATACTGGTACTGCTACTAACTAACTACAGCTGTGTCACCACTAAACCAACAGCATTTCATCATTGAAAACAGAAAACTCTCTGGCCTAGATTTTCGTTACCGCTAAACCCCTTATGCCTTAACTTCTTTCACTTTTAAAACTATTTCATTTTTTTTGTCAATAGTTCAAATGGCCAGTCCACGAGTCCACAATGTGTCAATTGATTGGCATGTTGAACTATTCCAAAAAGTTTATCAAAATAGTAAAAAAGAGATAAGGGGTTTGGCATAAGGGGCCCGATTTTTGTTACATTAGCCCTTATGCGCAATTAACGCACTTAGCATTGGGGAAGAGGCGTTCCCACACTAAAGTTGATAATTTCGTAACCATGCCATCTCCCTTAAACACCTCCTATACCCGTTAAATTATGCATAGGTGTGGTTTGGGCGTTTTTAGCTTTCATCCAATCCGTGTTGGTCCTGCCATTCCCTTTAATTCATCCCTTATCTATTTCCCTTATCCCTACTGCTATGTCTGACCCTCCTAAGCCCGCAGCCTGGCTGCGGGCTTATAGACAGACACATGCATGAGTAGCCTATTCTCAAAGATTATAGCTCTCATTTTCAAACAATTATAGGTCAATTCTCAATCATTTCTTACCATTCAACATGTTATGTTGAAAAAACATGTTCCATGTTTTTTTGCTGTATGTGGCGTGCATTTATCCCAAGTCCCCCCCCCCCCCCCCCCCCCCCCCCCCCCCCCCCCCCCCCCCCCCCCCCCCCCCCCTTCTAACATCACCCATCTGCCTCCACCGTGTCGGGTGAGAGATGGGGGTGGATACTGGATATGATTTTTTTCCCCTCTCACCTGGCTAATTCAAGTAGTGCATTCTGCCGGTACTGTTCCTCTGGGTTAGTAGGCTCACAATCGTGTTCATCAAAGTAGGATGCCATTGGTCCTCCTAACAAACAGATACGTACCTAACGGGAGAAACAGGTTTTACAGCTTCATTAAATCATTCAAGCAATCTGTGACACACATACATACATACATACATACATACATACATACATACATACATACATACATACATACATACATACATACATACATACATACATACATACATACATACATACATACATACATACAGGGGTGTAGTGGAGGGGGGACGCGGGGGGACGGCGTCCCCCCACTTCTCACATCTAAAATATTTTTGGGTCTGAAAAAAAAAAACATTAGCATGGTGAAATACATCTTGATGACATCATCAAGATGTGTTTCACCATGTTAATGAGTTTCCTTTTTTCTGAGACTGTACAAGTGTACACATTTGTACACTCAAATGGGGGGGATTCCCCTTTCTCCCCTTTCTCAAATGGGGGGGGGGGGATCCCCCTTTCTCCCCTTTCTCAAATGGGGGGGATTCCCCTTTCTCCCCTTTCTCAAATGGGGGGGATTCCCCTTTCAGAGGCGTCCCCCCACTTCTAAAAGTACCACTACAACACTGCATACATACATACATACATACATACATACACATTTCAGTTATAGCACTTCTCTGGCGTGATTAAAGGGGAATTCCACCCATTTTCATTTTTTTTTCTGAGAGCGTACAAATGCAACCAAATGAACCCTAACGGGTTCATTTGGTTCCATTTGTACGCTCTCAGAAAAAAAGAATCATCTAAAGAAATCCATTAACATGGTGAAAAAAACATCTTGATGACATCATCAAGATGTTTTTTGTTAGTGTTTTTTCTTCAGACCTCCATTTCTTGGGAACACAAAATCGGGGAAGTTTTTTTTTTTTTTTTTTTTTTTTTTTATCATATACCCAACAGCAACACCTCTAGAGGTACATCAATGACAGGGTAAATTGTTGAAAATGGGTGGAGTTCCCCTTTAAAGGGACACTTTCCAGTTTCAGCATTGTTGCAAAGAAATATATACAGTACATGTTAATGACATTTAGAAATTTTAGACAATAACACTTTCCTCTGGGTCTTTATGCGCGCAATATGTGTTTTTTCAATAAAGAATAGATTTAGAGAATAGAATTAGATTTTAGCAGCCAGGGAGCTCAGTGTCTCTGATGTCACTGACAATAATTCCTGGACAACATGCAGCCTCGGCAAGTAAAAAAAAAAGATGATAATTGTAGTATTGTAGTACTACAATACTACAATTATACTATAATTGTAGTAGAGTGAATATCCATAACATCAGAGACACTAGTGGTGCTCACTGCTAAAAATCTAAAACCACATATAACAACCATAAAGTCCCCGAGGGAAATGTTCTAAATGTAAAATATCTAAAAAACGATTGCACACAAAGACTCCCAGGAAAAGTGTTCTAAATCGTCTGACTGAATGTCATTAACATTACTTTTCAGAAATGAACTGTTCCTTCAATAAACACATGAATAACTAATCATCAGCAATCAATTGCAATAACAACTCGCGGAGATAGCCCAGAATCTACTACAGTCTCATCTACGAGTGTCTAAATTCTGTGCTTCGACAGACATAAGAATGTAATGAGAGTGAAAACTTGCCTGCCCTGGCTATAGTAGCACACAGGCTAACAGCTATTTTAGCTGTCTGGAGCTAGCATTTACTTGCCATTGAAACGCCGATCACTCATATTATTGCCAGACAAGCACATACATAACAGACAACAGCAAGGGATTGCATTAAAAAGGACAAACACATCCTTGGGTAAAGCAAATCCAGTGATCATAAACTCACCACAGTGTAGTAGACTCACCTCTGTTAACAACAGTAAACAACATTGGTCATTCTACCGGGTATGACGGCACGATCACGTGACCGTTTTTCATCCAATCAGAAAGAGCCAGGATTTTTTTTTAATATAAGTGACATCTTGTGATTAAAGGGGAATGCCACCCATTTTCATCATTTTATTTGTTCTTAATAGAGATGTTTTGTAGACATGCTAAAAAAAAGTTCCCCCTATTCTGTGTTTCCTGGAACTGGAGGTCTGAAAAAATGACCATGCTGAAACACGACTTGATGACAGTTGTGTTTCACCATGTTAATGATTGATGATTTTTCTGAGTGCACACACACACACACACACACACACACACACACACACACACACACACACACACACACACACACACACACACACACACACACACACACACACACACACACACACATTAAATTTTTAGATCCACTGAAAAAACAACAACACTAGTCTTACATGATTCAGGCCAATAGGGTATACATTTGGGTTCACACCACACTGTCCCACATTAAGTTGTACTACAGTACAACTTAGTTCAGTAACTTCATTTAATTGGCTTACTTGTACACTCTATAGTATATACTGTATGTACTGTGATTGTTTTTTTAGGGTGACCAGACAGGCCACCAAAAATCAGGCCCGAAAGCCCTGTCCACTCAAGGCAAGGTAAAAGATTAAACAAACTAAACTATGGATGCATTTATCGGTACAGAGCAAGTTATGTTGCAAGGAAAACATGTTGTTGTCTCGGATAATGAGAAACCACCAAGATAATAGAATGATTGGTACAAACTACTCCGAAATTCCAAATGCATTGCATGATGCTTTCCAAAACCTTTGGGAACCATGTCTGGTTATCCAGCTGGAGCACTACAATGGCCTCACACATGACAGAACTCCCCTGCACATTATGCTAGAGCAGGGGTTTTCAACCTTTTTCATCCCAGGGCCCACCATTTATTCAGCATTTGAGCCACGGACCACCATGCCAAGAAGTTTCAATTTGCTCTGTTCCACTGGTTCTCAAAGTCATGTTGCATGTCAGTGGTGTAGTGGGGCTCGTGGGGGGGTAGATTCATAGAGACCACGATGCACTTGTTTGACCGCACTATGTTCAGTGTGGTGCATATTACAGCACAGACTTGGGATAGAGGGATACTGTCTTTTTTTATTTATCATTTTTACAAATACTGTCCATCACACCCTTACAGTTCTGAGATGAAAAATGTCACACAAGGTGACACGCAAATGACAACAGAGAATAACAAACCATGGGCATACAAGGAAGAACACTAAACAAGCCCTTGATTTCTCTGAAATCTTTTTTGTACACTGTTGGCAGACTTGCGTGAAGTTGGCAGCCCACGATTTTTTAAATTTAAAAAAATAAAATAAAATAAAATAAAAATGGTGTCATTCTTTAGTGCTCCATTTGTGCTGAACTGTGCCGTAAATTTCAGAATTTGTAGTGCTCCCTTGGATTGAGCAAAAATATTTACTGTAGATGCTGCACACACATCAATTTGTTTGTCTTGTTTGTTGGAGTTGACAATATTAAATTATTCATGAGAATCCACCAAAAGTGGAAGGAGCAGCACACCAAATAAAATACAGGACCAGGCTCAAATCCGGTTATCCATTTAATAACACTACTGACGCGTTTCGGCCGAAGCCTTCATCAGAGTAGTATGAAACAGAGTCTACAATTGCTTCATATATAGAGTTACAAGTAATCTTCCCCACCTGTGTAGGGGGGAGGTGCTAACTTGGTTACCAATTACAATAACAATCATCAAATATTCACAGAACAGAATTGAACAAACACAGTTGATCATCATCGTTTCACTTTTCATACAATGTGTCAATGTTGGAGATGTAAAAGATCAGATACAGACTCAAATACAGGGTCAATAGAACAAACAGCAGCCGGCTCTCCACATTTGGACAAGTACACTATAGAAAGGGTTTGAAAGAGAAGTCATCATTAAGACCCTTGATTACATTTTAACCCCAAAGACCTAAAACTAAAGAATTCTTTTGGTTTTGTTCACAATTCCAGGCTGTATTTTGCAAACAAAACAGTGTAGACTTCTTAATTAAGTGGTGCTGATTCAGATGATGAATATTTTAACTATTGAGGGTGTAAAAATGAAACCAAATGGACCCGCAAGGGTCCATTTGGTTTCATTTTTACATTCTCAAGTGTTACACCTGGTACATAAGCTTTCCATCATTTAGCCTGGGGACCACCTGGAACTCTCTCAAGGACCACTGGTGGTCCCCGGACCACCTGTTGGAAACCCCTGTGTTAGACTTGGAATAGAAAACAATAGATAATCGACGAGCTCAACAGGTCAATAATGCAAACTTAAGCCAACAAAAACTTCATTTTACAGCAAAAACAAACAAACAAAACAAAATAAAAACAACAGCAAAAAAATCACAATCACAACATCACAGAACGAAACAAGCGCTAAGAAGCTTATAATAAGCAGACGTGGCAACACAGCTTTCACAACTTTACACCCCACACATTGACAAGAGGATCACCCCACAGTGGACCACTGGACTGAACTGGACTGGACCTCTTCATCCAGAACCACTGGATGAGGCTACACTAAAGCGATTCTCTGACCAAATGCTGGACACAAATATTTCACTATTTAGCTGTTATTGGTAAACCGAATGAATACAATTAAACCCAAAGCTGGCCTTCAGCCTATGCAGTGCAGCAGTGTAGCTGAGCTCTTGCACCGGAATTGGTGACCTATTGAATCCGGTCGCGGTTGCGTCTCCATTTTATTTAAATAATAGTAATAACAAAAGTTCCACTTTTTAATCAGGATTCGGTAGCAACGTTTCAATGCATCGCATTCATTCATTTTATTTAAACAAAATAAATAAATAAAAAAAGGGACCGATCGCGACATTATTCCATACGTTACCAATTTCAATGTACGCACTACGCTGGGGGGACGCAACTCGATTCTGATTGGTCGACGCGCCGAGCCACGGCCACGCCGTGTGACGTCAGTGGAAGCGACCCTTAACCGTCGCTGTAACGTCGACGCAACTCGTTTGAGGAGAATTGTTTTGTTTATTTACACTTACAGTTTTGATATAATATGATATTGGTTGTTTTTAACGTTTTGATATGATATGATATGATGTGGTAGTTTTTAACGTGTTTTTTTAAGTGTGCAAGTCGAGAAGCTCAGTTGCAGCGTCCCGCCGTTTGAGCGGTTTGAACTCGTTTGAACTTTGAACACTCGGCGCTGATTGGACGAGCGCGCCGCCGCTCAAAACACCCGACCAATCAACGACGCTGGTCCCAATTAAGCTAAGCTAAGCTTCGTCCACATCTTTCAGAATGATCTGAGACTCACTGAGAATCAGACGCATTCACCACCACTCCGCTTACCAGCGACATTACCAGCTACAGCAGCAGTTCTACACCCAGCAGATCGAGCACCTTGCAGGCAGCAGATCGAGCACCTTGCAGGCAGCAGATCCAGCACCTTGCAGGCAGCAGATCCAGCTTTTGACACCGGAGGACCGGCAGAGACAGCATTTCTACACCCAGCAGATCCAGCACCTTGCAGGCAGCAGATCCAGCTTTTGACACCGGAGGACCGGCAGAGACAGCAGTTCTACACCCAGCAGATCCAGCACCTTGCAGGCAGCAGATCCAGCTCTTGACACCGGAGGACCGGCAGAGACAGCGAGGAGGACATCGGTATCGGACGAGAGGAAGCAGCAGACACAACTTTGCAACCAACGTTTTCCCTCTTCGACGGTGAGTTAACGTTTTTATTTTCGAATTTCTCCACGTCTCGTCGTGGCCTGTCGGTGTGTTTAACGTCAGGTTATCATTTGGGGGCAGTGGTCGTTTTGAACCTTTTTGATACCAGGGCCCAAAAAATATTCAGAATTTGAGCCACGGACCACAGTTTGAGGACATTTTAGCCCCACAGACCCCAAAACTAAAGATTTTTTTTTTCTTTTGCCCACTGGCAGAAACCTTTTTGGAAATAACAAGAGTTACAGATCTTTAAGGGTCCATTTGGTTACCAAGTGCCCATCATTTAGCTGGGGACCACCTGGAATCCGCTCAAGGAACACTGGTGGTCCCTGGACCACTGGTTGAAAACTAAACTACTGGTTTATAGCATTGGTTTGTTTAACTTCTGTGTTGTGTTTATAATGTCCGGTTGTTAGTTATTGTGTTTATATTGTCTCTTCTTAGTTGTGATCACAATACAATACGTGTTTTGTGATTTTTAACATCTGCTAGACCGGTTGAGATTATTGTCTGTTTGTTGTGATTTTCAAAACATTTTGAAGCGGTAGCCATTGACAGCTTTGCCACAAGCAATATCGCATTCTTCTTCTTATTATTATTTTTTTTGCACCAGCAAGTTCCTGTCTTGATTGCCTTTATGCTGGGTTTAAAATAGAGGGCCAACAACGAGCAGCATCAATAATATTTGCTTTTTTTTTTCCTTCTCTTTCACAGGTGTACCACCTTGCCTGCAGCTCTCCCTCTCTCTATCTATCTATCTATCTATCTATCTATCTATCTATCTATCTATCTATCTATCTATCTATCTATCTATCTATCTATCTATCTATCCCCTCCTCCTCCCTTCTCTCTCTCTCTCTCTCTCTCTCTCTCTCTCTCTCTCTCTCTCTCTCCACAGCAGCATGGAGCAGTACCAGTGGAGGTTGCTGGTCCACCAGCCGTCCAGCCCTGGACGCTCAGGTGAGTCGGCGGATCACTCCAGAAGGCAGGTAAGCCAGGTTGTCCGCGTGGACAACCTCAGGAACCAGGCCCTCAGTGAAGACGACATCTCGGCCATCAAGGCGTGCGTCCTGGAGCTGTACAGGCGCGTGCGGGAGGTTAGTGACTTCTCTTCCTTTTCACTGGTCGGTCAGGAGCTCCGCAGGGGTCCGCAGGCGGCGGTGGTGTCCACCCCAAGCACCGTGCTCTACCAGGAGTTCCCCAGGCGTCTGGAGACTCTGGTACACCCTGACACCCTGATGCCACCTGCATATAGTTGGAGCGACCGTAGAGGCAACCACTTCGACGTGGTTTTGAGCTCGGAGGTGAACGGCCAGCGACTGGCTAGGGTCACATATGAGCTGGGTGGACGTCGTGTCGTCCCATGCCAGGGGCGTGTGTCGGTCTACAGGCCAGACGGACAGATGCAGCTGTCCGTCATCTGCAGGTTCCCCGGAGAGGCGGTAAGGAGGCGTCTCTTCTCGAGCGTCGAGACGGAGGGGTCTAGTCTCGAGCCACGGGACGCCTGGCAGCGGGTGAGAGAGTGGGTTAGCAAATCATGGGATGATTTGTATTGGCACTTTGGTTAACATTTGGGGTGTTTAATGGATTATGGGATAATAATTTGTATTGGCACTGGGTGAAAAAATGGGTTAGATTTTTTTTTGTTAATTCCATGATGTAAGTCGACTAAATCCGAAAGTCCAAATCCTGGGTTATCATTTTTGGTTAGCATTTGGGGTGTTTAATGTAGCAGTGATTTTCAACCATTTTCATATCACGGCCCACTATATATTCTGCATTTTAGCAGAATGTTAAATTGTTAATGTTAATTCCTTGATGTAAGTCTGCTACAGTGTTGTTTGTTTGAGAATATTTTGACTTAGTCTTAGTCTTTTGAGTAACACACATTTAGTCTTTTAGTCTCATTTAGTCTTCTGATTATTTTTTTTTTAGTCTAGTCTTAGTCGACGAAATATCAACATTGATGTAGTCTTAGTCTCAGTCTTAATCTTTTTTTAGTCTTAGTCTTGGTAGTTTAGTCTTACATACAAATGCATTGTAGGTTTATATATGTTATACAGATTTATAGTTTTTAGTATGAAAGATGTCTCGTTTTATTTCTTTGTATGCAATCTATACTGCAGATATTTTCACATACTTAAAAAGAACGAAAAAAAAGAAGTTAAAAATGTTTCCTATTTCCATTAGTCTTAGGTTATGCTTTAGTCTTCGTCTTAGTCTTTTGAAAACACAGATCTTTTAGTCCCAATTAGTCTTCTGAAATTCATTTTTGTTAGTCTTAGTCTTAGTCGACAAAAACAACACTGGTCTGCTAAATGTCTAAATTTTTAAAGGGTTGAGGGGGGTGATTTCTGTGTATGTGCAACCGGTACAGGTAGGTTTAACTTTTAACATTAATCAATAACTGTCACATTAGAAAGCAGTGTACACTTCCAAGGCTCATCTGGATGTTAAGGTAAAGTAGAGACGGATGATCTGTTGATGTTCAACTGGTACAGGTAGGTTAACCCCCCCAGCTAGGGCTGCAACTAACCATTATCTTCAGAATTGATTATTCGGACGATTTATTTAAGTGATTATTCACAATTTAAGTGGTGAATCAGTTAATCGGATTATGATAACTACTTTAGCTACTGTATCACTTTAAAGTATGTTTGATTATGTATTCATGTATTTATTTTAGACATGTTCCAACAAAATAGATGATTAGTTAAAAATATATTTGATTAGCTGCTGATTCAAATAAAAGACGAACACAATTAATATTATTCTTGAAAAAAACTAAAAAGTGTTTTTCTTTGCAGGTTTCTACTGATGTCTGGTGGATTGCTTGGAGCGCCATTCAACCCTGTGTCAACTAAAACTAACAAGTGTTTTTCTTTGCAGGTTTCTACCGAGTGTGTGATTTCCCCACCCATACTAACAATTACAGTATGTTCAGTTTGCAGGTTTCTACCGATGTCCGGCGGGCTAAAGGCCTATTCAGAGTTTGATTTTCGGTGATCACCGCGACCACCATGACCACCGTTGCCTACCATATGATGTCATACCACGGCACCGCAAACACCGCTCTTTCCACCCTCTCTGATTTTTGAGCTAAACCAATCACATTGGCTGGGAACCACCAGGCAATGTTGATTGGTCCTGAAGTTTGGAGCAGGATTCTTTCTGACAGCTCGGGACGTAAAATAAAAGAAACCCACAATAGCGCGAGAAGAAAGAAGGAATTTAATGAGAGACAATGACATAAATAGACTAGATAAACTCTATGGAGTTTCATGCGTAACACTTGCGCGTTATACACAAATAGGTAGCCTACTTGTGCGTGAGCGGAGCAGGCGAATCAGAAATGAACAAACAGAAATGAACACATTCCGTCATCAATCACGTCACCAATCGGAATACCCTGAGGGACAACCAACCATGCACCGTACACCACCGTGCAAAAAACACTTATTAACTTAACGCAAGTAAAAAGGAAAGATGCTTAAAAGCACTAGAAAGCATTATAATTGAGGCAGGTAAGCAGTAGAGCGAGAAAAGGGGGTGGGGAACATAAACAATAAGGGAAAGAGCAGGGGCGAGGTGGTGGTGGTCTATGAATAGTGGTGGTTGCGGTGGTCGGAGCAGTCGTTGCGGTGATCACCGTAAATCTAAACTCTGAATGAGCCTTAACCCCCCCCCCCCCACCACCACCACCTACCCAAAGTGGGTGGTGTGTGGGGGGGTGGGGGTCACCTCCCATGGGCTGCCACCTTGGCGTGGTGGAGGTGCTTACGATCCTTGTGATCAAACTAAGGGCAGCCCCTAAGATAAAACAAGCCTTTTACAGAAATCAGTCTGCACAAGGTACCAGAAGACCCTCATGGGACCTCCTAGAACAATGAAACTAAGAAAGAACTAGATCTCTGCTTCTTACCAAGGCGACACACAGGTATGTGATCATCATATTCTTGCTGTCTGGAGTAACCCACGCAACTCCCCTCTTTTTTTTTTTTTTTCTTTTTTTTTTAAGGTTTTGATACATATTTGCATAAATCACTGCTACTGAACACCCTTTTTGTCTCTGTTTTGAAAATATTGAACCAGTGGAAAGTAGTTTAGATTTGGACAATTATTACTGAAAAACTAAAATTCATTTTGGCCACAGAGGTCCACATTTGCATAATGTTTTTGATGCAGGAGCTGAAACGTGGATGGCTGTCCATAAGATGTGCACAGCTGGATGGAGGGAGAACAGAAATACAGGTGTTTCCATCGCCCCATTCTTTATTTTACACCCTTCATTTATCAAGTTTGGGACTTTTACTCAAGCGAGTTAATCTGTCTAACTCTTAATTTGGGACACCATATACATTAGTACAGCAGAATGCAAGGTTTACATTTACACAACTGGTATTGCTGCATTCACTAGAACAACACCTTACAGGCAGTTGTGTTAATATGACAGTTCTTTTTTTTTAATAGGCACACATTAAAGCCACCATTTGTTACAACACATGTGACCTGTAAGCCTTCTTTTCCTCGTCATTAGTGTGAAGCTAACTTCCTTCTCTAAAGACTCACATCTACGGTACTTGTATTCCTAAGTGTGACTTAGCAAGGACTTTACAAATCTATGATTTGCTCAATTTCAGGTGCACCCCGCACCAAACAGGCGTCGGGGTCTTGCGGAACGTGCCATGAAGGTGACAGATGACCAAACGGTGAAATACCAAGTGCTGGTGTCATTGCTGGAGTGGAAAGCCATGCCGCCAACATTGCTCCAACACCGAAGCCCCCAAAGGAGGAGGTAATTCTTGCCCACAGACGCAATTAGACTCTTGAGGCTTGCTTTCAGAATATAATGGACAATGTTTTGACCCCCAGTACATTCAAGGGTCTTTTATGGACTTCAGGGAACTGAACATTTTGCATGGCAAGTTGCAATACATTCCCTTCCTCAATTCCTTGTTGGGATGTTTAGACATTTTAGGTCTGTGAGTCTGTTTGCTGTAATTGTGGAACATGGTCATTAGTTTGAATAAGCATCTAATCGATACATCATATCGTGATATATCTATGGTGAGATTTGCAGTTTCCACCAGATGCTGCACCTGTGATCTTTTTACTGACACCAAGAGCCCTATTTTGAGTATCATGTCTTATGACTTACGGTAAGTCAAAACTTTGAATTGTGGCAAAGCTGTTCGGACAATCAAAACAGCCAAACAGCTTTGTCACACCTCCAAGTTTTGAGTCACTCAAGACCTGATACTTAAGACAACGAAAATAGACCCCCAAGTTTTAAATAAGAACTGAGTGCACAGAATGGCAATACTATGAAGCAACTGAGCAGGGGACTGATTTCAGTCTTGAGGAATGCACAGTGGGCATTTATTGAGATCAGACAGAGCATATTTGAAAATATATAAATAAATAAATGCAGTTTCAGTCTTGAGAATTTCTTTGGCTCTAAGCTCTGCGTTCTCAAGAGTTACATCTGGTTAACCAACTTAGCTGGGGACCACCTGGAACCCTCTCAGGGACCACTGGTGGTCCCCAGACCACCTGTTGAAAACCCCTGCTTTAGAGAAATCACTTCACCACCTTGCAACCTGGTGTCATATAATAGGTCCTCACTAATGTACATGATAAAATACATAAAAGACATCAGGCAGGAAGATTCATGCAGATTTTCCCCTCTCAAACTGATTTTTTTTTTTAATGCTGTGGGCTTTTATTGTTAACCTTTGAAGATGTAACCCATGTAAAGTTATTTGTCACCCTGCACATTTAAATCGATTCCAACATGAATTTAAAATGCATGTATATCAACGATGTATAGGGGCAAAGGACTTTAAGTATCTGAACGTGGCCATTCATGCGCCTATTAATTTGCAATGTTGGATCTGATAATTGGTCATGATTCTGATAAAATGGAAAAGAAAAAGTCTTGGGTGGATTTACAAATGGGCTGGTTTATTTCAAACATTATCTTTGTGGCCATGGTTAAAGTGCGTGTTAAAGTGGGGTATCAAATGTAGGTACATTAAACTGCCCTCAGAATGTTTTCCATATAGAATGGAATCTATTCCTAAATGTTCAACTGAATGAAGGCTTATAATTACAGCATTTCCAGGACGTCTTCACAAATTGATATAATAAACTATAATAATATAGTAAAGTAGAGACGGATGATCTGTTGATGTTCAACTGGTACAGGTAGGTTAACCCCCCCAGCTAGGGCTGCAACTAACCATTATTTTCACAATTTAAGTGGTGAATCAGTTAATCGGATTATGATAACTACTTTAGCTACTGTATCACTTTAAAGTATGTTTGATTATTTATTCCTGTATGTATTTTAGACATGTTCCAACAAAATAGATAATTAGTTAAAAAGTATATATTTGATTAGCTGCTGATTCAAATAAAAGACAAACACAATTAATATTATTCTTGATAATATAATCATTGTCGTATCGTAGGTCATTAACTAAATATTCGACTAGTCGATTATTCGACTAGCAAAACACTATTCGACACTATTAATTCATTAGTCGTTATTCGGTAATAATAATTTTTGATATATATTTTTCAATTTTCTGCAGCAGGCATTGTGGATGTGTGCTGGGGTGTTGGCAGTGATTGTTGGTTGATGCTTATTTTTCATGTCATAATGTAACTGAGTTACAGTAGTGTAACAGGCATGCACTGTTTCAATGGGAAGTCCAGAATCACACATTTTATTAGCTAAAAAACAAATATATATCACTATAGACTAGTCGACAATTATTCGACTACCAAAGTAGTCGATTCGACTAGCAAAAAACGTGTTTGGTTAATGCCCTATGACGTATCGTATGTAATCATTGTCGTATATAATTATTGCCGTATATGCGCAAGTGGTGCGGGTGCAAGTTAAGTGATGGGTGTGCAGGAGGTGTTTGGTGGTCCGTGGTCCCTCGATGTATTTGATCGGTTTAGGTGATGACGTAATGGTGATTTCACTAGTGGGTGACCACACCATTGTTCGAGTTGATTGAATCTATGGTATTGGTTATTCATAGTTTATTCATGTATTGTTTATTTATTTATTCGGGTATGAGTGGATGGTGTGTAGTGCGAGTGATTAATGACTGTGGAGCCCGGGGAGGGCGAGACTTTGGGTGGGGGCGTAGCCTCGAGAGCCTGGCGACGATCATGCTCGGTCCGGGAGCGGATGATCATTTTGGCTCTGTTGCTGCCCCCCCCCCCGGGGCTCCTTGGAGGATGTACGAGGGGGAGAAACCGAGAACGAGGGGGCGGATGGGGAGGAGGAACACAAAACGGCTATACGTACAGGCAACATTGACTATGCAATGGCAAAACATTATCTTGAAGCTCAGCATGGCTCTCCATCCTCCCTGCGCTTTGTAGGGTTGGAGCATGTAACACCCACCACCAGAGGGGGTAGTCTTCCAAAATTGTTATCTCAAAGAGAAATGTATTGGATTTATGAACTGAATACTATGCAACCACAGGGTCTTAATGATGACTTCTCTTTCAAACCCTTTCTATAGTGTGCTTGTCCAAATGTGGAGAGCCGGCTGCTGTTTGTTCTATTGACCCTGTATTTGAGTCTGTATCTGATCTTTTACATCTCCAACATTGACACATTGTATGAAAAGTGAAACGATGATGATCAACTGTGTTTGTTCAATTCTGTTCTGTGAATATTTGATGATTGTTATTGTAATTGGTAACCAAGTTAGCACCTCCCCCCTACACAGGTGGGGAAGATTACTTGTAACTCTATATATGAAGCAATTGTAGACTCTGTTTCATACTACTCTGATGAAGGCTTCGGCCGAAACGCGTCAGTAGTGTTATTAAATGGATAACCGGATTTGAGCCTGGTCCTGTATTTTATTTGGTGTGCTGCTCCTTCCACTTTTGGTGGATTCTCATGTTTAGTTGCACTTAGAGCCTAGCACCCACTGCCCAAATTAGTGGCAGCAACTAGAGGAAGCGCACCTGTTTTCTTCTCCTCATCAATATTAAATTATTGTATGTTTGTTTGAATAAGAGATGCCTTTCAATAAATCATATGGGTTTCCTTCCTCAACTGTAAATAACTTTTCTTTGGATCACCACACTCAGACTTAGTTGTGTTTGGTAAGGAAATCAACTCAAAAGAGGGTCGCACCCAACAAGACTGCACTTTACTGTTTTAATCTCAAGATCAAAGCAGTAAAATGCCGTCTTGTTGTGTGCGACCCTCGCTTTCACATGTTCTCTTCCTCAATTGCAAACATCCCTTCCAGAATGCATTGCGACAATATCTGCTTACAGTAAGGTCCCTTAATATTTATCATTCACTTGATCCACTATACTTTTTTTATTGAAAGACAGTGGTGAACAACATATATACTACAGTAAATACTAAAAGTATTCAAAGGTAAAAAATTACAAAGTACATATTATTTTTTTTATATCAACATATAGTAGCAATATCAGCATTGCTGCAATTGACTCCATTCCTAGAAATGTAGTACGGTCAAAACTACAATACTTTTGTTTCTAATATACCGCTGTGAAAGTCATGAGCTTACAAGAACAACGTAGTTAAGTAAGATCACTTGTCTGTCACCACTGTTGAATGATAAACATAAGATTAAATTAATGTTTAACATTTTTGGAACATTTTCACTTTCTGTGACAATTAACTTCAAATAAAGTATGCAATACAAGAGTGCATTTTTCCTCTGTCAGACATTAATTCCTATGTGGATGTTGTTAATACATGTATAACAGCATAGAAAAAGCATTTATTAGCCTAAGCCTTAGGTCAATAAATACATTTTCTAGGTTGTTATACAAGGTTGTATACATGGTAAGGTATTACCATAAGGTATAGCCTACTAGAACTTCAACGTATCATGGACTATACTGAGTGAATTCAAAACATTACTAATAAAGAAAGATACCATAAGTAGTACACAAGTAATACTACGTTAAATTAATCTAAATTCTCAGAGCACTGGTTAAGCGATGTAACCTTTAAAAAAGAAATGAAAAGCGGACAAAAGCAGCTGAGTTAACGGCGGTACCATTTGAATTGACAACTTACACATAAGTGAAAAAGACTGAACCTGACATTATGTCCCCAAATGAATCAGTGGCTTTCAAACTCAATCCTGGGCACCCATGTAGCTAGTTCATCATTGATTATTGTGCAAGATTGTTAACTGTGTTACCTTGATATCACAGGTCTAAATAATAAGTCCTGATGGTTTTCATGTCACAGGGAAAATAAAAAAAAATAGTAGAACTCAGAGCAGCCACGGCTCGAGACTGAGAACCATGACTTAAAACAAGCAAAGCATCACAGTGGTAGTATGGAGTGGTTTTGACGTGGTATGCGACAGAGAGCTTTTTTTGTCCAATCATCAGCATGGGTGTAATTTCCATCTTGTCTGCCATTTTAGTCCCAAAATCTTAATTTCCAGTGGAGTCATTTTCACTTGCACTAGCAACAGCCGCAGCCTCCTTGCTTTCACTCGCCGCACCGACGATGCTATTGATTATAAGTCCAACAATGACGGCGACCACGATGATTCCGATGCCAGTCAGCAGCACTTTCATCTTAATGCTGTCCCAGCGTTTCTTCTCCTTCACCTTCTGCGTGGTCTTTTGAAAAACGATACTCTGAAAAGAAGGCACATGGAATACAACCAAGATTAGAAACCTCTTATTTTATACGAGGAAGCATTGCTTCCTCAAAGCAATTGCTTTGAGGAAGCAATGCTGGTTGGTTGCAAAGCTTCCCAGACGTGCTTCATACCAAATTACTGTATTTCAACGCCTAATTGAATCAAACAATGTGTGCTTTTCCTTATCTTTATTTGCAGCTGATTTATTTGTGATTATTATTTTTTTTATTGTCTGTTTCCCGTACCCCACCATAAGTTTAGAATGGGGATATAGGATGTTGTTCAAATTCACCTATTTCCACTGCATGATTTTGCGTCTCTCTGTCCATGATGTCTATGGTGTCTAGACACTTTTACGTTTGGTTCAGCCGTGGTTCAGCCGCCTGGCAAGGGCTCAACTGCAAATAAAGGCCTTCTTCAAAACTTACTGTATGTAGAAAATAATTTGCCACTATTATTGTAGTCCATGCATGTTTATTTTCCCCAGCGCTCTGCATTTCGCAGCTGGGACGTCCTGGGGGTTGAGTCATTCAACAATGCTCAGCCTTCCAAAAATAAACCTTGTTGTGTTTTGGGCCTAGGTCTTGACCTGTGCCACTTTGTCACCCTTTCCCTCAAGTCCATCTGTCCCGTCCCGTCTTTATTCACTTTAGTATAGGACAAAAAAAGCCCCGTCTACGATTTAACAGCGGTTTTCTTGCCATGCCTGCTAGTTTCTCTCAAACAGGCCAGGCCATCCATAGTGGCGCGATCATATAACATAGCCAAATGTGGGAAAGAGGTGACCCCCTTAACTGACCCCCGGACGGACACGCGGCCTCGTGGCATGTCCTGGACACACTCAGTCATACCCAGGGAAACCGGTTCACTTCATTCATCTTAGGAAACAATAGGAAATACCGTTCCAAAAATAGCCCCATAAAGCACAAATCAGGATGCAAATTGTACATTTGTTTTCCCATCCAGCTCCACCTAAAGGTGTATTTATAGACACCAAGATGACATTTCCTAGTCGATTCCCAGGGGCTCTTTCAAGAAAGCTGTAGTAAACAATACGTTGAAATCTACTTGACTACTCCTACCCGTGGTTATGCAGCTATTTGCATCTTTGCCCTATGATGGAGGAGTAACAGTAAAAGTTTAGATTCTTATCTTTCATCGTCTCTTCCTTGCTTACCTTTCTCATATAATTTAAAAGCCGACAGTAGCTGTGTATTTTTGTGTTTTGCGTGTTACTCCATCCAGCAGCTATGGTTAGGCAAATGCACACCAATGTTTTCTGTATACATTTCTGTTATGACGTTAGTATTTGTCAGTTGAACCCAGGGAATTCCCCATTGAGGGTTTGTGTAAAACACAAACATTGTCCTAACACAAACACTGAATACTTTAGATAATGGATGACATACAGTAAGTTTTGAATGTTTGTCCAAACCCCAACATTAAATGCCATACCTTGATTGATACCAGTGAGTGTTTGTGCCAAAGTATGATGATAAAAGCACCCCTCACTTCACACAGGTGTGATTTTTAAGTAAGACAACACAAATTACTTCTGTCTACTCGTGAATTTTCAACCACTTTTGATTTACCAGTCCATAATCCCGCTGTACCAAGCCCTGTGGCATTTGTGTCTACCTTGAGACTGGGAGGCCGGTCCCCAAACGTGTCCTCTGCATTTATCCAGGATGCTATAGTTACAGTGCCGAGGGAGCAGTGCCTTGCTCAGGGACATTTCACACACACACACACCGAAGATGGGATGCAAACCAGAGACCCTCTTTACCCCATAGGTCTAAACCCAGTGCAATGGTGTAAATAGGTCATTCAATCTTATACTCATGTTGAAAAGTTTATTTCTAAAGATTTTTTTTTTTGCAAACGGAATAAAATTAATTGAGCACCAAAATAATGGCACGGGATAAAACATTTAAAAAATGCAAATATAAAATCAATAATTATCATTTTGTCATCAAAATAACTGATGTTTGCCACGGGCGATGGTGTCGCACCCATATCATTTTTGGTTGCAGCACTTATATTAGTCAAGTAAAGCATCAATATAAACATCAGTTGTTGTTGAGGTTGCAACAGATGCAGCATGCATAAAGCTAAAGGTCTGACTCAGAGAGTTTTCTGTTTTCAATTATGTTTAGTGGTACCACACCTGCAGTCAGTTAGTAGCAGTAGTAGTGTTTCAAATCATTTTAAATAAAAAACACTTTAATTTTAAATATCTTGAGTTTTTTGCGTGCCATCATGTTTGGTGGGGCAGACTGGGCATTTAGGGGTGCATTGCCCCTCCATGCCCATTGCCCATGCCTAGATCTGCCCTTGTACTAGTACCGTACCTTATTCAGCAGCTCCTCGGCCCTGTCGTCCAGTTCACCCAGCTTGCTCTCCCTCTCACTAGCCTTGTTGATGTTGTCCAACATGATGACCCTAACCTCCTCCACCTCCTCCTGGGTCTGCTGCAGGCGGTTCCTCCCATTCTCCTGGACCAAACATGACCAAACGGTTACCCACAAGCCACAATACAGTACACACAATGGAATACATTATGACTCATGAACAACGGTCATTTTTCAATCAATGGCATTCATTATTAGATAAAAAAAGATTCCCAACGTAAAGGAGAATTCAGCGATTTTGGGTGTTTCGGAAAACCGTCCGGTCCACCCCGGTGACAAGATGTGCACTTGCACACACTCTACAGTGTGTGTGTGTGTGTGTGTGTGTGTGTGTGTGTGTGTGTGTGTGTGTGTGTGTGTGTGTGTGTGCACTGAAACTACATTATTTTTTTAAACCCTGGAGGTTCACTTGGGCCAGGGAGGAACTACGGTCACCACACTCTAGGTAGGATTAGTCAAAAAAGAACAGCATTTGAATGAAGTGAAATCGCGTACTATACCTCTAACCAAAATATAGTATGCAATTACAATGGATTAATAGACAAGACATTATGACTTATTGGCAACAGTCATTTTAAACCAATGGTGTTAATTATTAGAAATACGCGGTTGTGCTACAATTGATGGGTCAATACCAAAAATGGTTTCCTGCGATGAGCCAGAGCAGTGGTTTAATTTTTAGTCTCTAAGCCTTAGTCTTTGGGTGGGCCAGTGAGAATTTCATGGGACATTCATTCTACTAACTTACACGCAAAAATTGCCGTTGTAGCTCACATAGCAAAACAAGTTCTTACAGGCACTCTCCTCTCCCTGTCTCACTGGCCCACACCTTCTCACAAGCCTTTATATGGTATACTAAATGATAATTCGTAATGTTTTTTGTATAGTACATTGAAGTGTGTGGTTGTCACGAAATTTCTAGGCAGACTTTGACAACCACTGAGACAGAGTGACATTGCAGGAGAAGAACAGAGAGAACTTGGGTAGCCACTCAGTGACAACAAAGATATGGCTTGTTGCATGCGTCTGAGGTGATCAATCTACATGGATTGATAAGAATTTAAACTATAGCAGGATATGTTAAGAAATAGCTGGACCCCGGAGTATTTTGTGTCATGACTTCTCTGTGACATTTTGCCTTCTGTAGCCAGGAGGGGAAATGTGTGTCTCAGAAAGTCAAGGCTGCAATGCTTAGCCTTTTGACATGGACAGGAAACCAACCAGCAGTACAAACTACAAAACAAGTAACAACCTCAGCATCTAAGAGTAGAATCATAATTCACCCATTTCCTCAGACTGTCCCATAGCCTTACATGAGAACAAATGTAATATGATGAGAAGACATGAACAGTCAGTTCAGAGGTGGATCAATTATTATTATTTTTTTAGGTTTTCAAAAATATTACCTAGACAGCATATTATTTGAACAAAAGTGTGAAAGTGTGTTCAGGAACTGCCCATTCGAGTGCCTAGCCTAGCTTCCTTCCTTCACTCCCTCCCTCCCCCTCCTCTATCCAGTATCCAGAATGAGTGGACCTGGCATTTAACTACCAAGTCCCAATTCATCCCAATGCAGCACACAGAGATAGCAAAAATAACAGATCTACAAGATCGCAGTGTGATATACGTCATGGTGGTGACGCTGAGCTTGTAGATCTTCTATTTTCGAAAGATTTCCCTTTAAAAAAAATCAAAACAACAAAACATATGCTATAAACATTTTTGGACATTTTATTTTACCTTTTCCCAAAATGCCAGATGTATGTAGCCTACTACTAACAGTCTAAGTTCACCCTAAAAACCCATAATGTATAAACACTGGAAATGGGGTTTGGACATTTAGACCTTTTCAGAGAAGGGTTAGAATAAAGTATGGACTTGGACTGTTATTCGTCTCAACTCTTAATAACTGAATTTTCATCCTGGCCATCATCATCTATTCATATTATTAAATGCTGATGGTGAAGTTCTCTTCACCTCACTTGGTCACTGCTCACTGGTCCCTGGCTGTACGCGTCCCCCTTGGCTTTGAGGACTTTGCCCTCTGGTGCACAACGATCTGACTCCTTATAGACTTTACTTTACAGGCAATCATATAAAGTAAACTGTTCTTGAACAACAAACAACAAGACAGGCTAGTGCCGTGCGCGCACACGCACAGAGCAAAAATTAAACACACTTACCATTGCTCTAGCGCACGGTCACACACTTTTATTTCTGTCCGTACTTTGTCGTCACCGAACCATTTGAAGCAGCGGCTGCTTGAGCCCCGGAATAAAACTTGGCGCTGGATCCGCAGGAACGATACTTTCACTTCCGCACCGCTACACCTTTGCGGCGTCCTTTGTACTGCCCTAGTTTTCCTCACTTTCACTTCTAGTTGAGCTGCAGTTGAGTTGAGTTCACTTGTAGCCTGACTGATCGGGGTAATGGGTTCTACGCTGGCCTGGTTCTGCTTGACACCACCCACATCCTTATCTGATCAACCAACCACCAACATCTAAACCAGCCAAACTGCGTGACTGACTGACGTCGCGGTGTGGGACCCTCACGAATACACCGTATTAAGTTACACAGCCCTTTCTCCTCTTGCGGGGGAAGGGAAATGTGAGCACACAAATAGATATTTTGGCTTGTTTGATATAGCCTAAGATGAGACTCTCGTAGAGAGGCATTTTGACGATTCACTTTACGAGAGTCTAAGTGCGCATACCCTCTTTTGCTTGCCGGAAGACCGGGTGGAATGGACGTTTCTGGCTTAAAGTAACTCTTACCTTTCACAAATGCAACATCTACGTCCACCAACATGGAGTTCCACTTGTCCGATCACCATTCGCCAAAAAATTACAATGCGCAGAGCCATATATATATATATATATATATATATATATATATATATATATATATATATATATATATATATATATATATATATATATATATATATATATATATATATATATATATATATATATTTTTTTTTTTTTTTTTTTTTTTTTTTAGTAAAATTGGTTGTTTTGATCCACTCGACATGGAATCCCCTCGTCTACGCTAATATCGCAACTGGCTGCCCAACTCCCATGTGGGTAATCGAGGAAATTCCGAAACGATTGGATCAAAACCCCATTTTTATTGAAAACTAGCGGCTCTTCATATTGTATTTCATGGCGAATAGTGACCAAACAAGTGTAACTCCAAGTTCGGGGCCTTAGATGTTGCCTTTGTACAAGGTGAAAGACACTTTGAGGCAGAAACGGTCATTCGCCGTCACGAGAAAGTGAAGCATACATACTGTATATTCGTCAGACCCGAAAATGCCTTTCTACGAGAGTCTAAATCTTCGGCTACTTGTTTGTTTTAAATGATTGTGTGTTTATGATCAGATGATGAAGGAAGGGGAGTGTGCTGGACTGTGGGGTCACTGGGGTGGAATGGGTCGAGGATATGCACTGGGAAAGAGGAGACAGTGCCAAAGCACTAAGCAGCCCAGTCCCAGTGGGCGTCTGAGGAACCAGAACCTTGGAGTATAGACAGTCACGACACCTCCGTGCAGTCCCAAGGAACGGTCTAATGGCGGATGATGCTCTACAATTAGACTTCGGTCGAGCACATTGCTGTACCCGAACAGCGGTCGCGCAGTGAATGCTCCTTTACGCCCTCAATGTCGCAATTCTTCCAGTAGAGACTCTTTGACAGTTCCAAAGCAGCCCAGTCCCAGACGTTTGTCGAGCTAGTGCATTACCTCATGTAAGCCTAAAGGGCTAAACCCTAAAACCAGCATGGGCGTAGTCAATTCTAAAGTCTAACAGAATAAAACACAAATGTAGAAGGTATTAGCCTTTTACAGAGGGAGTGCTACTAACCATGTCCAACCCAGATTTGGCACAAACAATGGGTCTTAATTCCTTCCGCTCATGTGCCACCAAAATGTGGAATGCCCTACCAACAGTCATAAAGGCATGTGAATCCCTTGACTCCTTCAAAACCGCTCTCAAAGGGCACCTACAGATGACTGCAATTCGAAACTGGCCTCTGTAAAACAAAAATGTATATAAAATCCCCCCACCCACCCCGCCTCTCCTCATTGTACATTTCTCTTTTCCCTTTTTACCTCCACTATGATTTTACCTCCATGATTTGCTGCTTCTGATTTTACTGAAGTAGTTGTTATGTATGTACAGTATTTGAATGCCTTAATGAAATGAACAAGTTGACCACTATTGTAAAAAAGTGTTAACTAGTGTGTTCAATCAGCTTTTTCAGATTTGATGCAGTTGTACTTGAATTGTACTGTAATTCTCCAAGCTGTTATCAGTTTTACAGCAGTGTGTACCTGACTTGTACTGTAACTCTCATCTCTGTTAATAAAAATTTTATTCATTCCTTCATTCATAGCATTTGCAAATAAACACTCACTAAACGAAGTGAGCACAGTTAGTGAACTGGGCACTTTAAACCGAGGTAGACAAGTTACAAGTTAGGCAAGTTACAGCCCAGCGCCCCGCGCATACGGAGGTAACAAGCTGTTTAGAGATAGGCCTAGAGAACACAACTCCATTGTATCTCATTGCGTCAGATGCACAATTAAAATTCCTTAGGCTACAACAAGCTTCGTCTGTGTATTCAACAATGTTACTCTGCCCAAAAAGCACACCAAAGAAAGAGTTCTTCGTGGTAGAGAAATCAGGACGAATAATGTTAAACTACTAGGCCTACGTATTGGATCCACTCTAGACTGACTTCACTGATAAACAAGCCAAATGACTGTTGCTAGGGCAAAGTTCATTCAAATATTCTATAGCCTAATGTTAACTTTAGTGTTAATGTTATATAACACACATCATGTAGGCTAGAATATACAGTGTATGCACAGTGCATTTTGTCGTCTGGTATCTGTTCATAACCTATGAAGGCCAAATCAATGTCAGGCATCATCCGAATCTCCAAAGGCCCATGGCTGGAACTTCCCCAATTCTAAACCTCATGCAGTGTCATTAGTGATAAAGATCAGTGCTGAGCCTGAGTCCCTGACTGTGCAATCTATTGGCTGAAGGCCCCAAGCCAAGCCCCCTGAGTAAACTTTAAATAGCAAACAACATTCATGAGATGCTTTTATGATTTGGTACGATTATACATGATTATTACACAAAATAGTATAATAGAATGTAATAGATGATGATGACTTGCAAGTACTTTCCACCTCGCAAGTGAAAGTTTAGTTCATGTAGGCCTATAAGGCTCAGATGGAGTTATAAGGCACACCTTCAATGAATGGCCTATTTTCATATGTGCTTTATAATCCGGTGCACCGGATTATAAGGCACATAGAATATAAACTACTGCAGCCAACATACAATAGAAGCTACTGCAGTCAAATGATCCATATATAGGCTAAGGCACTCCAGAAGACGCACTGTTGTTGTTTTTTTAGAACATTCAAGACTTTTAAGTGCGCCTTATAGTTCGTATACGTATGTTAATTGACTTATGGAGGGCTAAGGTAGCTAAGGTACTTGAAAAAAAATCCTGTTCAATTCTCAACAGGAACAAGAGCTGCTGTCCCAGCGACCCGTCTACGGATAAGCGTTTGAAGATGGATGGACAAGACAGCTGCTAAGGAAGGGAGTTCTTAACATTACTTTATACAGAAAATTGAACTCTTCTCTTAACACTTAGTCCTTGGCTTGGTTTTGGAATGATAGTGTTAAATATTAACAGTCTTGCCATCTAGTTTACTGGTACACTTCACAGGAGAGTAGCTTCCTACAACATGATGGACTTAGGGGAACCCATAACCCACTATTTAGGGGTCTATAAAACATTCATTATGCACTGGTGAAACACATCAAGATGTACTTCACCATGTTAATAATTATTTTTCCCAAACCCTTTTTTCTGAGAGTGTACAAAAGGAACCAAATAATTTGGTTCCATTTGGAATTCCCCCTTTACGTCTTTTTGAGATATCTATTTCAAATATTTTTGTGAATTGTTATCTACCGGTAGGTCATTTCCCTACAGTACATGAGGACCTTTTGGTCAGATAGTGTAAAAAAGTGTCTGTGTGTGTGTGTGTGTGTGTGTGTGTGTGTGTGTGTGTGTGTGTGTGTGTGTGTGTGTGTGTGTGTGTGTGTGTGTGTGTGTCTCAGAAGCTTAGGTCCTCCAGGATTTCCCTGGCTCAAATTGAAGCCAGGTAATCAGTGCTATCTTATTAAGTCAATGTTGACAGAAGGTAGGTGCTACTTGATCCACTGACAACTTACAAAGGTTTTAATTACAATGAATGTCACAGTTCACCAAGCTATGGCAAACATCTTTGCATTACCTTTTCGCAATAGAAAATAAAACCACATTACTCATCATATGCCTCACATTATTCTGTAGCAGGTCGCCTGGAGCTAATAGTCTCAGAAGTCCCTCCCCAACAATGGGGCTCTTTTTGGGCAGACCCACACAAAGGCCATATTGACCATGACTACCACACTCTCTCTCTCTCTCTCTCTCTCTCCACATCATTGTCCGGTTGCACAGTGTTGGGACTCACATCCGCATGACTGGCTGACAAGCTGGAAATCCACTGAGATTTCTCATTGCTGATAAATGGGCTCCTATTGTTGTTTTTTCTGGGAACTCACGTGGATACACTGTTCAATGTGTTATCACAGTATTGACATAATGACACATAAATACAGATCTGTAATGGCATGCATAGATAGGCTAATACTATGTTATAGGGAAAGGGATGGAGGGAGAGAGAGACAGACAGTGTCGAAGTATGTCGAAGAAGTGTCGAAATATGTGTAGCAATAGTTTGCAATTATAGCAATAACCCTTAAGTTATACAGTAGTATAAGTAGTATTACATTCATTTGAGTTTGTGGGTGGGAACAGAGCCTACTAACTACCCAATGCTGAGCCTAGAAATATACAGTACATGTAATAATTATATACACTGTATATATATATATATATATATATATATATATATATATATATATATATATATATATATATATATATATATATATATATATATATATATATATGCATGTATGTACAGGAATTGACAATAACACTTGCCCGCTTGCCCGGGGCAAGTAAAAAAATGGTGGGGCAAGTGAAGACTGCTACCTGGTTGCCCGATCGGGCAAGTGTGCGACTTAGTGCACTATAACACAACACAAGATATATTTGTCTTGAAGGCAGTCATTGCACTCTGCCTCTGTGTCTTTCCCTGCTTTCTAGCTATCTCTACCTATCTCTCTCCCAGGTTCATTTGGTTCCAAACTATCATTTTGCTGGGGTCAGGGACAAATAGGCCATGGCCTACTTGTGCACTCTACTGAGTACCGTTCTAGCTTCTACCTGACAGCAGTGTTGGGCAAGATTACTTAGGAGAGTAATATGTTACTTATTACTCCTTAGAAAAGTAATAGAATTACATTACTTAGACTCAAGAGTAATATTACATATTACTTTTATATTACATTTACATTTGTGGAAAAAAAGGGAAATACATGATGTGTGAGCAAATATGAACTCCATATATGGGAAGCGCAAAGCACAAATGGACCAATAAGGGTCCATTTGGTTTGGTTACAAACTATCCTTTATCTGGGGACCCCATGGAACTTCCTCAAGACCTCTTGTGATCCCTGGACTACAATTTGGTTCTATTATTAGCATTACTCTGTGTTGCCCTCTTGTGGTATTCAACATAAAAGTGTAAAGTGATTTGTAGTGCAAAACAGTGTCAAAGAGTTTGGAGAAGAGAATCAATAATACCAAAAGGTATGACAAATATATACATGTGAACTGGCTATTTAAATGAAAACCAAAGAAATGAAAAACAAACACGTGCAAGTCAATACTATTTATTTTTATACTACTAAAATCCATAATCAAGACAAATAAATTTTATTAGTCTAAAAATACAGCAGGGGTCACCTGTGGCAAGCATTTCCCATATAGTAAAATACAATATAGACAATGGATCCTGGTATCAAACACACTTGGTTCACCTCTTCAAATGGATTTGCAACAAATCCCTCTTAAAACATACTCATCATTGCTGTCATTGAACTTGTTGATGTTCTTGCCCCACTCTGTAGCCTATGCTGTGTTTCAATCTCAACACCTTTTTCCTCATACAAGTTCAGAATTATTTTACCTAAAAGAATAAGTATTTCTACATCATACGCTACCCCTTCATTTTCCGATATGCATATAAAAGAAAACGAGATTAGAAAGATGTAGTATAAAGGCATACATACACAATATATGTACCGGTATATATGTGGAAAAACAAAAGAGATTTAAAAATAAATACTCTAAAAGAATATATAGTTTCATTAACACTGAGGTTAAGGGCCATTACAAATATACAAATGGGTGTGGACTTTCATTATGTACAAGTTTGAGACCTCTTTAAAACGTAGGAGGTTTTAGAACAGTTGCTTTGGAGTTTGGACTGACATGGACAGTCCTTTAATAATTGTAGCGCAGATCCTCAAGTAAAGTGATCGGTTCGAGGTCGTTGACCGTCGGCCATCGGCCGCCCCTCGAAGTGCAGTGATTGGCCGGTTTGACGTAATGTTGGTCGGTTTGACGTAATGTTGACATAAGAGATCTCTGTAAGCATCTCTTTAAAAGATCTCTGTGGGGATCTTTTTAAGTGTCTCTGAGTATCTCTGGTCACCCGCTCTGCTTGTGCACAAGTAGGCCATGGCCTACAAGTTGGCACTCTGCCGAGTGCAGATCTAGTTCCCCTCTCCAGCATTTCTTGTAACTAAAAACTAAGTAATAACTTTTCATTTGTTTGCGGAATAATTTTAATTTGACATTTAAATTTCAAGACTGATTCGATTCCTGTGTAATAACATGCCATATAACCTTGGCACTTGGAAAAAAAATAGCAAATGTGCCACATTAGTTTTCCCCCACTAGGGGGAGACATTGCTCCAAATGCTACATAATCTCTCACAGCTGTTTGGCTGGGAAGAGTTTTGTTTCCAAAAGGTATATGAGAACAAAATAGACTTCGTCTTAACTGCCTGGCATGAGTTCTCCAGCGACTGGAAGGAGAACAAAGCCATTCTGCAGCGGAGTGATTCTGATATGTCAGCGGGAATAGGCAATACACACATTTGGAATTATAGCCAAGCTGGGCAAGTAAAATCAGGGACACTACTAGAACTATGGCTTGTACAGTACACCTAGGTGACTCAACACTTGTACCAGAGCCCCCTTGTCGATGACTCTGTCTGTACATCTGCATCATAGCCACCTCGCTGATCTCTATTATTAGTTCACAAAAGGATGACCAAGTAAAAACAGATGATTGTTAAACCACCTGTCAGCACAAATCTTGCATCTCTGGTTGGATTCACCGCACTCCACACAAACTAATCTGGTATTGATTGCTCCTCGCAGCAAAAGGCAGGGGTGATAATAACGTGAAATAGATCAAAATCGTGGCTACGACTTTGACTCTGATTACTGTGAAGTAATATACTATACTGTACATGGTCAATCCATGGAGCACATGAATCTTGTTAGCCCATGAAACCTAAGCAGAAGTTCAAAATGACATGGTCATTTTAGTTGATCGTTCAAGGGAAAAAAAAAGAAAACCTTTACGCAGCAATAAAAAGGTCAACAATAATGGTATTCTTTTAGTTTCGTTTTTTTGCTGTGCTCTTATTTGACAGTGTACACCTCATCGAACCCCTCATTAATCTCACGGGACAATCTTTCACTCAGATTTAAACCAACATTTTTCATTCACAGAAAACTAACACAACAGGTTGCACAGTGACTAGCGACATACCGTTATTTTTTTTTTAAATGTGCAAAATAGGCCATTTTGTTAAAAGAAGGAAAAGGAGATCGGACCAAACAGACATTCCCCAGTTTAAGCTGTATACATGTCACATTCCAATGGATACTGTGCAACCCTCAGGAAAAACAGAAAGAAACAAACAAAACAAAAAAAAAACATACATCCCCAAATTAATAATTGCGAATAATTTCATTGAAACTAATTGGTGTGTTAATATTATAGTGCAGATCAAATAATATTGGATGGATTTTTTTTTTGTCTCAATTGGTGATAAAGGTTTTCTCAAAGTGTGTGTGTGTGTGTGTGTGTGTGGGGGGGGGGGGGGACGACGACGACAATTAAGATCTCCCATTATAGCAACAAAAATAAATAAGGCAATTGATCGGTGGAATAAAGAGAGGCGAAAGAACTGATTTACATGTTTTGTACATGGACAACTTACAGTATGTGGATATCAAATGTTTGTTATGACAGAATCTAAGGCGCTGGGGTCACTGGCTGCTTGGTGGGGGTGATCGGGGGGACAGGGCTGCTGGTGGGGATGACCCCCGTGGCCAGCAGGATGATGATGAGGATGATGATGAGCACGATGACCACGATCACCACCACCAGCTTGACGTTCTTCCACCAGTAGGAGCGAGCGACCTTCTGGGACGTCTGCTTGAAGTGCTGCGCCTGGCGAGGAAGGAGGGGGAACACACAATGTACAACTTTAGGAATTTAGCAGACACTCTTGACCCATTTCAGGGGTTGACACTAACGGTTGCCCTATTGCCCGGGGCAAGTAAAAAAAATGGACGGGCAAGTGAATGTTGCTACCTGGTTGCCCGATCGGGCAAGCCAGTTCCAGGTGGTCCCCAGCTGAGTTGGTTAACCAGATGTAACTCTTTGAGAGTGTAAAAATGAAACCAAATGGACCCTTGCGGGTCCATTTGGTTTCATGTTTGCGCACTCAAGAGTTAAAATATTCATCCTCTGAAGTCTGCAAGAATGTAGAAGATTAATGGTCATTTTGATCTGTATGTTTGACTGTTTGGTTTCCCAAATCCAGCCTGGAATTGTGGACAAAAGCAAAATAAATCTTTAGTTTTGGGTGTCTGTGGGGCTAAAATGTCATCAAATGGTAGTCAGACAGAGTATGGAAATATAGTGGCCTACCTCTACACTGCGTAGGGTACACTCATTGAATTAAGCATGACTTGATCGTTTACTGTACTCCTGTGACTTAAACTGAACTGGTAAGGAAATATTTCAGGTATGTAAGTAAAAAAATAACAATATTTCAAATTCACAATATTTTTGGAGGGCAAGTGGGCTTGACCTGAGGGCAAGTAGAACATGACCTTTACTTGCCCAACGGGCAAGTGCCTCTGAGACCTTAGTGTCAACCCCTGCATTTTGTCCTGACTAGATTATAGTTTCTGACAGGAGATTCTACTTTCTGACGTGAGATTCAAATTTCTGAGGCTACATTCCATTTCTTGATGCTAGTAGTCTTGGGCGGTATTGATTTTTTAATATCAGTTTTGATAACGAGTTAATTAGCTCGATATTACCGGTATTGAGCACTCGATGGCAATGGCGTGCAATCAGAGTCAGCTCTGCTGTTCAAGCAGCATAAATAGGGAAATGCATTGTTTCCAAAAAGCCTAGCCCAAATAAGGGCTATTTTAGGCATGTGTGTAACATGAAAATTGTTTGTATAATTACAATTAAAAGTCTCATTGCTCATATTTTAATAGAATACAGTATGTCAGTATTTGACGATATTCAGTATTCAGTATTTTTTATAGACCCAACGATATTACTCTGTATTGATTTCCAATATCGTGATAAACAGTAATACCGGTATATTGCCCAAGACTAGATGCTAGACTCTAGTTTCCAATGCTGCATTCTAGTTCCCGACGCTAGTTTCTAGTTTCTTTGGTGCGAGATTCTAGTTTCTGATGCTAGAATTTAGTTTTTTTTTTACACTAGATTCTTGTGGTTTCTGATGCTAGATTCTAGTCGGACAATAGATTATAGTTTTTCTGAAAAAAAAAAAAAGAAGTAAAGAAAAAAGAAATCTATGTTCCTTCCTGTGTCAGTGATGGTTAACATATTTCAGGCCAAGCACCACCAGAATTATCTAGATTTAGCAGCAGACCCCCATCTGAAAACATGTTGTTCTAGTTAAAAAATGTTTGCTTCTGAAATAATGTATTCAAACATCGGTGCCACATTTTCATGATTTTTCAAAAATATCAGAGCTACAAGCTCTGAGCTTGTGGATCTGATATTTTTTAATAGCTAAAGCATAGCAATAAACACAACGCTCAGAACACCAAAATGCGTACAGTACAAAAAGGGTCAACTCACTAAATGTATTGATCGCATTAATTGATTGCATTCTTTAATCCATCTTTTGTTCTGAGGATATCGTTTGCCGATCGTGCGGTTTCATTTCATTTGGAACAAGAATAAGTGCGGCCATTTTGAAGAAAATGCTGCACCCGCACCCATTCTATCGCATGCAATCGAATGCCATCATCTCAGAGTCAACATTTTTATGAAAAAATAAAACTACCTGAGTTTTGGGGATGCTCTATTGTATATGTACCACACTGTTTTAGTTCAATGTAAGTCAATAAAGGGGCATATTTTGAATGATCAATTTCTACTCACTGGAACTTTTTATTTTTTTTGTATAATTTCTTGTCCACATTTGGAATTACATCATGGAAAGGTACCTACACGAAAGACTAAAAAAAAGTGGCCTGAGCCTTTAAGCAGAACAGAGGGTTACATAAACATACAAACAAACAAAAAAACAACAACTCTTGATCGGATCCAAAAGCACAAAAGGTATAAAGCTGGTGCCTAACTAAACACTACAGCTGAAATTTATTCAGTAGAGAAGCGAACTAGAAAACAGGGCCGTCTCCAATAACGCTGTGGCTGCCTTTTGGATGTGTGGACGTGATCATGTTGGTGATGATCAATGTCAGTGTCTTTTTTTTTTTTGAGGGGGTAAGGTCTATTCATTCATTCAGAATATCAATTAAAAGTAGAATGAAATTTTGCAATTGCAAAGTGTCGTTGCCCCGATGATGCTGTAATGGTGGTGACGTAGTAAAAGAAAGTTTTACATCATCATAAATCACCTTCCCCGCCCAGCCGATCGAACAATCCCGATGCCCCTTGGTCAGCCAATTAAATGATTATATATTATATATTATATTGTTTCTGTATGTAACATCGAAATGATTCGATTGGCAGAGCAAGGAACGCGACGTGCGACGTATGTGACCATTAACCCACTACGTCCATCATACCTTGTGTTCGTTGCTCAGTCCAATCGAATGATTTATGTGTTACTTGGAGAAAAAGTATCACAATAACACCAAGTGTGTGGTTGCCCTTTAGCCACACTAATAACTATTAGTATTGGGAAAAAAAGGAATTTCCAACACAATAGCCTACATTTATTTTTTCAATGTCAGTGTCTTGAGTGGAAATATCAGAAAGGAACTCAATGCAAAATGACGTTCCAATGGATCGAATGCACAGAAAACACTCAACAGCGCCAGTGTTGTATGACAAAGTAGGGCGTTCGTTTGTGAAAAAAAGAAAAGAAAGACAAACAGCAATGAAATATTGAAAATATTCAATGAACGGCTGCCAAAGGTCTGCAGCTTGTGCCATTGTTCATTTGCATGTTTTCACTTGTCTCTTACGAAGCCACACCATGTATTATACGGCAACTCGCTCCAGCTTTTATAAATGATTTCAGATGACCACATAGCTACCACTCCTAATATTACGTAACACTGCCTGACCGAGCATGGCAACAGCAGATCTATGAGCTCACGACCCGCACCGTGTCCCACGCGTTGTGTGAGCTTGTCGGTCGGCTATTTCGGATGCACAAAAAACAAGTCTATGTTTAGAATATGTGACCCACAATCACCAAACAACTCAACAACTCAGCACCACGTGTTGTGAGCTTGTAGAACGTTCATTATGCTACGGGCGGACCACCACGTACAATACCGTTATACCGCTGGGACTTGGCAGTGGTTGCACCACTCTAAAAAAGGGGAAAAAAATCACACCCATGTGAAGTGGAGTCGTGAAATCTGCCAATTATCCTTCCTTGACTGGAGCTGGACTAAAGATGGGCAATTTGAAGAAATGTTTCATAGATTTGTTCAATGTCAACGTACCCAGTTATGTAAATTTTGCAGTTTCATGGATTTCTTCAATGTGAACGCAGCCTTATTCAAGGGTTAGGGAGTTCGCTTCACAACTCTAAAAATAAATAAAGAATAAGCCTGCCCTCCAAAGGAACTACCGCTGTGATTCATTGTAGAAGATGTAGAATATACAGCAACAGACAATACAGTGCCTCAAGTGTTCAATTTCGTGGCACAACACGACCTTATGCCAACTTTTGGCCCCACTTCCATGGTTACAACACTGCAATTTACAAGTGTACCATCAAAAGGAATTTCGAGCATAGAAGGCCGAATAAGAAATTACGTAAGTACCATCAAGTCTACGGTTAAGATCCAGCAATTAGAGGTAATATGCTCCACGGGAGCCCACTTTGGACCAGCTGTTTGTCCGAGATAGCAGCACCCTACCAAGTACACCCATGGTGAATACATTTAAGGCATCAAAGACGAGTTATCATTCAGTCTGGCGCTACATCACACAGAGACGACAACCCCTGCCTGTGATTCTCAGAGGGGCCCAAGAACTAAAGAAAAAAAGGGAAGATCCCTTACAACTGCTGCCAAATCCGATCATATAAAATTGGCAAAGCAACTGCAATTTCTACCGCACAATGTTTCAGAAACTGGACCACACAAGTTCAGAAACCTAACTTTTGGAATCATTTCTCCATCTTAATAATAGCATTTGCTATTGTATCTTATATCGTTTTAATCATTGATTAGTCGCCTGTACAACAACGCATGGTGCGTAGGGATCAGACATTCCTAGAATCAGTAGCACTGCTAAAAGTGTGGGTTGCACCCGCAAAAACTTGGCCAAAATGCCAAACGCAACCTTGCTTTTAGGCAGATTCTGAAGATATAGGTTATAACCAGCATAAACAAAGTCAAGAAAGTGACAGGACCTATGCTTATGTGCCTGGCACACGGCTGTGACTGAGTGGACACACCTGTGACTGTCAAACACCTGCCAGTACTTTAAGTTGAAAACAACAGTGAATGCCAACAGAACAACATATTGTTAAAGTGGCGAAAATAATTCCCACATTCTTTGGGGGTGCAAAAGTGTTACGCATTCCGGGAATGTCCGATCTCTACATGACATACCTTGTTGTGAGACTAAACAACAATTAACATGATATAAGATACAATACCAATTGATCACACTCCTAAGGTAGAATAAATAATCCCCAAAGTTAGGTTTCTGTGTTTATGCGAGCAGGTGCTGTGTTTATGTGATTAAGTTTAAATAGAGTAATACACTGCCTGGATGGCAGAATGAGATTCAGAAATTCAGAGAATTTCAGACTGTAATATAAAAATACACAGAAGCAGGGGGGAAAAAAATTCTTGGCATGCATTGTTGGGCATGGCCATATAAGTGTCAAAGTGTGGAAAAACATATTCTTCAAATTACTGGGACTGGGACTAAGCCTGGTTGACAGCAGGTTAGGGTCCTCACCCCATCTCCTCAGTCAAACCCAGAAGGTTAAGAGGTTTTCCCGTTTTTTACCCATTGTGTCCTGATCAGATTCTAGTTTCTGATGCTAGATTCTAGTCCCCCACGGTAGATTCTAGTTCCTCTCAGTAGACTGTAGTTTCTGAAGTTAGATTCCATTTTCTGACACTAGATTCTAGTCCATGACACTAAATTCTAGTCCCTGGCACGAGATTCTAGTTTTTCTGGAAAAAAAAAATCTCTTTCTGTGTCAGTGATGCTTAACATATTTCATAGGAAGGACCCCCAGGAAAATCTTATTATTTAGCTGCAGAACCTCATCTAAAAACATGTTGTTCTAGGGATCCCCCCAGAAGCAAAGAGTTGAGTTAAAAATATTTGCTTCCCAAATAATGTATTCAAAGATTTGCACCACATTTTCACTTTTTTTTTCCAAAAATAGCAGAATTATCTGATCTGCTATAGATCTGCTATTTTACCAACAGCTAAAACACCAAAGGGTTTGAATTCAACAAAACAAAGACACTAACTAACCCCCGCCTGCAGGTCTTCCGACTTGTCCATGAGGTCGTCCAGCCTCTCTCCTCGCGCCAGGATGCGGTCCACGTTCTGTGTCATGATGTCTTTGACGCCGTCCACCTGGGCCCTCATCGAGGACAGTTTGTCCTTGGGAACCTCGGCGCCGGCCGCATCCCGCTCCTACAGGAGAGGAGGGGGAAAGAGAACGACAGAGAGAGAGAGAGAGACAATCAGGGGTGTGGTGGAGAGGGGACGCGGGGGGACAGCGTCCCCCCACTTGTCACATCTAAAATATTTTTGGGGCAAAGGTAGGCCTATGTTTTTTGTCTTGTCATTTACTTACTATGGTACTAGTAAGATACTATGGATGCAATTAGGCATTGTAAACAATCTTTCTCAATATGCTATACTTGTTTTAATAGCGTGTCTGTGTGCGCATGCAAATGTAAGTGTGCGTGCACGTGTCTTAAAGGGGAATTCCACTCATTTTCAATATTTTACTATGTCATTAATATACCTTGGAGATGTTATGTTGTGTGGACATGATAAAAAGTTACCCCATTCTGTGTTTCCTAGAAATGGAGGTCTGGAAAAAAAATCATTAGCATGGTGAAATGCATCTTGATGACATCATCAAGATGAGATGTGTTCCACCATGTTAATGAGTTTCCTTTTTTCTGAGAGCGTACAAATGGAACCAAATGGACCCGCTAGGGTCCATTTGGTTCACATTTGTACGCTCTCAGAAAAAAATGAAAATGGGTGGAATTCCCCTTTAAGAGGCGTCCCCCCCACTTCTAAAAGTCCCACTACAATACTGGAGACAATGGGAATTAGGGGGTTGCACTTGAGGTATATATATATAAAAAAAAAAAAAAAAAAAATCGATTAGATACAGCAAACCTTTGTTTTGATAAAGCTTGCAGACACAGGCCCCTGAAGACATTGCAGTAATCAATTAGTTATAGCTTCTCTCATAGAGTGTTTAAACATTAAATTCTTAGAGGCTACGACCAACCACACTCACATTTCTCTCAACAACTAACTCAGGGAAGTATACTGTAGCTTAGGGATGTTCCGATAGCATTTTTAGTACTTGCTATACACACAATACCAGGTCCTTTGTTTTGTTGAGTAACCATTATCCGACGCCCATTTTTTTTTTACAATATTTATTTTCATTGTCATGCCTTATACTTGAAATGCCTATTACTGCCTAATAGTAAATTAAATGATTTTGGAAAATAGAAAATTATTATTTTGCAATTTGCAATTAATTTTGCTTATTAACAATGAAACATTTTCAATTAAAAGCACTCATTTCAAAGTATCAGGCTGGTTCCTGATACCGAGTACAAAAGTACTTTCAATTTCTAGGTTGAACGATCAATGCAACTCTGTACCAACCTTGCAGCTGAATAAGCGAATCGCCCGAAACAGCCGATTTGATATACTTTTCTTTTAATCATTTCAGATTGTTATTATTGTGCTAAATGAACAGTGCAAAAAAGTACTGCTCGCCGCACGGTAATGACGAGTACTAGCACTGATCAGTTGGGCTGCTGGGCTGGGCTGCTGGCCATAATGAATGCACATTTATAACGCATTCTAATGTTTCATAACACTCATAACGTTTACAATTTCCTGTGAGAATGTGTGTGAATGAATGCGTAGTTGAAATGTACTACTGTAGGCCTATAATGCAAAATGAAACTTGAGCTCAAGAGTGCTTTCATAACAGTGACACTGTCTAAAGAGATGACAATGATGTGTGGGCACATATATAAACAACAAAGAAATGTGTGTGCGTCACTGTGTGTTAGGGATGTTCTGATTTTTGTCACAAGAGGTACGATTGCAAGGACATTTTTAGTACTCGCCGATACCGCGCACCACTACAAGTATTTTGTTTTGTTGAGTAACCACTTATTTGACCCCCTTTTTATCCTATTTACTTTCACTGGCATGCCTTATACTTGTAATGAAATTGTAATATTCAAGTATCACAATAATAATAGCTTGAAATATCAAATTGCTAAATGTTATTTATTCTGCTTATAAGCATTGAAACACTTTCAGTTTGAAAGTAGTCATTTCAAAGTATTGGGCGGGTTCCTGATACCGAGTACAAGTATTTTTTTCTGTCGTAGCGGACGACGAGTACCTGACACCAGTATTGGTATCGGGTACATCTCTAGTCCATGTACCAATATAAAAGTTCCTGTGCAACAACTACTGTACTTTGTAAAGTAAAATAAAACATAACTATTAACTACGTTCAACTGCTGAAAAGTAGACACGCCTTGTGAAGGCCTTATGTGCCACAACTCGAGGAAACAAAGTGGATAGGCATGTGTTGACACTAAGGTCTATGAGGCACTTGCCCATCGGGCAAGTGCAAGTCAGGTTCTATTTGCCCTCAGGTCATGGTCACTTGCCCCCCAAAAATATATTGTAAATTTTGCATTTAAGTTTACTTCCTACTGGGGTGCTTTAAACCAGGGGTTTTCAACAGGTGGTCCGGGGACCACCAGTGGTCCTTGAGAAGGTTCCAGGTGGTCCCCAGTTAAGTTGGTTAACCAGATGTAACTCTTGAGAACGTAAAAATGAAACCAAATGGACCCTTGCGGGTCCATTTGGTTTCATTTTTACACTCTCAAGAGTTAAAATTCATCATCTTAATTAGCCCAGGTCTTCACAACTAGAGAATGTAGAAGATTAGGTCATTTTGATGTGTATGTTAATTTGCCTGTTTTGTTTGTCCAGCCTGGAATTGTGGATATCTAGAAAGCAGGGAACACAGAGGCAGAGTGCAAGGACTGCCTTCAAGACAAATTTATCTTGTGTTGTGTTATAGTGCACTAAGTCGCACACTTGCCCGATTGGGCAACCAGGTAGCAGTATTCACTTGCCCTACCATTTTTTTACTTGCCCCGGGCAAGCGGGCAAGTGTTAGTGTCAAGCCCTGGATAGGTAACATGTAATATAACTACATGGTATATGGTATAACTACATGAATATACAAAAGTGGTAGTGGTAAGTAGTGTAATCAAATCGATGGCTTAATTAGTTGTCAAGTAATTTAGTAATCGATTAATCAGATCAGCAACTAATCACTGCCGGTGTTTTCATGGCCATTTCTACGTTTTTCCAGTGTTTTTCTTCTTGGGCTAATATTACATGTAGCAATGACTGGCTTGAATATTTATTTCTAAATTAAATACGACTTCAGAAGTGTACTAGAACCGTTCCTTTTAGACCCACACATGTACAGTAGCTATTCTGTAATCAAATGAATGCAACATTGAATTAATATGAATGATCATTTTGTTAGTTGTCTAATATAACCTAAAATACATTTTCAAGTTGATAGCTAAATTAGTGTCATAATTGACACATTAAATAGACGACAGGTGAATCGATCATGAAAAGTTTGTCTTTTTGTGCCAAACCAGGCATCAGTAGGCATGGGAAAAACTCAACATACAGCATTTCTTCGTCTCTATCTAATTAAAGACGAGTTCACATGACACGCCACCAGCTATCTATGGAGGAAATCGAATGATGCATATAAGGAAGGAGCATATTTTCTGCCAGTGCGTGTGTGTGTGTGTGCGCGCGCACACACTGTGTGTACTGTTGGCCAGAAAGAGTCATTTGCGACACTCCCCCTGGCAGCCCAACCTGTTGGTTGAGAGTGCAGCCACCAGACCTGCAAATGACACCCGTCTGTCTGTCCCTGTGTCTGTCTGCCATACCGCCAATATAGTTCAGGCATGTGGTCATTGTTAGTACATGGTGGCTTCTAATGATATGCAAGTCCAATTAGGATGTAGTCGTGTTACGGTTAATGTGACACATGCTGTTGTATCCGTGTGTGAATGTCTATACTGTAGGCCTTTTTTTTTCTCCAAGTCCTTTGTGAGTGACGCCACCCGACAATAAACAAAAGCCGTCTCCTGGAGACCAGCTGCTTTTGGCTGCTGTTACGTCATCATCCAGCTCTCCTTCCCTCCCTCCTTTCTTTCTTGTCTTTCTTCCCTGTAGAGAAAGACTTCTCCCTCCCTCTCTCCAAACCGGCCAGCATGCCCAGTGTTGCCGACTTGGCGCATTTGTCGCTATATTTAGCTTTTTTCCAGACCCCCCCAGCGCCAAAATTAGTGAAAAACTCCTGGTGGAAAACCTAGTGCTTTTTTGCTGGCGAGTTGGGCCGAAATTGGTTGACAGGTGCCAGAGATAAAACCCTTGCTTTTCACCATTTTTCCTCCTATGACAGTCCTCCTGAGTCCTCCTTCCTATCTAGAAAGGACCATTGGTAACCAAATGGACCCTTATGGATCTGTAACTCTTGAGAGCGTAAAATGAAACCAAATGTACCCATGTAGAAGAATTGCTATTTTGACCAGAATTTTGTCAGTTATCTCTCCTAAATTAGTCCAAAGGACTAAACTCAACATCAAATGGTTGTCTGTGGCTAAAATGCAGAATAAATAGTGGGCCCCTGGTATGACAAAAAAACAAAAAAAAAAACAAAAAAAAAAAACACTGCTTTAGCGCATTCTAGTGCATTTTGGATTTTGGCAGTTGGCAACACGCCTCTCTCTCCCTCCCTCTACTTCTAATGGCACAAGGAAGAACTCCATGAGGCTTGCATGCTGCTACTGAATGGCAGAAAGCTATCGCATGTCAGCCCTTAACACCACCAAGAGAAAAGGAAACGGCAACAAGCCCTGAAAAACAAGTTTGTGGCAGTAGTTCGACGACCCAAACACGTCGTATTCATTTCGGGTCAACTTCATTGTCATTCCAACTTGCATCTTCTGGAATGACTCCTGACTAAAAAAAAAAAAACAGCCTGCTGTTTAGATTTCACTTTGTACCAGGCAGCATCAACCTGCAGCTGATGTGTCGATGTCCTTGTGTTAAAACTCCTTTTCACCACTTAAACACCAGCTTCAACATTCTGGGAAGGGGATGATCTACATATGTACATACTGTAGGCTATATGGTGTGTAAACCGGTGCATAGCCAACATTGAGAGTTGTGAGCTTGTATGTGCTATTTTTTGGCAAAGATTGTGATGTAGACAAGGGTACACCGGTGTTTTGGGAAGATGGTGACGATCCCAAGGAAGAAATACATGTTGCTTCTGAACACGAAGCAGTCATCTTTTGTCAAAACATAGGTTTATTTTTTTAATGGATCCCTGGCTAATATGACAAATGTGCCATAAACATTATACTTGCCTCCTGTAACTAATAAATATATTCACCTTAAAGGTGCAATAGGCAGGATTTCACTGATGTTTACATATTGTATAAATGAACAAGGGCGACACCTAGTGTCGAAATGCTGCATTGCGTCTAGTTGCCGTGTTGCCAGGTTTGACGGCTTCACTGAAATGGAAAGTGACGGTGTGACCTGAATTTTACTCTTCACTTTGAGAAAGATGTCAATTGACTCTGATGAGGTATAGTGTGTAGGCATATATATATATATATATATATATATATATATATATATATATATATATATATATACATATATATACATATATATATATATATATATATATATATATATATATAGTGGGGGGGATGCGGCGTGTATAGTGTAGTGGAGGGGGGATGCGGCGGAGATGGCGTCCCCCCACTTCTCACATCTAAAATATTTTTGGGGCAAAAGTAGGCCTATGTTTTTTGTCTTGGAACCAAATGGACCCGCTTTGTTTTGGAACCAAATGGACCCTAGCGGGTCCATTTGGTTCACATTTGTACACTCTCAGAAAAAAAATGAAAATGGGTGGAATTCCACTTAAGAGGCGTCCCCTCACTTCTAAAAGTCCCACTACAACACTGTATATGCATTAGAATCATGGGTTACATTTTAGGTTACTTTTTGAGGTTGTATATTAGGCTACAATGTTACAATATTACAATAGCTAACGTTTTGACTTCTTTGCTTTGCCCTTTAAATACCTGTATACTATAGCAGGGGTTTTCAACCTTTTTGATACCAGGGAGGCAGGGACCACCATTTATTCAGCATTTGAGTCACGGACCACCATTTGACGACATTTTGGCCCCAAAGACCTAAAACTAAAGAATGCTTTTGGTTTTGTTGACAATTCCAGGCAGGATTCTGCAAACAAAACAGTGTAGACTTCTTAATTAAATAGTGCTAATTCAGATGATGAATATTCTGGACCCTTGGCGGGTCCATTTGGTTTCATTTTCACACTCTCAAGAGTTACATCTGGTTAACCAACTTTCCATCATTTAGCCTGGGGACCACCTGGAACCCAGTTGAAAACCCCTGTACTATAGCATAGAATCTATACTATGCTATACTATATTTATACTAATACTATACTATACTATACTATACTATACTATACTATACTATACTATACTATACTATACTATACTATACTATACTATACTATACTATACAGTACTATACAGTACTATACTGTACTTTTCTACCCTAAATCCTCTTTTATAATGCAGGGCTTTTAAGGCCACTAGATGGCGCTTGTAGGCCTATATGGGCTGGACGCATTTCACATCGATCATCGATGAAGCAGGAAAGTGAAAGTATAAACAAAGCCGTTTTAGGCCTATAGGATTCCAGCAGGACTGGACTCAAAAAGACCACATAAAGTTATCGTTGTAGGCCTATAGTTTGTATAGGAATGGTTGGCATAATCAGATAAAAGAACAGAGTACTATATCTGGACAATGGCATGGATACAACTGGAAGAAATCTAACATGGATTTGCAGTCAGTCAGTCAGTCAGTCAGTCAAGCAATCGGTAAAATGGATAACGGAAGATAATTTTGACGAGTCGTTTGGATTATATCCAGATATGGAGGGACATAATGACTTCTTCAAATTGGGGACACCTACAGAGACGGCTCATAGTAAGTGATGATGCGCTCTGTAAAAATACATAACACCAAACAAAGTTATTAGGAAACCAAATGGACCCTGCGGGTGCATTTGGTTTCATTTTACGATCTCAGATCTAAAAGGGTCCATTTGGTTACCAACTGTCCATGATTTAGCTGGGGACCACCTGGAATCCCCTCAAGAACCACTGGTGGTTCCCGCACCACTGAATGAAAACCGTATGGTTTATAGAAAGAGAAAACAGACGGGCCGACACGGCAGGAGGAGGAGGCGATAATAATACCAAATAAAACAAAGGAAGGTAAAGTTATTAGGAAACCAAATGGACCCCCAGGTCCATTTGGTTTCATTTTACGATCTGAGATCTAAGGGTCCATTTGGTTTCCAACTGTCCATGATTTAACTGGGGACCGCCTGGAATCCCCCCAAGGACCACTAGATGAAAACCACTGGTTTATAGAAAGAGTAAAACACCGCCGACACCGCAGGAGGAGGAGGAGGCGATCGGTGAACTGACAACACAGTACAACGGCGGCGCACGCCGCGGACCGCTTCATTCTATCACCACCACCACGAAACAGCGCACGACACGGTACAACGGCGGCACACCTTTCATTCCATCACGACCACCACCACCACTTTGGTGTTTTTTGGCTGGGAAGTCGTGGTCTGCTGTTGAGAAGGCATGCTTTGACTACTTGCTGTAGGGCGAGGCACGATACTGGCAACCCTGAATCGTGCAACCTCATTGGATGATGCGACTCCATTCATATATAATGGAGCCATAGAAACCCATATTAAAAAAGGTAAACAGTGACGGTCCGTCACATGGTCGAAATAATATTTCAAATATTATTTTAGCATATTTGTTGACATTTTTGAAAAAAGTCACAATAGAGAAAAATATAGTTTTTATTTTTCGTTTTCCATTTCTTTACTCATTTTTAGCGAATTGTTAGGATTAGCTTCAGGTTAGCTTTCATGAAGATGTTGCCTATCCCACCTTTAATTATATTATTCTTTTAATAAACAGCAAATCTATCACTTCTTACTTCTTCTTAGTTCTGCTTCTCACTTTAATTACTTGCAATCCATTCATGAACTTTAACATCTCTAAGAATGTAGGGTTGTTAGAGAAGGGAATGTATTAAAGTCCACAGACTAGAGTTAAAATCCAGTGTTCATTTATGCATTTCTGACTCAAGTGTGAAGAAAATGGAACCTTGTGGTTACATTATTTGTACACTCAAGAGTTAGAATGACATGCAGGATTTTCGTACATGTGACAGACAAACTGTTTTTGAAAGAAGGCCGTGGGGCCATGACTGTTGATTTTGGACTTCCTCTCGGTAGAGAAATGGAGCCTCCATCTCCACAGTTCAAAGGTTGTCTCTAAACCTCCACAAATGAGAGAGAGCTTATTTTCCCACAGTACTGAATTCATGGTGTCTGTCATCATGTAGCATAGCATAGAGAGCATTGGACACATGCAAATGCACTGGATGTGACATAACCGCCTCTATCATTTATGTGTATTTTGTAGTATACAGTATACACCTTGAGATCATGCATCTCTGCAATCAACTTGATGATGTTGCACACAAAACAAAACCCTGGGCCTATATCTGCTCTTATTAAAAGGGAAATTCCCACTAATTTTTAACATTTTTGAGAGCCTAACGGGTCCATTTGGTCCCATTTGTACACAAGATGTACTTCACCATGTTAAAAGGATCCCTAGTTTCAAGGCATAAGTATAATATGCCTTGAAACGTTATACTGTACTTGTGATCTATAACTACAAAATGAAAACTAAAAGCACCTTAAATATTATATTCATTCATAAATAGGGGATCTTTCACTCAATAGGGATTGCTCCTGTCGAAAGTTGATGTCATACTTCCATGTGTGTTCCAGCCTATGGAATTATATGGCATGCACATGCTAATACAAAAGTGGGCCTATATAAAATTGATTATCATCATATTAACCTTAGGAAGTACTAAGTCGGTTGTATTATCAATTTATCATACACATTCTATAAGGCTGGACCTCACCACACAGGGACATATGACATCATCACCTCGCGACAGGAGCAGTCACTATTGAGTGAAAGGTTCTCCATTTATGAAAGAAAAAATTAGAAATTGCTGGTGTTTGTCATGGAGGGGATAGCCTAATGTTTAAAGGCATATTTTTTTTTTAGTAGACAGGGATCCCTTTAAAGGAGAATTCCACCCATTTTCAACATTTTCCTGGGTGTACAACTGTGAACCAAATAAATGTGGTTCCATTTGTACACTCAGGGAAAAAAGGGTCCTAAAAGAAAAATCATTAACATGGTGAAACACAACTGGATGACGTCAGCCAGTTGTGTTTCACCATGTTAAAGGGGAATTCCACCCATTTTCACCCTAGCGGGTCCATTTGGTTCCATTTGTACCCTCTCAGGGAAAAGAGGTCTGAAAGAAAAATCATTAACATTAACATGGTGAAATACGTCTTGATGATGTCATCAGATGTATTTCACCATGTTAATGATTTTTTCAGACCTCCATTTTTAGGAAATACAGAATTGGGGGAAGTTTTTTTTATCATGTCCACACAACATCTCTAAGGTGTATTAATGACATAGTAAAATGTTGAAAATGATTTTTCAGACCTCCATTTCTAGGAAACACAGAATGGGGGGGGGTGGGTATTATGTCCACACAACACCTTTAAAGTAGCTGTATATTAATGACATGGCAAACTCTTGAAAATGTGTGCAATGCCCCTTTAATGGTAGCACACAGCTGAAACATTGTGTCGTATTGGATTGACGCTACGTAAACAGTAGGCCTACAATATTATTTACAACTATGCAGTATTCAGTGACAACGACGATGATGATCGACTCGAAACGACCAATAAAGATAAAAGTTTGAATTGCCGTAGAGTAGTAGTGGCTGTAAAGAGGCCTGTTGTTGCGTCCAGGCTACCTCTCTGTAGTCTCACCTAAACGTCGCAAAAGATATGAATTATTAACGATTCATCGTTACAGATCGCGGTGGAGGAGAAACAAGGGATCAGGAATAGGATGTTCGAAATACGTTTGCCACAAAGTCCGACAACAAACAAGATGGAGAAGAAGAAGAAGGGGGAAAACAAACACTTGTTGCACCTGAGCTCAGAAAAAAAAAACATGAAGACAACAAACAACTTACCGGATCTATGTCCATTTTGCCTGTAAATACAACACGATCCCCTTTTTTTTCTTCTGACGATGATAGTTGTCTTCTGCGAATGGGTGATAATAATGATAATCCTTAAACGAACTTTGTTTTTGGTTAAGTTTCAGCCGCTCTCTCTCTCTCCCCCGATACTGTTGGTTTCCTCCTCAGCCTACAGTTAGTATGTTAAACTTCCTGTTTTTTTTTCTCCCCCCCACCGCCAGCCAGTCACCAAATTCCAACTCCTTGTCCCTCCTCCTCCTCCTCCTGCATCCCTCTTGAGGGCGTTTCTATCAGATGTAGTGCACTTGCACTATACACTTTCCTGTCTGCCTAGGATAGGCATTGAAGCACACTTACTTACTTAGGCCTGCCCTACTTCATATCAATATACTCTACTTTAAAATAATTTAAAGGAGAATTCCACACCAAAACACATTGGCAAGGGTTGACACTAAGCTAGGTCTCCGAGGCACTTGCCCATCGGGCAAGTGCAAGTCAGGTTCTACTTGCCCTCAGGTCATGGTCACTTGCCCCCCAAAAATATATTGAAAATTTTGCATTATATACCTCCTACTTGGGTGCTTTAAACCAGGGGTTTTCAACAGGTGGTCCCTGAGAGGGTTCCAGGTGGTCCCCAGCTAAGTTGGTTAACCAGATGTAACTCTTGAGAACGTAAAAATGAAACCAAATGGACCCTTGCGGGTCCATTTGGTTTCATTTTTACACTCTCAAGAGTTAAAATTCATCATCTTAATTAGCCCAGGTCTACACAACTAGAGAATGTATAAGATTAATGGTCATTTTTATCTGTATGTTAATTTGCCTGTTTTGTGTCCCAAATCCAGCCTGGAATTGTGGACAAAAGTGCAATAAGTTGCATACTTGCCCGATCGGGCAACAAGGTAGCAGTCTTCACTCTTCACTTGCCTCACCATTTTTTTCACTTGCCCGGGCAAGCCTTAGCCCTGCATTGGCCATCAATCTAGCATTGATTCCTGTGACATAATGATAATGTCCTTGATTTTGACCATGAGGTCAGTTGCAGCCTCTGTTGGGCTGCTGCTGCTCTGCTGCTGTGCCAGTGCAGTTAACATGGCTGCAGGTTGTCTTTATTCTAATGCGGGTATTTATGTAACTCCAAACTTGTTTTTTTTCCCCACACATCACATTTTAATAGTATACTGATACTCACGCCTGAATTTTATGACACTCTGGGGCAGCATTTACATGTAATCCCAGATAAGAGGTAATCTATTCCACCTCCTCTCCAATCACTCTGGTCTAAACTCTTGACACACAGGTGCCACCTGAGTTTTTAAAAAATCATGTAGTGGTCTATTTATCTTGTAGTGTGTGGCTTGATGTGATGTAGGCCTATTAAAAAAATTAGTTTGGAGTTACAGAAATACCCGCAGTAGAATAAAGACAACCTGCGGCCATGCAAACTGCATTGGCGCAGCAGCAACAGAGGCTGCAACTGCAACTGAGTCAGGGTGAAATGTAGAAAATGGAACTTCTGTGACAAAAATCAAGGACATAATGTATCATGTCACAGGAATCAAGGTAGATTGATGGCTAATGTGTTTTGACCTATAAACTAGTCGCGACTATAAGCAACTAGTAGTCACACGACCTAAGTCCAAAGGCAGAGTCGATCAGCAGAGGCGTCAGATGTATTTACCCCGGATATGCCATTTTCCTTTTGCAAATTCATTATGCATTCACATGACATTGGACTATAATAAAAGCGACCTACTGTTAATATTGGGGAATTTCTTTTATTTGGAGAACGGCGGTACATTTTTGTGGTTGTTGGCAGAGACCAGACAGGTACCAAAGCAGGATGTGAAATGTTAATGTTGGGTTAGACAGAAACCGATACCATGTTTCCCTTCCTGATACTCAGAGCACCACTTATCTGGGCATAGACGGATCATGAAATTATGGGCCCCTGGGCCGCTGCCCGCCAAAAGGGCCCCCCTACACCGGAACATTTCTCTCCCCAGCCCGGCGCACCGGCATTTCAGCAGGATTTACAGCATGGGATTGGGCTTAAAAATAATAAAGACCGAAAATAACTGAGCCAAATAAATGCAAAATGTATAAACACCTGAGGTAATGTACCATATCCTGATGTTTTAGGACTTTTGGGGTTCTTTGATACAAATTTAGTAAACCCATTGATAATAACAGTTGCAAGGACTGTGTGCGCCACTGGTATTCACGGTTACCCATTTTTTGAGGGGTCCCTGAGTTTGAGCCCCTTAGCGATCACGGGGTCACTCAAGCTCAAGGGCCCCCCTAGCTCAGGGGCCCCTGGGCCTGGGGCCAACGTGCCCGTTGGATCTGGGAATGAATCAAAATTGCATTGATAATCTCTAAAGTGCAGTGCTACATTAGTAAAATAACAATGTAATACCGTAAATACGGTAGTATGTCCGTGCAACGTGAAAGCATTCCAATTTTTTTTGTAAATTTAGGTCCGGATTTAGCCAATCCTACTAGGGTGGGCTGGAAGAATGGACGGGTGGGCAACTCCAAAGTTTTCATATGAAGCAGTGGTTTTCAAACCTTTTGACAACAGGGCCCACTATATATTCGGCATTTGAGCCACGGACCACCATTTGAGGACATTTTAGCCACACAGACACCCATAACTAAAGATTTGTTTTGCTTTTGTCCACAATTCCAGTCTGGATTTGGGGGGGAAAAACAGTCAAACATACAGATCACAATGACCATTAATCTTGTACATTCTCTATAGTTGTGTAGAGTTGGGCTAATTCACATGATGAATATTTTAACTCTTTGACAGTGTAAAAATGAAACCAAATGGATGCGCAAGGGCCCATTTGGTTTCATTTATACAGTCTCAGAGTTAAATCTGGTTAACAAACTTTCCACCATTTAGCTGGGGACCACCTGGAAATCTCTGTAGGACTGGTAGTCCCCAGACCACTGGTTGAAAACCACTGATATTACCTTTAATTGGGTGGGCAGGGTGCACGTTTGCCCCCCTCAAAGATCTGGCCCCGTGTAAATTAAATGTCACATGATAAACTAGGTGTTATGGGATTGGCATGGACTGGCAGATACCAGCATCTTGAGCAGTATTGGTTGCTTTACTGATGCTGGTATGCATCTGTCCAGGTCAATCAGGGGCGGATTGGCACATATTTTCCCACCGGGACAATTTTGCCTTTGAAGAATAATGGTCATTTTGATCTGTATGTTCCAGGCGAGCATCTAGCACATTCTAGTGCATTTTGGAAGTGCCACTAGTGCATTTTGGATCTTGTCCAGGCCACTAGGTGGCGCAGGCCACCGGGAAAACTCCCTGTACTCCAGATGGCCAATCCGCCCCTGAGGTCAATCCAGGAGTTCTTGAGACCTGTGAAGGAACTCTACACGTCTGCATACATAATGTTTTTTTTTCTTTGTTTCACCTCACAGTTGAAGGATCGTCTCCTCCCTGCCCAGAAGGTCTGAAAAGTCATATTGTCTCACCCTGGTCCAACCGGTTTGGTAAAGTCAATTTCAGTAAAAAAAAAAAAATATATATACACACATGTATATATATATATATATATATATATATATATATATATATATATATATATATATATATATATATATATATATATATATATATATATATATATAAAAGCCCAGTCAAGACTACAAAAAAGACCACTAGAATAAAATGTGGTTCCAGAGACTTATAATTACTAGTTACAACTAATTTTAGATTGAGCTGACATTTTGTACTAGCAGCAGGTATACAAAAATATCAGGTATACAAGCGACACACAACGGCTGCTTGGCGAGGACAACCAAAACAGAACCTAAACCTAGATTTTTCCCCTCTTTAATTTAGTATAAACTTACTTAAAAAACTCTTTCTGAGCATTCCTTTGCCATTGTTTTTCCACTTCTCACACTTCTTGGCACTGACAGGTATCTGCCAATGTATCTATCAGTCTTTCAAATGCAAATTAAATGCTTCACAGCAGACGCATTTAAATGCAATCTTTGCCTCTGGGCGTCCATGGAACAAAATATTTTGAGATGGGGGGCCTTCACACGAGCACCTTTTACATAGTAATCTCTCAAGAGGTTATGTTGCACTGCTGAATCTGTCGGCAGGGGCATTCAGAGGGTGTATACATTGTTAGTGGGAACTGAATACACAAGCGCCTCAGCAAAAAGCCGGTTGAGGGCAGACTTTTGAACCTTTTGAACCAGAAAACAAGAATTAAGACATTTGCAGACTCAGCCTCAGTACTTGTAAAAATGTTCTTTTTATGTGGGAACCCTTAAGTATGCCTGGTTTAACTGGTGATGGGTGGAGCTTCACCTGAACTGAAGCCACACCCACAGCTTTAGTTGTAGAGGAGAAGACACCAAGGGAACGATCAAGTTTAAGATTAAGTACTGTCACCTCTTAAACCACACACACCTCCCGCGCACTCCGATCAGCCGACACTGGGAAGCTGGCAGTAGCCCCACTAAAAACGCCTGGACAATGCTCCACGCAGCACACGCCCCAAGCTCTTCTCCCTCCTGGCCCCAAAACTATGGAATGAACTTCCCCCTGCAATCAGGACCTCAGACTCACTACCTATCTTCCGCCGCAGTCTGAAGACACACCTCTTCAGACTCCATCTCAGCCCATAGCACTTGACTTGTATTATATACCAACCCACAGTACTTGCTGCAATGACTTATATTGGTTGCCTAATGTATTACAATGTTTTTAGTGCTTCATTGTATGCTGTAAAATGTATTGTAAATCCAGATTAAATTGTAAACTTTTCACCATTGTAAGTCGCTCTGGATCAACAGCGTCTGCTAAATGCCTAAATTGTAAATTGTACGCACGCACGCACGCACACACACGCGCGCACACACACACACACACACACACACACCCACACACACTATCTGTTGAGCAACACACACACAAAAAAAGATTAGCTTACAAATCTCACATCTTCTTTAGGCACCTTTATTGTTGTTTTTGTGATTTTTTTTGTTTTTTTTTAGATTAAAGTAGCCAAGCAAAGAAACATAGCGACAGTAGGTGCCTTATCACAGTTTTATAACAAAATGTCAGAATAACTTTTGAACAATAAAGCGTTTATTACATACACGGAGGGCTAAAGAGATGAAAGAGCTGCGTGGCTTTGACATAAAAAAACAGAACACGAGACACAGATAAAATAGTAACTAAATTCAATACATCCTGAGTAATTCCTTCAGTGGCCTTGTTTGATGATTATGTCAGTCATGTCATCGACCTTCTCCAGCTCCAAATTCTAATGAAAAAGACAGGGATTGACAAGGTTATAGAAATCTTTCTGAGCAGTGATTTTTGATTGAATGAAACACGTTATACACCAAGGGTGCCCAAAAGGTAGATGGTGATCTACCAGTAGATCACACAGGCCGTGCAGGTAGATCACATGACAGTCCCCCCAGCACTTGGACCCTTATAGATCTGTAACTCTTGAGTGTTAAAATGATACATATAAGGAAAACCTTCCAATTCTCCCTATAACAGTAAGTAACACCGTCACCACTATTTCAAAGGTCAAACTTTCTAGGGGGCCTTGAGGTGGATTCGCAGTAATGGAATAATCACATTTTTGATGTGTAGATCTTGTTGAGCCAGTCATTTTGAAAGTAGCGGTGGGCAGGCACCCCTGTTATACACTCATGCCCAAACAGACAGATGTGTGAACTCAGCCTACCTTTTCATTGGCGAGGTGCAAAAGAGCCACGAAGGCCAATGGAACGGAAAGGTTTTGAGCCATCGTGGAGGGCAACCTGGGAAAAAGAAGCATGGAGACAGAGAGCATAGGAGGAAGAAGAAACATACATATGGGTGAGGTTGAATGTTACAACGTTCCAAGATTTTTGGTGTTTTTACCATCCCCAGTGTATTTTTTCACACACCCCAAAAATTGTTTTTGTAAACAGTCTGACCTATATTTAACCTGACTCTGCCAGATTGCGGTAGTATTGAGTTCACAAGTTCCCTCCTCCTACCTTGAACTGGGCACTCTTAAACAGAAACTATGTCAGACAACAGCAGAACAAAAACATAATACATCCAAAATAATTTGGAGTTGTTAGGTTGTTGTTTACATTAGCGCAGTGGCACAGCTTTCGACATCGGTCGAAAGCTGTGCGTTGATCGCACTACCCGCAGTCGCGTACGGATGCATATACCTCCGACCAGATTTTGGCCGCAGTGCACTGGGTCTGCCCCAGTGTTTCCAGATGGGAGCAGTAGAAGAACGCTCTGCTGCCCCCAGATGGCAGAGTCAGGTTAACCTATATTGAGATATCAGTGATTTTCTGATATATTCTGCTATTATGTGTCTGAATGGTGGCGCATGAATGGGCACTCTCAGATTCTCCAATTTAGTGATGTCCCTAAAAATACCAATTTTAATAAAGTCCTCTCCCTTTAACTTTGTCTCCACCCTTTAAATCATAGGTATGCATCACACCAGGCTAGTATTTTAGCCTACTGTACTGTAGCGTAAACTTAAAGCTATCAAAAGGCAATATTTACATGTTACTTTTGATTTTAAGCTAGTTTAATGTTTCAAAGCCCACACACTTCTGCCGTGTACAGAACACGGATTCCTTTTTCCCCTTGCTTTCTTAATTTCACATTCATACACTGTATGTATGAACAAAAGTGTTGAGGATTTTCTTTTCTATTTGGAGACTTTGAAATCAAACTACTACTCCCGCTTCTAGACCTGTCGATGGCTTGAGCTCACCAAACAGTGAATATGTAGCCCAGAGGGAATGAAGCCCAACTAAACCCTGGTCTGTTGGCAAAAGGATCAAAGACCACCAACTGCCTTCTTTCATCAGCCTCCGGAAAAGCTGTCTTCGTCCTAGGCTTTCTACCAATAAAAATGCTGGAGAAAAGCAGCTGATTTCCCCCAACATTATTTCTTTGTTCTAAATGGAGGTATTAAATAAAACAACCTGTTAAATACAATGAACCTGCAGCAGACAGATTATTATTTATTATGCATCAAACAACGCATCATTTATTTAGGGGCCAACATTTCCCAGCATGCCCTTTGATGAAAACATCTTTGATTGGAGCGTTTGGGTGCAAACTACAAAAAAAGTGTCCTTCTGGGCACGGGTTCTCCACCAAGTCAGGCTGTGGCGCCGCAGGCCAATGTGAAAAGGGTGCAATTTCTTCTTGCGCCTTTGATGGTAATTGGATGATTTGAGGCACTTTTCCCCCCAAGATGTGTTAAAAAAAAAAAGAAGAAAAAAAAAAAAGAAGAAAAAAAAAAAAAAAAACTCCTGTTGGTGGCGCTAAAACATGCCAATGTGAAAAGTGAGTGGTTATATTTGTTAGCCTAGTAGGAAAGTGTGTTAAATTTTTTACGAAAATTGCACGTTCATGATTTGATGCTTTTTTTTCCCCCAAGACAGGCAAATCCTGCAAACTTGGAGAATTAAATATCTTATAGGTCTGTCTTGATCACATGACTGTAGAGATACTGCGTAACGATTTGTGGGATTTTTTTTGACAGAATTTGTGGAGTAGGAATATGAAACAATGTGTTTTACAAAGATCAGCCTCTTGGTGGTGCTATAAAAAGCAGATGTGGAAAAATACAAGTCAGAGGTTCGCCCTGGTTCTCTAGATCCGATTCCGGGCATTAATTCATAGTTAAACGTGTGAAAAACTGCCTCCTGGTGGCGCCATAACAGGCCACTCTAAGAAAATGTGGGGCAAAGGTCAGACAGACAGACTATGATTTTCACCTCTTATTGATTTATCATTATAATTATTTCAACAGTTCCGTAGTCATGTCACAATGAGACAATGATGTTCATACCTGTGAAGCAGAGTGTTTGCCGTCTCACTGAAGAGTTTCTGTCCAGGAACTTCTGGTGGCTCTACTTTCTCTGCCTCCTGTGGAGAACATGGCGAGGTGAACACAATGGGTGGTGGAGGACACACGCACACACACAGACACACACACGAGAGAAGGCTCTCTCTCAGACAGATAAACCCCACTTAGCCATATATCTACACTAGAGTTCTCAAACTCTGCCCGAACCAGACCAGGCCCGACATTTTAGGGTCTGGCTCGGGCCTAAATTGTATGAAGATCAGTAGGGCCGGGTCTGGCCTAGGGCTCTATGAAAAATGCAATATATATTGAATTATTTTATTATGATAATAATAATAATTCTGTTCCGTCTGTGCATTTACCGCTTATGAAGATGGTGCCGATTGGTATTTTCACTTTTACTCTGTGTAGAGTGCTCAAATTCTACCCAAACCCGACAAGGCCCGACCCAACCCGACATTGTAGGGCCGGGTCAGGCCTAAGAACTATGGTAATTGGTCGGGCCGGGCCTGGCTTTGTACCTGATCAGTTAGGGCTGGGTCTCAATTTTCAGGCCCGTTGAAAACTCTAATCTACACACACTCATAACTTGGGATGGGACGATTCACTTGTCTCACAATACGATTACTGTATCGATATTTAGGGTTCTGAATCGATTGATATTGTGATTCATAAGTATGCTGTGATTCGATTCGATATATCGCATTTTTCTTGCCACAAATGACTGTGCTTTTATTATACTAGAACATTTGAAGGGGAATTCCAGCCATTGTCGAGATTTTTTTTTCTGAGGTTTTTTTTTTTCTTAGGGTCCATTTGGTTCCATTTGTACACCTTCAGAAGAAAATCAAGAAAAATCATTAACAAACACAATATGAACACAACTTGATGAGGTCATCAAGTTGTTTTCCCCCAAGTTAATGATTTTTTTCAAACCTCTATTTTAGGAAACGCAGAAGGGAGGTAACTTTTTTTTTATCGTGTCCACACAACATCTCTAAAAGGTACAGTACAATGTTGAATGAACAAATGAATGAATAGGGCCTACATAAAAAAAAAAAAAAAAGATTTTGAACCTGGCGATTCAATATGGATATCATGGCATTATGAATTGCGATATATTGACAACGTTTTTTCTTTGCCCACCCCTACTCATAACAACCACTGATCATATGGGCACAACTTATAATTGAAATTCAGGAATTTCAGACACCGACTTACAGAATACTAATATAAAGACAAACCCACCTGCTCTGGGGGTTTTTCAGGGCTCTCGGTGAGAAGTGTCCACATAGAATTCTTGAGCCTCTTCATGTCCATTTTCTTGGCCGTCTTGGCGTAGTTGATCTCAATCTTGTTGACCTGAAGTAACGGGGCAGAGCCTTACATTACAAACCCATGGCAAGCCAATACCTTTAATTTATCAGTCCACCCAATGGCAAAGCCTTTGGCAGCGCCTGTGATTTGAATATGCATTTTCTTATCGAGGACCCTCCAAGGCTTCTTTGTTTTTTTTTTTAGAATAGAAAGTTATGTTCTACTTCATTACAGGATTAGAATTGCCAACTTGGCGCATTTGTCGCTATATTCAGCTTTTTTCAGACCCCACCCCTAGCGCCAAAGTTAGCGAAAAACTCCTGGCGGAAAATCTGGTGCTTTTTTGCTGGTGAGTTGGGGTGAAATTGGTTGACAGGCGTCAGAGATAAAACCGTTGTTTTTCACCATTTTTCCTCCTAGTCCTCCTTCCTTCCTAGAAAGGACCGTTGGTATCCAAATGGACCCTTATAGATCTGTAAATCTTGAGCGTAAAATGAAACCAAATGGACCCGTAAGGGTCCATTTGGTTTCATTTTAACGCTCTCAAGAGTTAAATTATATTTAAACAATAATCTACACCTTTAGAAAATGTAGAAGATTTATTTATTCTGACCAACATTTTGCCAGTTATTTCTCCTAAATTAGTCAGAGAAACTAAAACTCAACATCAAATGGTGGTCTGCGGCTAAAATGCAGAATAAATAGTGGACCCACTGCTCTAGCGCATTCTAGTGCATTTTGGAAGTGCCACTAGTGCATTTTGCAGGGCTTGACACCAACACTTGCCCGCTTGCCCGGGGCAAGTGAAAAAAATGGTGGGGCAAGTGAAGACTGCTACCTGGTTGCCCGATCGGACAAGTGTGCAACTTAGTGCACTATAACACAACACAAGATAAATTTGTCTTGAAGGTGGTCATTGCACTCTGCCTCTGTGTCTTTCACTGCTTTCTAGCTATCCACAATTCCAGGCTGGATTTGGGAAACAAAACAGGCATTAAAACACATCAAAATGGCCATTAATCTTCTACAGTGTGGACCTGGGCTAATTAAGATGATGAATTTTAACTCTTGAGAGTGTGAAAATGAAACCAAATGGACCCGCAAGGGTCCATTTGGTTTCATTTTTACGTTCTCAAGAGTTGCATCTGGTTAACCAACTTAACTGGGGAGCACCTGGAACCTGGGGGGCAAGTGACCATGACCTGAGTGCAAGTAGAACCTGACTTGCACTTGCCCGATGGGCAAGCGCCTCGGAGACCTTAGTGTCAACCCCTGATTTTGGATGTTGGCGGTTGGCAACACTTGGTTAGAACAGCTCACCCTGTGCGGCTCGGGGACCAAGTTGTCCTCTCCATAGGAGAGTCCGTCTGGGTCTTGGGAGGAGATGGGCATGCTGTCCATGGGGGCCTGGACGTCGTCTGACCCGGCAAATCCCTCTCCTTCATCGTCACTGTCTCCACCCTTTAGGAGCACAAGAGTTGAGCATTTGTAAAGACAGAAGAACTGTGGCTGTTGAATGATTACAAAAAATCACTATTCAAACCATGTCCAAAATATGTACATGTTTTCCCAACCCAGTCTCACTAGGTTTAGGCAAATCTGCACAGAAGTGCCATTCCGTCCATACTTGCTAAGAATACGTGCATGTTCGCCTAAAATAAATCTGTGCATATTATACTAAAATTAATCCGTACATATTATACTAGCATATACTCCATTGAAAATGATGGAGCGGTGCCGTCTCTGCCACTGAGCGAGGCGACAGCCGAGCGAATTGCCGCGCTGAGCGTTGCGATGGTCGGCAGAGCCGACTCAGCCGCGTCAGAGTTGCGATGTGTTAGGGACAGAATAGTAAATATTATAAAACCCAAACTGCCCCACCCCCAACTAGCCACTTCCGTGTTTGTCAAAACCACGCCCAGGTACATATTCACAGAATTGGGCTCTTACTAGTAGTGTATGCACGCAATTCTGTATGTGGCATTCCATGCATAGTGTACTCAGGGATTAAAGTAAAAAGAAATCTTGAGACTGAAAATGAGCTTTTGCAAATAAGCACTGAGCTAATTAAATGACCCCTGTGAAATCCTCAGGACTGAAATCAGCACCCAGTACTGAGAACTTTAATCCCTGTGTACTGCTATCTGTGAGATCAGGCTGGTTTTCCTAAAAAAGAAAAATATTGGGAAAATAGGTGATCTACCCCCAAAGCTTAGTATGTGGCGCAATGAGAAAATGCTCCGTGGATCGAGTCAGTGTTGATGTGTTAAAACACTGTATGTATACTTTAGTGCCTTGCAAAGTTTTTTTTTTTGAGGCAAAGTTAAAGGGGTAATGACTATTGAAATTGGTATTTTTAGGTAAATCAGTAAGGAAAAACAACAGATATCTCAATATAAACACCAAAAAAAAATCTTGGAAAATGTAAATTTCAAGGTGGATGCCCTTTAAATTTGAAGCACCCGAAGTAAAAGAAAAATAAATGATTATGTTATATCATAATCTAAAACAAACCAGACCTGTAGACCAGGGCAGAAGTTGGCCGTATCGTTGGCGTTGTTGTAGTCGTAGTCTCCAATACCTTCTCCAAGCTCTCCGGACAAACGTCTTGTGGATTCTTGAGATAACTAGAATTGAGCAGGACACAATAATTAAAGAGAATTCCACCCATTTTCAATTCATATACCTTAGAGAAGACGTTGTGTGGGCATGACGAAAAAGTTACCGCATTCTGTGTTTCCTAGAAATGGAGGACAGAAAAATATCATTAACATGGTGAAACAACAACTTGGTGACATCATCAAGTTGTGATTCACCATGCTAATGGATTTCTTTAGACCATTCTGTTTTTCTTTTTATATGTATGTACAGTATGTTTGTATGCATTTGTATGCTCTTAGAAAAAATGTTGAAAATGGGTGGTATGCCGCTTTTCACACTAGCCAAGTTTCCATAAGCCCTATTTTTGCACAAAAACGGCTCTTGCGAAGAGAATGTTGAATGGAAACACACAAAACGCAACTAAGTTTCCATTTTACGCAAAAATACTATTTTTTTGCTGAAAGGTGGCGGATTTTGGAGCGTATCGAAAGATTCGAATGCGCAAATGAGGTATGGAAACAGTTTGCAAAAAGACTTCTAATTGGAAAGTACTGGACACACATTATAGCACATTTGAAGAGTTCTGGTCTGACACTGAGAGCGTTGTTAAAGCTACTGACACTGAGAGCGTTGTTAGCTTCTACAAAACTGCTCAAAACGGTTGAGGGCCGTGCACACACAGACATACAAGGGGACTCTCTGCACTTCCCTGGGCAAAATGTACAGTAAAAGTAGGCTGCAGACTCCCATCGCGTGTGTTCACGAAAGTCGCAGGGCAGCTACAGGTCCTATATTTACAGTATCTGTAGGCATGATACCTCTGAAGATACACAAGTGATATCATACTGTACAACACAGCTGTTTTACATGGCTGGGCTCTGCAATTAGATATGAATTATTTCGTTAATAATTATTATCGTTAATAATTATAATCCAAGCCCTTCTTCCTCGCACGTGTCGCACTGCAGACAACATGATGTAGTGTACAATATCACAGCAGACCTACACCAAATCAGTAGGCTACGGAGTCTCACAAGGGCTCCAGTTCAGGAAAACAGTGAGTTGTTTAGATTATGTAGCCAATTAGGATTGTAGGCTACAGTATATTAATTATTGGTTTTGCTACAGCAGAGCCAGAACAGCCTTTGCACAGCACAACAGACTTACTGTATAGTTCAATAGGAAAGCAGCCAGTCCGTGTATATTATGCAAAGCCTAAAATAACTTCAAAAATAAAAAATATATGTAAAATAACCATGTGTCTCACGTTACTGGCAAAACTGTGCCACTTATTGCTTATTTCATGAACCAATTTTATTTTTCCCTAGACTTCCATGAGTCGCATTTCATCAGTTAATGGAAACAGCGGACAATTCGCTTTTCTTTTTTCGACTTAATTAACATACTCTTCCTAAAGGTTTTATGGAATCCTGGCTACTGACATCAACCCCTACCTCTCAGTATTTTTTGTAAAACAAACAATGAAAACAACACAAACAATGAAAACAAAGAGGAGGATGAAATTCTAATTGGCAGGTACGAAGACGATGAATTATGTAGACATGTAAAAAAAAAACGATTTTGCATCGATGTATCGATCCAACAGCCGACAATACGATGCATCGACACGTCCGCAAGAGTATCGATTCTTATATGCAACTTTTTGATGCAACGCCTTTCAACTAAAACAGACATTATTGTCTAGCCTGTAAGGTAAAAAAGGGTAAAAAAAAAAAACGAAATCGAAATCGAATCGAATCAAATCAAATCGAATCGTGGTGTATTCTTGAGTATCAGGAAATCGATACTAAATCGAATCGCCATGATGGGTGTGATTTACACCCCTAGAATTATGATGATAAGAGTGGCCCTTGTGTCACACAGGTGTGACTTGTAATGTGCAAAATAACAGTGCCATTGCCTTCAAGTGCTCTAAGATGAGGTAAGTCACACAAAATATCAAGACAAAATGTCGTCCATAACGTTCTAAAACGGTTTCATCTCGTTCTTAAATCTTTAACACGTGGACGTGTGGATAGCCTTACCGTGCTGGAGGGTTTTAGGCTGAGCTGGGACAGGGTTTCTGGGGGAAACTGGAAGTCTGCTGGCAGAGTGGTCTTTTTACTGGACCTAGCATTACTGAGGGCTGACTTGGTGTGAGTGGTGGCGGCCTTGAGGGGACAAGGACAGAGACACGTTCAGGTCAGCTCAAATGCCACAGTACCCATTACAGTTATTATCAGGGGTGTAGTGGAGGTGTAGTGGAGGGGGCCCACTTCTCACAACTAAAATATTTTGGGGCAAAAGTAGGCCTATGTTTTGGTCTTGTCGTTTACTTTTATGGATACAATTAGGTATTGTAAACAATCTTTCTCAATATGCTATACTTTCAATATTTTACTGTCATTAATATACTTTAGAGATGTTGTGTGGACATGGTAAAAGCCACCCCCCCCCCCCCCCCATTCTGTGTTTCCTAGAAATGGAGGTCTGAAAAAAAATCATTAGCATGGAATTCCGCTTTAAGAGGCGTCCCCCCACCACTAAAAGTACCACTACAACACTGGTTATTATGTTGCATTTTAGGTTTTAGATCTCCTCCCCAGAAAGCAACTATAGAGCAATGTGAAATGCCTGTAATGTAATAGTATAATCATTTAAAAAATGTTAAGATTACTCTGGTAGTTTTGAAGTAGGTGTCAAAGTCAACATCGTCATTGAAGTCTATTTCAAAGGTCTTCTTGGGCTTCCTTTTGCGAGTCTCCTTGTCGGGCATATGATCGACTGGAATGAAAAGGAAAAATGCATTCAGTACAGATGCCAATGGTAACTATTTGCACCTTTACTCAATGTGTCCCTCAGCTACCTTCTATAGCAAAGAACTATAAAACATTAGCAGAACTTAAGGGGCTCAGATCATTATTTTTTTTTTAATATTTTCTCAGTGTGCTATTTGGCTGCAGTACCTCCACACTGCTTTTCATCGCCCACCTCATTATTATTCCCTGTCTATTAGAATATGCATGATCTGCCTGGTTTCAGTCGCTTTCATTGGGCTTCTTTGAGAGGGGGCTGTGGATTCCATGCATATCAACGACTTAAAGGTTGGAGGTAAAGTTAAATAGGTAACGACTATTAAAATTGGTATTTTGGCCAAATCACTAAGGAAAACAATCTGTGAGTGTTTGTTCCTGCGGCTCCATTATGTCTCTACATACAGAAAATCACAGATATCTCAATATAGGGGACAGTAAAAACACCAAAAATCTTGCAAAATGTAAAATTCAAGGTGGATTTGAAGAACGTGAAGTAAAAAAAAAAAAAAAAGAAAAAGAAAAGAAAAAGAACGAAAGAAAAAAAAGATTACGGTCTGATATTTCTTGAAAAACTGAAAATGTGGCACAAATCTTTGAATATGTTATTTAGGAAGCAAACATTTTAACTCAAATCTTTGCTTCTGGGGGATCCCTAGAACAACATGTTTTCAGATGAGGGGTCCGCAGCCAAATATAGATGTTTCTGGGGGTCCTCGGCATGAAATATGTTGAGCATCACTGACACAGGAACATAGATTTACAGAAAAACTAGAATCTAGTGTCAGAAACTACAGTCGGGTCGGATGTCAGAAAGAATATATTCATAGATTTGCGCATCAGTTGCACAATTTTTTTTTAAAAAAAGAAAAAAAAATCAAATCTACAAGCTCATAGCGCGCCGCTCGGCGCTTGGAGATCTGCTATTTTTCAATAGTTAAAGCATAATAGTTAAAACATCAAAAGGCGTACAGTACAGAAAGGGTTTTAAGCAGGTGTGGGTGCCACTCACGCTTGTGTTTGACATATGACTATTAAACATCAACAAAAATCCAAAAAATATAACATGAGCATATATATCTATCTGTACTATATTGCTGGACATGTTTAGTTTTTGAATAAATAGATGATTAATCATTTAAATGGCATTATATAGCTGTGTCCCTCAGTTGCACTCAACTACAAAGTCATTCTTCCCTCCATAACAACAATTAACTGGCCCTTTAGTGACATCAACAATAGGAAGTAGTATTCTACAACTCTTCTGACCAACATGCTACAGAAGTACAGAAAGGGTTTTAAGCAGGTGTGGGGTGCCACTCACGCTTGTGTTTAGGTTTGAACTGCCAGTAGCCAGGTCCTGCCCAGGTAGCCATGGTCCTGGGGCTGAAGTAGGAATACTCCCTGGGCTGAGAGGACAGCTGCAGACACATGGTGGTTATGTCGCCCTCCCCGATGGGGATAACGTCCCTGGATAAAGGAGAAAAAATGCCCAGTATCATACCAACTTCAACCATCAAGATTACCGTAATTTCCGGATTATAAAGCCGCACCTGAATATAAACCGCACCAGCTAAATTTGGGGGCAAAATACTGATTTTTCCTTGTATAAGCCGCACCAGGCAATAAGCTTCATGTTAGAGCAGTGGTTTTCAACCTTTTTGACCCCAGGGCGCACTATTTATTCAGCATTTGAGCCAGAGACCACGATTTGTGAACAACATCTTCACCACACAGACCCCAAAACTAAAGATTTCTTTTGGTTTTGTTCACAATTCCAGGCTGGATTTTTCGCAAACAAAAGGAGGCAAAACATCAAAATGAGATCAAAATGAACATGACTTACGACTTAAAGGTAGGGGTAGTGATTTGAAATTCATGGTGTAGTACCAGCCTGGTGCACTAGGGGCCCCCAACAGTAGCTACACTATGTGAACCTGCTGCTCGCTCCTGATTGGAGGAGAATTGTGGTGACCTGGGGAACTTTTATTAGCTCCTCTGCTAACGTGGGGGAGGGGGAAACTCCATATGTGGTTTCCACACCTTAAAATAGAGCATTTTAACAGAAAAAAATGTTTTTTGGGTGATATCTGACAAAAGTGAAATCACTTCCCCTACCTTTAAGTGGTGCTAATTTAGATGGTGAATATCATAACTCTTGAGAGCGTAAAAATGAAACCAAGTGAATATCATAACTCTGTGAAGTGAATATCATAACTCTTGAGCGTAAAAATGGTTTCATTTTTACGCTCTCAAAGAGTTACATCTGGTTAACCAACTTTCCATCATTTAGTCTGCGTAGCCCACCTGGAAACCCTCTCAGGGACTACCCATGTGTCACCTGTAAAAATCCATAGATTGGCCTCACCGTTGTACAGTATAAGCCGCAGGGTCAAAAGCGTGAAAAAAGTAGCGGCTTATAGTCCGGAAATTACGGTATTAGGAGGTTATTACTGAGATGGATTCATGCACGATGAGTTATTCATAGTGCAGTTAAGAGTAATACATGTCTCTACTGTACTGTAATGTCACTGCATTGTACTACAAAGTTACTAAGTAATACATTTCATACTTTTCATAGCAATGATATTAACGACTCCCGCGAACAATAGTGGATTAGTCGCTTTTCGTAGCCTTTACATTTCTAAAAGACGGTCAATAAAATAGTTGAACTAGAATAAAAATGAATGTTTTTTAAAAGATGTTGTTTCAACATCTAACAACGTTGTTCAACATTTATAGACGTCTAAAAGATAGCCGTCATATAAATCGTCTAGATGTAGACATTGTTCAATGTCTAGACATCTAAAAACCCTTTTCTTTTTAGACATATTTTTACACTTTTTTTTTGAAGACCACCCTTTGCTGCCTTAGATATCAGACTACGAAAACGCTCAATGGGGAGGCCATCAGCACAAGAAAACCCCAGCAAAGTTCCCTTTTTTAAAAAGCAGGCCTTTTAGAATAAGAATCATGACATCGTAACCGAGATAAGCTCCCCCAGGCCAGTTCACTAGTACCCACTCAGCTACTGTATGTCCGCCCCTTCTATAGACCTGCGCAGTGACGTCACCAGCCCTGTTCCACTAGTGGATTCCTCGTTCATTTTCCTCATAGACTTTTCGAAAATGGTTAATAAAAACACGATTGCGCCGCGGCCAAAGCCAACTCGGGTCGTGACAAATCATGACAACAAACACAATATCGTCATATAATATCCCAGATAGCAAAATCCATTGATTCAACGTTGAATTCTGGTTATCTAACCAGAATTCAACGTTGAATCAATGGATTTTGCTATCTGGGATATAATTAGGAAGAAGTAGAAAACGGCATGATACAAGACTTTTTGTTTCGTTTTTCATCTTAGAAATTATTTTATTGTCCCAAAAGTTTGTGTGTGTCATCATGATTCGTCACGACTCGAGTTGGCTTTGTCTTGATATAAATTATTTTCGCAAAGTCTATGAGAAAAATGAATGGGGAAACCTGCACTAGTGGAACAGGGGCGGTGACGTCACTGCGCGTGATGCGCATCTCTATTGCTGCCTCATCTCATCTGCGTGCTCACCGTCCTCCTTTGCGCTGGGCCTCCTGGCCCTCCTTGTACTCCACCGCGCCGCCGTCTCCCGGTCCGTCCTCGTACTCGGCGTCAAAGTCCTGGCCAAAGTCCTGGCAGTCTTCCTCCTCCGCCTCCGGCTCGGGTTCTGCGTTCACGTCGAACACGTGCTCGCCCTGCTTCACCTTCTCCAGCAGCTGCGTCATGGTCTGCAAACATCCACATTTTTTTAGTAAGAAAACTCACAAAAAGGAGGTTCGTTGTAAACATTTAACCCATTTTGTCCTGATTAAATTCTAGTTTCTGACACTAGATGGCGCCAGATTCTAGTTTGAGGCACTTGTTTCTGATGCTAAATTCTGGTTTCTGACGCTAGATTCTGTTTTTTTTTCCTGGAAAATCAGTGTCAGTGATGCTCAACATATTTCATAGGACCACCAGAATTATCTATACCCCCATCTTAAAAAAAAAAAAAAAAAAAAAAAAAAAAAAATTCTAGGGATCACCCCAGAAGCAAAGATTTGAGCTAAAATTGTTTGATTCTGAAATAATATATTCGAAGATTTCTGCCACATTTTCATGACTTTTCAAAAATAGCAGACCTACAAGCTCGTAGCTCGTAGCGCGCCACTCGGTGGTTAGAACACCAAAATGCGTTCAGTACACTAACGTTAATTGTATGAACACGAACAGTTCTCATTGTTCTGGAAGTTCATTAGCTTCTATCAGTAAAGAAAAGAAAAAAAAAACACACACTGCTGGATGAGCCCCACTTGCCCTTCCCATAAAATTAAATTAAATCTATCAGACTGGTTTTTATCTCACCTGGTCAGGGTTCCATCTGGTGAAGGAGAAGTCCTTCAGGGAAGGACAGATGGCGTTCTTCTCCTGGGCGCGCTGAAGACCACCTGACATACACACAGCAAACACTCAAGTTGTTCCGGTGTGTGTGTGTGTGTGTGTGTGGCAGGGGGGGTGGGGTGGGTTGTAATCAAAGATTTACAATTTACGTGCCGGGGGAATATTTTGAATAAAAGGCGCTAGTGTGCCAAGCAGATGAGGGAGATTTTTATCCTCGCCTTGCAGCTTTGCAGCCCCCGTGGTAAGATGAAACCTTTCTTTACCAAAACACGATTGTAAATCTCTTTTAGATGTGGTAATATTCTAAATGAGATACATTTAGATCATATACATGATCATTTTAAAGGTTTTGTGAAGTCATTTTCATTTTTTTCTTTTAGGTTTTATGATCTCAATTACACCCAGAAAACGTGAACTTAGTTAACTCAGTGGATAACCTGTGGTCTCGAGTTTTCTGTGGGGTTTGGTAGGCTTTTGAGCTGCAATGAAAACAGGCAAAATAGTGGAAATCACCTGGCCTCTGACTCTGGATCGGGTGTGGGGGGGTACACATATTCAACAAATAGGGATGAATTACACACGGACTGTACATTATATGTACGCAGGTATGAATATGCATTTAAAAAAAGGAGCACATGCATGATTTAAATTAACTTATAGAGCTAAAGATGTATTTGAATTTGAATATGATGGTATTATTTCTCTACTCCTCTACTCTCAACTCTACTGCTATGATTTTAATGTGCTTTGCAATAAACAGATGATCTTATAAACAGAAAAAAAGAAAAGTGGAAATCTACTGAAAAATGCCATTTGACATATGGGATTTTGCAGAATGTGACATCCCATTCAGCAGCAGGAAAAACCAGAGCACCTGTTTGAGCCAGACCACAGAAGCAGAGCAGGGGTTGACACTAAGGTCTCTGAGGCACTTGCCCATCGGTCAAGTGCAAGTCAGGTTCTACTTGCCCTCAGGTCATGGTCACTTCCCCCCAAAAGTATATTGTAAATTTTGCATTTTAGTTTTAGTTTACTTTACTTCCTACTTGGGTGCTTTAAACCAGGGGTTTTCAACAAGTGGTCCCTGAGAGGGTTCCAGGTGGTCCCCAGTTAAGTTGGTTAACCAGATGTAACTCTTGAGAACGTAAAAATGAAACCAAATGGACCCTTGCGGGTCCATTTGGTTTCATTTTTACACTCTCAAGAGTTAAAATTCATCATCTTAATTAGCCCAGGTCGCAATGACCGCCTTCAAGACAAATTTATCTTGTGTTGTGTTATAGCACGCTAAGTCACACACTTGCCCGATCGGGCAACCAGGTAGCAGTCTACACTTGCCCCACCATTTTTTTTTACTTGCCCCGGGCAAGCGGGCAAGTGTTAGTGTCAAGCCCTGCAGAGTAGTAAAAAGAAAAAAAACACGTTACGTGTGAAGGGTGCGGCGGGGACGCGCTGCGGGGCAGGGGCGCTGTAGGCGGACGCAGACTGCAGCAGGGTCATGTCGGAGGGGAAGAGGAGCTCGCACCGGCAGTTCTCGCTGAAGAGCACCGACAGGAAGACGCCCGCCGTGCTGCTCTCGTCGAAGGACGACGCCATGCGGTGAAACATGGGGTCGACCTGGGGGGGTGAAGGAGGAGTTATTAGACGGCGTGGAACGAGCAGGAGATGGAATTAAGTGCCTGGCCTTTAGATGCACATTCATGCTTAATTTACTAATAGCTTAGGACAGGGGTTTTCGACCTTTTTGATCCCAGGGCCCACTATTTATTCAGCATTTGAGCCACGGACCACCATTTGAGGACATTTTAGCCCCACAGACCCCAAAACTAAAGATTTGTTTTGTTTCTCTCCATGACCATTACTCTTCTAGTTGTGTAGACTTGGGCTAATTCACATGATGAATATTTTAACTCTTGAGTGTAAAAATGAAAGCAAATGGACCCTTACGGGTCCATTTGGTCTCATTTTACACTCAAGAGTTAGATTATATTTAAATATCTGAATTACGTAATTTCAAGAGTCCACACAATTGGAAAATGGAGAATAATTGTTATTTTGACCAACGTTTAGCCAGTTCTCTTTCCCAATTGTGGACAAAAACGTGAAAGTTATTAGCTTTGGGTGCAAGAGACTAAACTCAACATCACATACCGTCAACTCAAACCCCAAATACCGTTTTCAAACGTCAATAATAGCATATACAGGAAAACCTTCCAATTCTCCCCCTCTATTTTTCATTTTAAATGCATTATTCTTAACCAACTATTTCAAAGCCCAAACTTTCTAGGAGGCCTTGAAATGGATATTCAGTAATGGAACAATCACGTATTTGATGTGTAGATGTTGTTGAGCCGGCCATTTTGAAAGTAGCTCTCAAGTCAACCAAAAAGTGTGGGCAGCCCTGAGCTACACCTCGTGTTCTAGTATTAATGATAGTATGTATATACTGTATACACCGCACCTCACACTTTCTCTCAGACTCTGCGCTGTTGATGTTGCTCAGATTCTGCTCCACCGTCTTCTTAGGGGGTCTTTTCTTCTTGACCTGCTTGACAGCCAGATCTCCTCCACCTCCGCCGTCCTCGTCTTCCGCCTCATGACCAGGCTCTGACAAAAGGGAATACACAAACGCGCACATATGAATCATTTATTAGCGTCCGTGTTAAGTGTGGTACTGGAGTGTTCTTTTTTTTTTGACTGGCAGGCCCTGAATTGTCTGTCTTGTCAATCACGTCCACTCCGACTTTACCGAGATAATGGCATGCACATACTAAAAACAACCTGTACACCATCTCCATAATTCATAAACACTGTCACAGTCACTGTAAACCATCATGCCAATAGGAAGAGTTATAGCTTTTCACATTAGCTATTGGTTTTGGCTTTAAATGGAAAATAACATTGAAATTGAAATTCTTACATTTTTTGTGTGTTTTTGGTGCTGCTATGTGTTTTTTTATCCCCACAAATAACCAAGTTTGAACAATCAGGCTTTCACATTATATCATATAGGTGCTTTGATGGAAATTGCGTTCAAGAACAGCTCATCTTATTTTATCCTTTTGATGGTGTCATCAATGCACTCTACTTTGTATAATTGCTCCTCATGTTCAGTTCCAAGCTGGCATGAAATGGAAACAAGCCTGGGTTTTTATCTAGCATCATTATTATGATGACTCAAATATTAAAATAATCTGCAAATCAGCGCCCCCTACCGCCTCAGGATATGGTGGCACTGCAGCTAAAACTGCATTCAAAGTCCGGAAAGAAATGACAATCTAGGTATTTGATAAACAGCTAAAAAACTAGAATTCCTGAATGCTATAATCACCTATATATCAAAAGCAATTATTTAAATTATTCCACCCATTTAAGATTTTTTTTCTGAGAGCATACAAATGGAACCAAATGGACCCTAGCGGGTCCATTTGGTTCCATTTGTACACCCTCAGAAAAATAGGTCCAAAGGAAAAAAAACCTTAGAATCGTTAAACACAATTCGATGACATCATCAAGTTGTGTTTCACCGCGTTAGTGATTTTTTTCAGACCGCCATTTCTAGGAAACACAGAATTTTACCTACAAAAACGACACCACAAAATGGAAATATAGTCTTAAAGTGGTTAATTCATTCTGTACCAAATGCAATATTCAGTAATAAAGATCTAGCTGCGCCATAGCAAGACTGCAGGGTTTTATTCTAATCAAACTAAAACACAGACACACACCAGCGCCCCCATGTCTTTCCATGCATAACGATGATAATGACCCGGTGACATAATCTCGTCTAATTAAGAGTCTCCACGCATGGACACATTTGGACAGTGGTGTTGTGTGACTCCCTCACCCTCTCCCGGCTTTGTTTCTGCGCCAAGACCACCCAGCACCCTGTAGGCATCGGCATGCACGGCGTCCACTCTGACAGCATAGATCTTTGTACTGGCGTCCAGGGTGCCGGCTGCTACCTGGATGACCAGAGGGCAGACATGTGTATCAGAGACGGCCGGGTGGAATCAGAAAATGTTCCGCTCAAAACAGAATAATGATGATATAGTGTCAGGATGTGTCACCGCTGGACAAGAGACATCAGAGCAAATACTAAACCCATGGATTAAAGCAGTGGTTTTCAACCTTTTTGCTACCAGGGCCCACTATTTTTTTTCTGAATTTGTGCCGCGGACCACCATTTGAGGACATTTTATACCCACAGACCCCCCCCCCCCAAACTAAAGATTTCCTTTGCTTCTGTCCATGACCATTAATCTTCTAGTTGTGTACATTAGGACTGATTCACATGATGAACTCTTTCACATGATGAACTCTATTTTAACTCTTGAGAGCGTAAAAATGAAACCAAATGGACCCGCTAGGGTCCATTTGGTTTCATTTTTACGCTCTCAAGAGTTACATCTGGCTAAACAGCTTAGCTGGGGACCACCTGGAACCCTCTCAAGGACCACTGGTGGTCCCTGGACCACCTGTTGAAAACCTCTGGATTAAAGCGATGCAATCTCATAACTGAAAAAAGTGAGATTTGTGAACCGATGTGAAGAATTAGGAGAGCCACTCCAGATTAGCACTGATTCCTAAGGCTTCAACCTTTGCTTTTATATATGACCATTCTGAAACGATTACATGCTTCTGAACATATTGCTACTTGTCCATTTCAAAAGCTCTAATCTTTAGCCATTTACACATACAGTAGAAGCCTATAGTTATAGCGCATTAGCTGAAAGTTAATTTTCTGCGGCCATTGAAAAAAACAACCTCAAATGACCAGTTATGAAGCAAGATAAGTAATATGTCAGAATTATCTTAGAAATGAATTACAAAATCAAAACACTGTGAAATATTGCATAAATAATCAACATTGCCTTTGTACCTCTTGGGTGGGTCTATTATTTTCAGCAATTTCAGTGCAGATGAAATAGCATATTAGGAAAAACACTGCAACAGCACTCTCTCTTTCTCATTCCCTGCACACATTAACTAAAGTTTAGATAGGCCTACTTAATGTGGGTGTAATATTCTATTCTTTTCTGCTTTTAATAGTATTGTCAATTCGTCATCAGTTTCAATAGGAACCTTTTATACAGATTCCGCTTCAGGGAGAATCTTAAAAGGGCAGACATTTATGGTAGAATACGTCTAGTGATGAAGTATAGATCCTTATTATAGTACCTAGCGTATTACTACCTACTAGTACCTATAAGTATCCTTGTCATGACATTCCGCAACCGTTTTTTCGGGTCGCTGCGCTACCAGTAATGTCGGACTGGGCCGCAGCCAGGGAAATGAAGTATGTCCCCACCTATAAGTGTGGACAAAACTTTCTACTTTTATTTCCGCAAAAAAGATAAAAATAAAAATAATCCACAATCACGGAATTGCAGAAAGCTGTGGGGCGTACAGTATATAGGACACATCAGGGTGGCTACATGAAAATAGAAACATAGGTCAGGATTTATAGGCATTTTAGATCACTTCCAAATCTGTGTCACTGATACACTAATTAATTATATATTTGATTAACTCAAGCAAATAAACTGTCAGAGAACTTTAGGCAGGTAATACTATGGGCTGGCTTTTGGCCCAAAGGGACATTCGTGGTGTTAAAAAAAACTCATACCTTAAAGTTTGTGAGCTCAGAATCCTTCTGCTTCAGAATGTCAGCCATGTAATCAATCAGGTGGAGACCAAAGGCATTTTTGGTGGTGATTTTCTGCAGCAAGAAAAGATAACAAAACACTTAACATTTGAAATTTGCATTTGCAATAGTGTGTGAGAAAGCAGATGTACGCAAATTGAATGAGGTTCAAACTGCAGAGATCCATTAGGATCGAAATGTGTCTTTATCCTGTATATCATTGCTGTGATGTGTTTGCAATGACACAAACAGCATAGGAAAAAAAAGTTATGGTTTCTATTCATATTCTACGCTTCCGAGTCTTAAATATGATAAATGATTCAACACTGGGACACTACATGATTCAATAGCATTGTGCATCTAACTAATAATGTAATATGATAAGGGTTGATGACACTACCAAAAATACCCATGAACCTGTCTACAAAACAATGTCAACAAATTCCACTTCCACAACCCTAGAGGGACTGCAACTAACAAGGGACTTAATTATTTTCACTCCTATGCCTTGCGCTTTCCCCCCAAAGTACTGCCACTATGATGCAGAAATTTCATGTGGTCGTCCACTCAGTTAACAGTCTTGTATCGAGTAGCACTTGAAATGTACTGTAATTCTGCAAACTGTCGATATTTCAATCAATAAACATTGGTTTTTGAATACGATCTATATTCATATATGCACAACCACACTTACATTCTCTGTAGAGAGCTTGATACAGGTGGAGTAATGCTCAGAGATCTGTGCATTTGACAACTTGGGAACAGCAGCAGGGGTCCCTGAGGTACTGCATGAATAAACACAGGACACAGATTGGTCATTTATGTCGAAGACTACACAGAAACATGTCAAGGAAGGCAACAATAGACAGTAAAGTCCGCTGTCTGACTATCAGAATTACATTAACTTATGGATTTTACTGTGATTTGTCTTGGGTCTCATTTTAATAAGACCCTCAGGAACACTTGCCTGTTCAAAACAATGAACAACGAAAGACAAAATAAATAACTTATTTGCCACAAGCCAGAGACAACCACTAGTTCATAGTATACTGAAATAAGTCCGTTCATAATAATACTGACAATTGACAATGACAGAGTGGCACTGTTTCTACCAAACTTGAGCATCTGGCTGAGCAAATTGCTATGCTGAGCAATTTGCTCAGCATAGCAATGCTCAGCATAGAATTTTGGTAGAGCCGCCTCAGCTGTGCCTCGGTTACGTTGTGTTACCAACAGAATAGTAAATAGTTCTAAAACCCAAATGCATCCAGCCCTAAACTTCCGAGTTTGTGACGTTTATAAAAGCCACGCTTCTGTCACACAACAGTAATATGAACAGACTTAGGGTCCAAATTTCAATGGTGGGGACCACCATGGTAAGTAGGATATGAACAAACTCAGGGTACCTACACTCCTAATCCAAGAACGGAACAGCTGTGCATCAATCCGTGCTAATTATACGACTGATATAAGGTTGGTATGACACATTACCCTTTTGTATACATACTGTACGATGTATTACCATATTGTCTGCCATTGTCATATTGTATAGTGCCTGCTGAATAATAAATTCACTTTGTAACTAAGTACACTGTATGTATATGATGTATTCTTCCAGTTGCTCTGGATTATGAGCGTCTGATAAATACCTAAATTAGGAGCATGGCAAAAGGAGAATTTCACAGGGAAGTCTTGCTTGTCAGGAGCATAGACAGGAGGTCCAAGTCCATGGAGCATGGGTTCTGTGAAAAGCGTTATGGAGGAGACTAGGCCTAACCTGTGAGCCGGAGACTCGGCGACAGAAGAGTCGTTGGCGGAGTGGAGATCGATGACTTTTGACCTGCGCCTCTGGCGCCTCTCCTGCTCGTCGTCATTCCCGGGGAACGCGGCCAGGAGCGGGGTGCTGCAGGCCGCCGGGGACAGTCCCTTGTTGCCCTTCAGAGACCCCGAGCTCCAGTTCTGTTGACGCACCCGAGACACGGGTGTCGAGGACGCACTCATCTTGGCTGGAGGACAAAATAACAGCAACTCAGCTCAGGTCTCACCTGAGTTAACATTGTGGGAATGTCCGTGTTAAATTGGCAATTTCTCTCCCAAAATATAAATAAGGGAAATATTGTATTGTAAGATATCCAGAATTTGTGCATGCAGTGCACGGTACAATAATCAAACCTAAAATCCTAAAAACCCAAAATGGCAGTAGTCTGTCGCAGGGTTTTTTGTTTTGTTTTTGTGCACTTTATTTACATTTTTGGGGAGAAAAACAAACAACATTATTTGAGGTGCTCAGTGCACTGGCCAGTGTTCACTGTTCAGGTGCCAACTATAGTTATAGTACCACAGTCATGTTAACAAAATACATAAAAGAATTATAGATTAATTGGCCTGTTTAGGCTAACAGTAATAGTCTATTTGCCAGCCCATAGAGCCCCATTGTCATCTTGATGTTGAGTCAAGGTTTTATGTTAGAAACCCGTCCTAGAGTATGGGTCTCAAACATGTAAAAATTGATGGATGATAACTTGCAAGTTGCATATGTTCAAAAAAATCCATAACTGCCATAATACTATGTATGAATCAAATGCAAAATGCCATCATGCCAGAGTGAACCTGTCTGGGTTCACTCTGGCAAATAGATAAGCTATTACTGTAACTGTTGGAAAACAATTAAGACTATCCTTTTTAATCCATAATCAAAACGAGAAAGGAACAGCTCATCTATTATCTAGAGTAGACATTATAAGGGTTTTTTTTAGCAACGTTTTGTGGCCAAAAACAAGAACATCTTTACTAAACTCAAAATCAACGCAGATCAAAATGGTTGAAACTCACTGAAGTCGTAGCCTAGAGGCAGGCTAGCCGCTAACCGCTAACAAGCCAAAGGGATTTGTAAAGATCACATTTTCCAAGCACAAATTACCTTCAGATGTTTACGTAAAATGGGTCGGTATCGTTGGCTATACGATCGTATAAGGAAGATATGTCGATCTACACTGACCACGGATCACTTCCACAGACGAACTATTGAAATCCTCCGGTGTTGTTGTTGTGGTTTCCGTACTTTAGTTTTGAAAATGTGCGCCGATTGCCGAGCGAACGGTTTACGTAGTGATCAGAGCCTTGGAAATAAACAGAGTTACGCCAACTCCGTTCACTTCATGGGGCCAGTCCATCTACATAGACTTCTGTTGGATAGTGACATGAATAGTGACAGCCGGAAGTTTCTGAATGCATTAAAGCCTATGGGCTCGCGCGAGTACATGAACCACGTGACCAGGCTGTTTTCTGACCCCTCAATGGCGCAACTCTTCTACTAGATGGGCTTTGGTAGTGATTCGGTGTGTGTTGCGTCATTACGTCAGCGGGGAGGGGGCAGAGCCATCTAGTAGAAGAGTTGCGACATTCGCGGGTCAGAAAGTGAAGAGGCGTCGCGCGCTGTTCATGCAGCCTGGATAGGGACAAACTCTATTACTCTATGGGGACAAACCGAAGTTGGAAACACGTTGTTTTTAACGAGGGCGGCGCAAATAGGAGGTATTTTAGGCATGTGTGCAACATGTCAACTGCAGTAAAGTGTTTTTTTTTTTTTTTTTTTTACTTCTTGCTAATTAGATATTGCATGATAATATTGTGGTGGTTGTCATGATTTGTCACGACACAAGTTGGCTTTGTCCGCGGCGCAATCGTGTTTGTATTAAACATTTTCGAAAAGACTATGAGGAAAATAAATGAGAATTCCATTTCTGTAACACGGACGACGTCATGAAAGGTGTTTAAAAAAAATCCTAAATGGGCAAACTACGCCATCTGCTCTTCTACACGCCTGTACCTGGCCTGTACCTGGCTGCATGTTAGCAAGGGACTATACAGGTAGGAATTCCTGGAGGACAGCTAGTCTGTCTACATGGGTGGACAAAACGAATTATAGACATCTTAAACAGTGTTGGGACATGTGCACGTAACTTAATATACAGGTATTACTGACAGGTTGTATTGTTGTTTTCACAGACAGGCCACATGCTTTGGTCCACACAAACCTGACCTGAACCTGACATAGGCTACTGTGTGCTGTCTCCTGTATCCCATTTTCTGTGAATGCAGGTATGTTATGAGTGCTTTGGGTTTGTTTTACGCAAATTAATTTGGCATTGATACGTAAGCTAAAATAATATAGCCTAAGTAATAATAACAGTAATGCTGTATTTAATAAGAGGACAAAACGTTTTTTTCTTTTTGTTTATTTATTTGTAATTGTAAAATCCACTATAGCCTACGATCACTATTCAGGGGTTGACACTAAGGTCTCCGAGGCACTTGCCCATCGGGCAAGTGCAAGTCAGGTTCTACTTGCCCTCAGGTCATGGTCACTTGCCCCCCAAAAATATATTGTAAGTTTTACAGATGTAACTCTTGAGAACGTAAAAATTAAACCAAATGGACCCTTGCGGGTCCATTTGGTTTCATTTTTACACTCTCAAGAGTTAAAATTCATCATCTTAATTAGCCCAGGTCTACACAACTAGAGAATGTAGAAGATTAATGGTCATTTTGATCTGTATGTTAATTTGCCTGTTTTGTTCCCCAAATCCAGCCTGGAATTGTGGATATCTAGAAAGCAGGAAAGACACAGAGGCAGAGTGCAATGACTGCCTTCAAGACACATTTATCTTGTGTTGTGTTATAGTGCACTAAGTTGCACACTTGCCCGATCGGGCAACCAGGTAGCAGTCTTCACTTGCCCCACCATTTGTTTTACTTGCCCCGGGCAAGTGGGCAAGTGTTAGTGTCAAGCCCTGACTATTGTAAAAGCAGTCTAGTCTGTGATGGCCTCTGTCATGATGGTCCCCAAAGTGTAGTATTACGTGGTTAAGATGTTGGTCTTTCACACAGGAGACCCGAGTTTGAATCCCGCACACATACACACACCCACACACGTATATACTGTATAGCCTACACATATACATAAATATAATTAGGTTTATTATAAGTTAATACCTTCACTTTCTAAGTAGGCTAGTTTATTGGGAGACGATATTTCATTCCTCTATGTCTCGACAATGGTTGTGTAAAAATTAAACCTTGAAAATGCTCTTGAAATAAGGAGCCTGCTTGTATTGAATGCTTAGATTGGATTCCACCCATTTTTTTCTGAGAGTGTACAAATGCAACAAATTTGGTTGCATTTGATTCAATTAATTAATTAATTATAGTATATTCTACTGACTGATGGATGCACTGTACCAAGGGGAAAAAAGGTTATCCTGAAGGTGGCCGCTAGGTGGCAATAAAAACTAGTCTAGGGACTCATATCTGAGTTGTGCAGATGTGTATGTTGAGTGTTATGGGGGGTAAACCTGGGGCAAACAGTACATGGTACAATCAGGCATTAAAGCCCTTTTCTCATTGTCCCATGTCCCTTTGGTGTGCTACAGTATGGCCCACGCCAATGCGTGTCAATTTGCAACAAGAACCTGGAACCTTAAATTACATATTTACAAGAAGGCGCCAAATGAAAACGAGTGAATTGTTTAGCATTAGAAGTACACTGACATTTTCCAATTTATGATGACATCTATCTGCAACATATGTATGTACGTATGTTTTTAGGTATGGCCACTATACCAAAAACATCAATCATCATCATAAATATTTTCACTAAGAACACCTTGAAGCGGAACTCCACCCATTTTCAATATTTTACTATGTCATTGATGTACCTTCAAGGTGTGGTGTGGACATGATAAAAAGTTTCCCCATTCTGTGTTTCCCAAGAAATGGAGGTCTGAAGAAAGCCACTAACATGGTGAAACATCTTGATGATGTCATCGAGACGTATTTTCACCATGTTAATGGATTTCTTTAGACGCTTCTTTTTTTTCTAAATGGATGTAATTCCCCTTTAAGGAACAGCCTAAAAAGAAACAATAGTGACTTTATCCAAGGTGCTTTACATACAAATTGGCATAGTATAGTATAGTATAGTATAGTATAGTATAGTATAGTATAGTATAGTATAGTATAGTATAGTATAGTATAGTATAGTATAGTATAGTATAGTATAGTATACAGGGCTTGACACTAACACTTGCCCGCTTGCCCGGGGCAAGTAAAAAAAATGGTGGGGCAAGTGAAGACTGCTACCTGGTTGCCCGATCGGGCAAGTGTGCAACTTAGTGCACTATAACACAACACAAGATAAATTTGTCTTGAAGGCAGTCATTGCACTCTGCCTCTGTGTCTTTCCCTGCTTTCTAGCTATCTCTAGCTATCTCTCTCCCAGGTCCATTTGGTTCCAAACTATCATTTTGCTGGGGTCAGGGACCACTGGGTCTGTGACCACTATGGACTATGGGCTAATTAAGATGATGAATTTTAACTCTTGAGAGCGTAAAAATGAAACCAAATGGACCCGCAAGGGTCCATTTGGTTTCATTTTTACGTTCTCAATTTTTTTACGTTCTCATTGTTACGTTCTCAAATTAGTTGTGCATGAAACACCTCAAGGATGCGCTGGGACGCATCATCAGTGATGTATCCTGGGGTCACAGGGTGTTTCGGGTCTCGCAACATCATACCCCTCACTCAGGCGACCCAGCCGGGGTTGATCAAGTCCCGACTTACGTCCCAGTAGCTACTCTCGGTCAGTCCACTAGGGAAAGACCCAAGGCCACACAATCCACTGCTCCAGAACTACTCTGCCGGGACTGGGAGAACCATACTCTGGCACATGGAAGGACTAGGCTCTGTGGGTTGACTCCTGTCCAGACCCCTCCTACGTCTTAACCAGGTCTGCTCCTGCTCTCACCAGGCACAGGACCTGTGCGTTAAGAGTTACATCTGGTTAACCAACTTAGCTGGGGACCACCTGGAACCCTCTCTGGGACCACTGGCGGTCCCCGGACCACCTGTTGAAAACCCCTGGTTTAAAGCACCCAAGTAGGAAGTAAACTTAAATGCAAAATTTACAATATATTTTGGGGGGGGGGCAAGTGACCATGACCTGAGGGCAAGTAGAACCTGACTTGCACTTGCCCGATGGGCAAGTGCCTCGGAGACCTTAGTGTCAACCCCTGCAATAAAACGACTTGATAAGACTGAGTTTGTAAAAGGTATAATTGATCGTAAAAATGCCCACTGTTTCCATTTCACTGCAACTTTAATTGCTGTGTTTACCAATGGCGGTTTAATTGAAAGTGTTTGAAAGTCTTACAGTCTTAAAAGTCCTAAGTTTATTTCATATATATATCTATTATTTTCCCAATTTAAGTTATTATTCAAACGCCACATTTACGCGTGTGCGTCTGTGTACGTGCAACGGTCCGGGTCACCTAGAACTTATATCTACTACCATTGCAACGCCTGGATATTAATGCGCGGCAGCCCACGGCACCAAGTCCTCTCCAAAATCATTATTCAAACGCCACATTTACGCGTGTGCGTCTGTGTAAAGTGCGACTACCAGGCTGTGTGACAGAGCATAGGCTACAAACTAGGTGTCATCTCATCCATACACATTGTAACGACCCTCTGGGTTTCTTACAATTACATTCACAACGACTAAAGTCTAACATTAACAGTAACCATATGACATTCATTTTGTGACCCAAGTTCCACCCAACTTTCCAACATCAACAATTCCCTCCCAATCAATGTGATCTGCACATAATTTCCAGATCATATAATACACAACGGGTATAGGACTAGTTTTACCAATTTAAATCTAAAAGTTCGTGGGTGGGTGCGTGCGCGAGAGCACGTGCAAGCATGTTGTGTAGGTTGTGTATGTTGTAACTGGACAGATGTGACATACAGTATTTATACTGTTTTTTTTCTGCTGCTCCTAGTGACCACACAAGCCATGGTGGTGATGACCCCCAGCCCAGACCCTCTGGAAGTTTCTTCTTAGCCCTGAGTCCAATCTCCTGTGGCATGCTGTGGATTCTGGACCTCATAGAGCCTGCAGGCTGGTCAGTACCATTGCTACTGTGAGGACAGCACCTGACCAGCTGGCCAGACATACAGTATGGAGGATGCAGATGACCGGAGGTGAAGCTGGAAGGGTCAGCGCAGACTAGCCAGAGATCCAGATCGAGGCTATCCATGTGTTTGCCAGATCCACCCTGTCATTACTTCATCAAGGTAGGAACTATTTCACTGTTGCTGCTGCTTGTGTTGTATATTTGGTCATTATTAAATAAATAACAAACCCAGGGAATTATGCGATCTTGTTATGTTGAAGTCAGCTTTTGGTGCTCTTCTAAGCCTATATTGGTGTGATTCGTTGTGCTATTTGCTGCGATTTTGGGGCCCAATGACTGGGTGGCACTGGCAATCAGGCCGTGTAACATGTTGAGTCACTGTTTCTGTCTGTGGAATGTAATGCTGATGTGAATCTACAGTACAGTTGGTACGTTGTGTTGTATCTGCTGTTGAAGGTGTGAGTTGTGACAGGGAACAGTATGTGTGGCTCTTCACTTGATAATCCTACGAGTGAATATGCCATTTCCTTTTGTCTTGAGCGAAAGGTTTTTGGCTTTAAACATAAATCCCAAGTGTTAATTTTCAGTTGAAGACAAGTGTATACTATGTGTGTTATTGTGTTGCGGTGGCTGAGTCTTGTTGGTTCACGCTTGGCATGGTGACAAAGATTTTCTCTCTCTCTCTCTCTCCATGATGTGACACATTTTGAGCTTGTAGATCGTCCATTTAAAAATATTTGTTTAATTTGAAAACTTGTGGAATGGACATTCTGCACAATGAGTATACTTTCTACTTTTCATACTTTCAGTTACCATTTTATTGCCAATTTATTTTAAGTAAGTAGCCTTGCCAGGCCGTGATGTCATGAGGCCCAGCTGAGGCCCATATAGGTCAGGTCAGGTACTGTACAAGTACACCCTCTGGACATGACGCTAGTATGTCGCAGGGACTTACCCCCATTCCAACCCTTGATGCTGAATGCCAAGCAGGGAGGCATTGGGTTCCACTTTTAGAGTATTTGGTATAATTTAAAGTCTAAGTCATTATAAAACTGTAATCAGTGATCATTATTGTATTGCAGTATTCAGGGCTTGACACTAACACTTGCCCGCTTGCCCGGGGCAAGTAAAAAAAATGGTGGGGCAAGTGAAGACTGCTACCTGGTTGCCCGATCGGGCAAGTGTGCAACTTCGTGCACTATAACACTACACAAGATAAATTTGTCTTGCACTCTGCCTCTGTGTCTTTCCCTGCTTTCTAGCTATCTACCTATCTCTCTCCCAGGTTCATTTGGTTCCAAACTATCATTTTGCTGGGGTCAGGGACCACTGGGTCTGTGACCACTATGGGCTAATTAAGATGATGAATTTTAACTCTTGAGAGTGTAAAAATGAAACCCAATGGACACGCAAGGGTCCATTTGGTTTCATTTTTACGTTCTCAAGAGTTACATCTGGTTAACCAACTTAGCTGGGGACCACCTGGAACCCTCTCAGGGACCACTGGTGGTCCCCGGACCACCTGTTGAAAACCCCTGGTTTAAAGCACCCAAGTAGGAAGTAAACTTAAATGCAAAATTTACAAAAATATATTTTTGGGGGGCAAGTGACCATGACCTGAGGGCAAGTAGAACCTGACTTGCACTTGCCCGACGGGCAAGTGCCTCGGAGACCTTAGTGTCAAAGTATGGTATAGTATAGTATAGTATAGTATAGGAAACAGTACGTGATACGTCTGCATCACTTTGGCATTTACGGTCAGATTGACATATGGAATGAATTGACTAATGGCCATATATGGAGCGTGTCTTGAGTGTACATATGGAATTTCAGAACAGGCAATTGGCTCCATATATGTGGTGCCTTGAATGTACAGCAGGGCCGGATCTAGGCATGGGTATGGGGGGGGGCATGATGGCATGCAAACCAACCCAAGATATTTCAAATTAAAGTGCCTACCGGTATATTTAAAATGATTTGAAGCACTACTGTTGCTACTAACTAACTACAGCTGTGCCACCGCTAAACCAACAGCATTTCATCATTGAAAACAGAAAACTCTCTGAGTCAGACCATTAGCTTTATGCATGCTGCGTGTCTGTTGCAACTTCAACAACAACTGATGTTATTAATGCTTAATTGCCTAATAAAAGTCCTGTAACCAAAAATGGTATGGGTGCGGCTTCATTGCCAGCGCCACGGGCGATGAAGCCACCCCCATACCATTTTCTCCTGCCCCCCCAATAGGGAAATGTTACATCCGTCCCTGATGTACAGAGTTTGATGACGGCTCAAGTACGGTTGGGCCTTAATGTTTGTAGTAGGGCTGTTTTTCGCTGGCTGCCCGGCACGGTTGCATTGCAATAACTTTGTGGCAGGCCCTTATTCTAGACTTTACATGGACAGGCATCAGTCGAAAAGGGAGACATCAAACAGAAAGGATGGATGGATGGGGAAGAACATGTTTATTTATCCATAGATGGAGATCTAAGGGGTTTTGGCGTCAGATGGAGAGTTGCTGGCTAATATTGATGACCTCAGGGATCTCCGTCCTTGATGGTGTCACATGATGTCAAAGACCATGGGGCTTTTGCCATGCACAGTATGGGGAATTTGAGTGATGCACTGAGCGACTGACAGCAAAAGCACAATTTCATAGCAAATGTCTCCTGTCGTCGCAATAATATAGTATAGACCGGGGGTTTTCAACAGGTGGTCCGGGGACCACCAGTGGTCCCTGAGAGGATTCCAGGTGGTCCCCAGGCTAAATGATGGAATGTTGCTTAGCCAGATGTAACTCTTTGAGAGCGTAAACATGAAACCAAATGGACCCTTGCGGGTCCATTTGGTTTCAATGTTTACACTCTCAAGAGTTAAAATATTCGCCCAAGTCTACACAACTAGAGAATGTAGAAGATTAATGGTCATTTTGATGTGTACTGTATGTATGACTGTTTTGTTTTCTCTCCTGGAATTGTTGGCAAAAGTAAAAGAAATCTTTAGCTTTGGGGTCTGTGAGTCTAAAATGTCATCAAATGGTGGTCCTCCGTGGCTCAAATTCTGAATAAATAGTGGGCCCTGGTATGAAAAAGGTTGAAAACCACTGGTATAGACAATACTGTATAGTATATGGAGTTCAAGATGAACATTAATGCTGGTCCACACACTATATCTCCCTGTTGAAATCTTCCTCGATTGAGACAGATGGTGAGTGACTATGTTGGCCTGCTTCAGGTTGCATACCGGGTGGACTTTATGTTTGATGATATCATCATTTACATTCTAAATATGGCATTCACACACCATGGCACCCTGAGTTCCATGAAAATCTGTCAGTTTCCACCTTCTGCCATAGATAATATAGGCTGTAAAAGGATTTTATTATTTGCCTATAACCTCAAAAAGTGCCCGTGCCATTAGTTATTTGTCTTCAACACAGATTATGTCCATATTTCACCAGTTTTTGTTTGGGAACAGCGAGACCGTCTCGATAGATTGGTTAAACACTGCTAGAGCTGTTGGTCCTTGACGCAGTGTGTGTGTGTGTGTGTGTGTGTGTGTGTGTGTGTGTGTGTGTGTGTGTGTGTGTTGTGTGTGTGTGTGTGTGTGTGGGTGTGTGGAGGGGGGGGGGTTGTTGGGGGCGATTGCGGGCAACAGACCTATCACGTTCTCCATCCTTCCGAAGTGAAGTTCCGAGAGTCACAACATCCGACTCTGCAGCTTTCAGAACAAAATTTCGGAGGAATGCGTTTCAGACATTTCGGACATTTCGAGTGACGTCACTTTCCGACACCAATGTTACGTCAATAAGGGAAATATTTTAAATTGTCAATTTCTAATCACTGGAGCATTTTCTTTTTTTAAATTCCTTGTCTACATTTTGAAATTCATCATCGCAAGTCATAGACACACAGTGGTCTTACCCTTTAAGTATTTTTAGATGATGAGGGATCAAAAAAATGAATGCATTAGGTGAGTCATAAATGGACAGCATGTACCCAAGAGCATTCTTTCTAGTTATATTATTTCATTTTAATGGAGGGGTGCAGACTTTTTTTGTACACCGATCCATTAACTGTTTTTGTATGAATATGAAAATTTATAAAAGTATACAATGGATGTATTAGGTGAGTCGTGGATGTACAGCATCCACTCATCCATCCAAATAGAAAAAAAAAACACTTTGCACTTTAATTTATGTTGCCACCGACACAAGCTTGCACTCGCCTCATTACTAACATGTTGTAGGACAAATATGTCATAGAAAATTACAAGCCCTTCCTTTTGTTTAAATTTACTGGGTATATTCCATGATGGTGGGTGGCAATCTTTTATGTTGAACCATTTTCTTAAACAAATGTTCTATATTTCATGGTCTAGATTCACACATGCATGAACTACGGTACCAATACTTGTTTCAGATGGTAGGTAGATGTATTTTTACATGTTACATCCAATGTTTCGGTGGTTAAGCCTTCAGGCTTTCAGGCTTAACTGCCAAAATATTGGATGTGCATCCTAAATAAAAGTTTATCTTCACTTTGGCTATTGGCGCGTGTCGTGTGGCCACTTTCTTGTTTAATCAAGATTTACTTTGAAGATATATGAAAGGAACATACTCCCAGTTTGACTGCCACTCCATGTGTGTAGAACCAGGGCACATACAGTAATCATGTCATTGTGGCTCCCTGTCCAACTTCATCCCACTGCTCTAAAGAGTTGGGGAACTTAGCCTTACAGCTTCTTGCTGCGCTGAAATATTTACAGGAGCTGTTGCTCCTCCAGTTGATCTTTAGTAAGTAGCCTTGCCAGGCCATGATGTCAGGAGACCCAGCTGAGCCATTGAGGCCCATATAGGTCAGGAGCCTATCTCCTGTTTCTGTAGCGTGAGGCAGCTTGATGGTTTTCAACCTTTTTCATCCAGGGCCACCATTTATTCAGGATTTGAGCCACGGACCACCAATTGATGACATTTTAGCAGTGTTGGGAATATTACTATACCTTGTTAATGTATTACTTATTACTTATTACCTTCATTTTAAAGCAATATATTGTATTACAATATTACTGTCTGAGCAAGTGTAATATATTAATATTACTATTACATATTACTTAAAAGAAAAATGTTGTGCAAAATATATAATTAAATATTTAGTGTCACTATTAATCAAATATTGTGTAGGCAGTGGCATAGCTACAATAAAGAAAGCGCACTTGGCTATCTGGGAAATCCATATGAAATCAACTTGAAAAAACGTCCTCCTGAATAAATAATTTGATGACAAATTATAGAAAATAAGTAATTATTTAACTTCTGCAGTTGTCAAGAAATTTCACAAGAACATTTTCAACGAGACAGATTGACAGAAAGTAATATTGAAAGTAATGCAGTAATGCAGAAAGAAAAGTATAATATATTAGATTGTTTTTGTTAAGTAATATATTTATATTACAAGTTACTGCATTTTGGTAATATATTATGTAATATATTGAGTTACGTAGTGCACATGTCCCAACACTGCATTTTAGCCCCACAGACCCCATAACTAAAGATTTCCTTTGCTTCTGTCCGTGACCATTAATCTTCTAGTTGTGTAGATTAGGACTAATTCACATGATGGATATCTTAACTCTTGAGAGTGTAAAAATGAAACCAAATGGACCCGCCAGGGTCCATTTGGTTTCATTTTTACATTCTCAAGAGTTACATCTGGTTAAACAACTTAGCTGGGGACCAGCTGGAACTCTCTCAGGGACCACTGGTGGTCCCCGGACCACCTGTTGAAAACCCCTGCGCTAGTATGTCGCAGGGACTTACCCCCAATCCATCCCTTGATGCTGAGTGCCAAGCAGGGTGGCATTGGGTCCCATTTTTAGAGTCTTTGGTATGACCCGGCCGGGAATCGAACCCCGACCTCCCAGTCTCAGGGCGGACACTCTAACCACAAGGCCACTGAGCTGGTTAGTTGATCTTTAACCAGCCAAAATTCTCACATGTCACTCCCCTTCTCCGTTCCCTCCATTGGCTCCCGGTCGCTGCGCACACAGATTTCAAAACTCTCGCGGTTGCATTCAAAGCAAACAAAGGTTTGACTCCGCCATATCTTACTGGTCTCATAAAACCCCACATGCCCCCCTTGTGCACTCCTATCAGCCGACACAGGGAAGCTAGCAGTAGCCCCCTCTAAAAACGCCTGGCCAACGCTCCACTATGAAATGCACTTCTTGTTGCAGTCAGAACCACAGACTCACTCCCTACTATCTTCCAACGCAGTCTGAAAACAAACCTCTTCAGACTCCATCTCAGCCCGTAGCACTTGTATTATAACCCATAGTACTTTCAGTACCCTACGTAGTTTGGATAGCGCCTCATTAGACTTCGATAGCAGTGACTTATATAGGATGCCTAATGTATTGTCATGTTTTAGTTCTTACATTGTAAATTGTAAAGTGTATTGTAAAATAATCTTAAATTGTAAACTCTAATCTGTATGAAGCATTGCAATGCTTTTACTTTGATGTAAGTCGCTCTGGATTATTGTAAATTGTAAATTGCCAGTCGTTTTAAGCATTTCCATCCAGTGACCTCAGAGTGCCTGTTCTGGCGAGGGGGACGGGGCTACAGCACTCTATATGGACAAAGGTTACTATACTCCAGACCCATTCTTGACTGGCCTTCCATTAAAAGCCCTAAAGGATACAGCTAGCTGGCACGGCAAACAAAAAAAAAACTGCTGCATTGGGTATGGGTAAGCACAGCTATTGGCTGGCTGCGTGGCACTGTCTAATCTCACTAATGCATCCAGAAGCTTTCAGTAGGATATATGGTTATGTAGTGAAACTGACCCAAACAGATTGCACAGTAGAAAACACGCACACGCACACGCACGCGCGCGCGCGCACGCACGCACGCACGCACGCACGCACGCACGCACACACACACACACACACACACACACACACACACACACACACACACACACACACACACACACACACACACACACACACACACACACACACACACACACACACACTGCCAGTGTGTGAAGTGTCGACCAAAAAGATAAGTTGTGGTGGTGAATCATCATGTTCATCGCAGAGCAATTATGCATGCCAGTTAAAGGGGAATTCCACCCATTTTCAAATTTTTCCTGAGAGGATACAAATGTGAACCAAATGGACCTGCCAGGGTCCATTTGGTTCACATTTGTACCCTCTCAGGAAAAAGCGGTCTGAAAGAAAAATCATTAACATGGTGAAATACACCTATACTGTCCCAGGGACGCCCCTTGTTGGGGCTTAATCCGTCCCTGGCTCCCTGACATACCTTGCCTTCTGTAACTAAATAAATATAAAAGAACACATTGAACGACATTTGGTCTGATGCTATTTTTCACTCTGGACATGTGCAATCCTCAATCCAGTTTTGCGTCCATCACTGTGGCCAGAGTGTTTTTGTAGTTGCTTTCTTCTTTAAGGCGATTATGTTGGTCTCATTAAGGCCATTATGTTGTTTCCATCTTTGCTTTTATCCTATGAGTCATATGTTTTTAATCCTTGACATTTTCCTCCTAAAGGTCATCATTTTCCATCGGTATAACTTCAAACCTGTACACACGTACATTACAGAAAGCAAGAGAAGTACAATTGGGAAATTGGGACCAACACAATACTGTTGAAAGCAGCAGCACGACGAAAGTAACTAAGTAATATTAGCAGAAGTAACTGTTACATTATTACTTTTTCGTATGACGTAATCACGTTGTATTACTTGTTAAAAGTAATAATATTACTAGCTACTAGTTACACCCATCTCTTCTACCAACCCATGCTGTTGAGCCTGGGTAGGCCATTATCCAACCACATGTTTCATCCGCTAGTCTTCAGGCAAATCTTTTCACTTGACAATGGCACTACCGCTTGCTGAGGAATGCGCTTATTTCTCCCCGTTCCGCGGTATAAGCTCTAGAAAAGCCCCGACCAGCCTTTCTTTATGAAACCCAGAGGCAGCTCCTTTCCCTTCCTCCCACCAATGGGCAGGTTTTGTTTGTTCACTACAGCCTCTCTCCACAAGCGGTGCACCATAAAAGGCCATGTCACGCAGGCGGTCTTCATCCTTCCAGAGACCTTGGGGATTAGCACACATGCCAAGAGAACGGCGAATGTGCCGTGAGTCACGGCACACGATGTTACGGAGTATAGATATGGCTGTTTTAGAGGAAAAGCAAAGATGTTTCTGATGTCTTTTTGTTCTTAAAGCATTAGCTGCCAATGCCATTACCTTTAGTTATTGAAAGCATTAGCTCTAAGGAAAATAGCAGATCTACACGCTCGTTGCACACCACCCAGTGGCGCGCTATGAGCTGTAGGTCTCATATTTTTAACAAATCATTAAAAATCTTTAAATATCCTCTCAAGTGAATGTTTTTAACTCAACTATGTTACTTCTGAGGCATCCTTGTAAGAACTGGATCGGCAGCTATATACAGAAGACTTTAGGATCCTTGACATGAAATATTGAGGAAGTCTGACTTCGAAAGTTTTTCAGAAAACTGCTAGGACTTACGATAATTAATAATAATAATAATCTTTAATATAGAGCACCTTTCATGGCACGAGTGCAGTACGCAATGATTTACGAGGCAGCAAATCTCAACGTGTAAAATTCAGCGCAGCATGATGCCTCTGGTTTCCATGGGAATTAAATCAAACTACATATGAAATTGTGGAGCTTTTGTTTGCACACATGTGCACACAGGCATTTGCACGCATGCACGTGTGCGCGCACACACACACACACACACACACACACACACACACACACACACACACACACACACACACACACACGCGCGCTTTTCTCAAGACAACAAACACAATTCATTAATAGACGCTTAAAAATGCTGCACAATGCAAAAACAAAACAACATTACAGTACAGTACATGTCCAGGTTAAAATGCGTGCTCATATAGTTGCCTAATATAAGTAACCGAAAATGTTATTGCTCATCATCGCCTGTGCCGCTTCACGCCACGGGCGATGAAGCCGCACACAACATTTTCGGTTACTTATATTAGGCAACTATATAAGCATCAATGATAACATCAGTTGTTGTTGAAGTTGCAACAGACACGCAGCATGCATAAAGCTAAAGGTCTGATTCAGAGAGTTTTCTGTTTTCAATGATGAACTGCTGTTGGTTCAGTGGTGCCACAATTCTAGTTAGTGGCAGTAGTAGTGCTTTACATATAAGCACTTTAATTTGAAATACCTCGGGTTGTTTTGCATGCCATTTTTAGGCTCTCAATATTCATCATCTTAGCACAGAGGTGGGCAATTAGATACATACAGTGGGGCAGCCTGGGCATTTAGGGGGGCATTTCCCCTGCCCCCCCATGCCCATGCCTAGATCCGCCCCTGATATTACTCAGCATTCTGTCTCTGCTTGTCCCAGGGAGCATCATCAGTGTCGCAGCATGGGCTTCTCTCTCTGCACCTACCGTAGGCAAAAAGCAGTAAAAATTGCTTTGCGTGTCTTATCGGTGCCCTTGCTTGCAAGCTATCTGAATGGATGTCTCCTTTAATGCTTCTTCCGTTGCCTCAAGGTAGATCATTCACTCATGGGGGTTGTGATCGTACACCCCTCCAGCGCTATATGCTCAAAATAATCAATTGATTGGATTATACTGTGCAAAGGGGTTTTCAACCTTTTTGATATCATGGCCCACCATTTATTCAGCATTTGAGCCACGGACCACCATGCATTTGAGGACATTTTAGCCCCTCCACAGAGCCCCAAACTAAAGATTTATTTTGCTTTTTGGCTGGATTTCGTAAACAAAACAGGCAAACATGTAGACAAAAATGACCATTAATCTTCTTGTTGTGTTAAGACATACATGGGCATTATGCGGCCCGGGGGCCAAATGCGGCCCTTTGGCTGATTCTGAGCGGCCCGTGAAAGGGTTTTAAACCAGTGGTCTGGGGATCACCAGTGGTCCTTGAGAGAATTCCAATTAAATATCGAAATTGGTTAACCAGATGTAACTCTCTGAGAGTGTGTAAAAAAAACTTTTACACTCTCAAGAGTTGCATGGTATTGTGGACAAAAGCAAAATAAGTCTTTAATTTTGGGGTCTGTGGGGCTAAAATGTCATCAAATGGTGGTCCGTGGCTCAAATGCTGAATACTGAATACTCAAATACTGGTGTCAAAATGGTTGGTCTTACTCTTACTTTTATTTTGAAATTAAATGAAGTCTTGGCCCTCCACAACATTTTACTGTATGTACAGAATTGCCCACATGCAAGATGATGAATATTGAGAGCGTAAAAATGAGACCTAATGGACCCGCTAGGCAGTGTTGTTTGTTTGAGAATATTTTGTCTTAGTCTTAGTCTTAGTCTTTTGAGTAACACATATTTCGTCTTTTAGTCCCATTTAGTCTTCTGAAATTCATTTTTTTAGTCTTAGTCTAGTCGACAAAATATCAACGTCGATTTAGTCTTAGTCTCAGTCTTAGTCTTTATTTAGTCTTAGTCTTTTTTTAGTCTTAGTCTTTTATTAGTCTTAGTCTTTCAGTCTTAGTCTTTGAGGTTTAGTCTTACTCTTGCAATTTTTGTTTTACTAGCTTTCAACATGCCATACAGATTATACAGGCACATTTAGTTTGCATGTTGCATGGAGGCAAACAGCAAGATTGGTTGTATAAACCAGTGGTTTTCAAAATTTGATACCAGGGCCCACTATTTATTCAGCATTTGAGCCACGGACCACCATTTGATGACATTTTAGCCCCCACAGACCCAAAACTAAAGATTTATTTTGCTTTGGTTTGAATGGTTTCATGTGTAAACATGAAACCAAATGGACCCGCAAGGGTCCATTTGGTTCCATGGTTACGCTTTCAGAGATTTACATCTGGTTTAAAAAAAAGCTGGGGACCACCTGGAATCCTCTCAGGGACCACTGGTGGTCCCGGACAACCTGTTGAAAGCCCCTGGCATAAACAGACAAGTGTTCTGCGGGGCAGGGCTGTGGCACGCATTGGGAACGTTTGCAGCCTATTTTTCAGAGCGCTGCGTTTCATTGGCATTGTTTGGCTGCGTTTCATTGGCATTGTTTGGCTGAACCATTTCGGTTGTTTTGCTCGGTGCAGCGCTGCCGTGGGAAGCCATAGCGAGCAGTTTAGAGTGCGGTCCGAGCATGATTGCATCGGCGGTGAGCAGCTGCCAGCTCAGCCTCAGTCTATGTCCGTCTACAGCAGCAAGAGCTCCGCTGCTTCTGAGTGTGAGGGGCGGCGCGCAGCGCGCTGTACCAGAGCTATACGGACATGGACGGAGCCGGAGCCGGTGGCTGCTGCTGCTGCCGCGTGCGCTCTGACTGCTCTCTGGGCTGCCTGCTGTGGCTTCTCGCGGCGGTGCTGTATCGAGTGAGATGGCCAGGGCAGTTCAGCTAGACAAATAGTGTTGATGAAACGACGTGGTGTTCTGGGGGGGTAGGCTGCGGGTGTTTCCTCCGTAGTAAAGTAGTAAAAACTCCTGGTGCGTGCCACAGTTTCGCATCGTGGAAGAATTGTTTGTTTGTGCAACCAATGTCCATGCAACATGCTGACGATCAACCTAACATGATAACGCATTGGGAAGCGTTCTGATTGGATGTCTTCCCCACAAAAAGAAAAGTTGTGATTGGATCTCATTTCCGTTCGTCCCGCCCTAACATTTTCGTCTCGTCTGATTCGTTGACGAACGTGTCCATTACAGTACGTCTTCAAGTTAGTCTTTAGAGGATACTTTTCGTTTAGTCTTTGGATCGTCTTCGTCTTGGAAAAAGCTTCGTTGACGAGCATTTTCGTCTTAGTCTTAGTCAACGAAAACAACACTGGACCCGCAAGGGTCCCCAACTTAGCTGGGGACCACCTGGAACCCTTTCAAGGACCACTGGTGGTCCCGGGACCACTGGTTGAAGACCACTGGCATAGATGATTGCTCTGGCGTCAAGTTCAAACGCCAGGACTGAAAAAAAGAGAAAACAAACATCTCTGAAAATGAAAATGCCAGACAGACATGCATAGGCAAATGCAGACCGATATATGAGATTGAGAGTACCTAGGAAATGGCCCTTTACACTTTAATTAAGTAAAAAATGCCTTTAATATTCTGTGATTTATTGCCTATATATAAATAGGCAATAAATCACAGAATATTAAAGGCATTTTTTTCCTTCTTTTTCTTCTTTGTCTTAGATCGTTTCATTATTAGATCATTTCCTGAAAATCTAGTATCTATGACCTTTAATAATAATATGGTCCTTTAATAATAATAATCATAATCACATTTGATTCCAGCAGTCCTCCCTTTTTCCCTAATCAGAGGCAACTCCATAGAGTAATAAAATATAGAGACCGGACTGGAGCGACAGCCCTGCCCCCTTGTTATTCAATTCAATACAAGTTGTTCATTGGCGTTTTGAAGCACCCGGAAGACCGGAAATGCGCCTATTTCCGCATTTGACCACCAAAATTTGGTGGTCAAATGCAGAAGTATTTCTCCATGAACACGCCCGAAGCAAGGGATTATGGGAAAGTATTCATGAACGAGCGCCGCCGAGAACGAGCAAAGGAAAAAAAAACTAAACAGCATAAAAAAAACAAGCTTGTGGACTTGCTGTGGGCTTATTATTTGTCATCAGTGTTGGTCAATATTACTTAGGAAAGTAACTTCTTTACTTTACTTGTTACCCCTTAGACAAAGCAATATCATTACTTTACTTATTACTGGAATCAAAGAGTAATATATTACATATTACAGTATTACTTTCCCAAGTTCTCGACTCCTACATTTGAAAAAATAGAGATGTACAACATAATCTGTTTAGCGAGCTCTTTTTAGAACTGAATCCAATTTATTGTAATAATAGTAGTCTCTTTGCCTCTTTGACTTTTTAAACTTTTTCACAATTGTTTTCAAAGACAGTTGAGGTCTTGTATTTAAGAATAAATACAAAATATAGCAGCAAGCGATTTGTAGTGTACATAACTGTGCGCAGGATGCAGCGTGTGGACTGTATCTACAATCTAGTGCACATTTCTGTTGTTACAGTACCTGTCAATAGCTTGTAAATCTGTTCTGTTTTTTGCATGCAACAACAAGCTCATTTTAAAAAGTAACTTGGCGTTACTTGCAAAGTAATGCGTTACTTATTGCCCATTTTTGCAGAGTAATCTCGTTACTTTACTTTTTGGAGCAAAAGTAATAATATTACAGTAATATGTAATCTCAAATTAGTCACTGCCCAGCACTGTTTGTCATATAATACATCCGTTATGTTTTGAGAGGTAGTATATTGCGTGAGGACCGCTGGTTCATTCAGAAAACAACTTAATGAATTCCACCCGCCTGCAGTACCAGACTTGGCCACCATATTATTATTTTGACCATAAAAGTACATATAGGAGCTATCGGGCTCCATTTTCATAACATGCTAAACCCCTTATCCCAAACCCCCTAAAAAATGTCTTTTTTACTATTTTGAAAAAACATGTTGGAATAGTTCAACATGTCAATCTATTAACACGTTGTGAGCTTGCAGACTGGGCATTTGAACGACTGAAAAATGTTTTTTTAAATAGTTTAAAAAGGCAAAGAATTTAAGGGATAAGGAGTTTAGCCGTAACGAAAATAGAGCCCCAAGTCTACTGTAGCATAATAGTGCAACTCTTTCACTCTGTAATGGAACCTGACATTGCATGACTCTATCCTGATATGGTTGCACTTGAGGGCAGCTGTTATGACTTATGAGCTGAGAGTGTTTAGGTATAGGAGCATTAATATTCACCACCATATTCATAATTGCCGCTTCTTTATCTGCTGTGAAGGAGAGTCTCCTCTGCCTTCAATTCTCAGTTCAAAAGGCCACAGTGAAACGGTTTAGACTGGGGTTGCAAATGCCAATACCAACCAACCAACCAACCGGTAAATCCATGGTTGATATAACACGGTTGACTCCTTTGAAATATCGAGCCTTCTTCCTTTTCCTCATATTTCTGATCTTGTCACTCTCCCTCTCTCTGTTAGTGGTGATTTCCAGCCAGGGGAAAAAAAGCTATTGCTTCATGCCATGGTAATTGTAAAAGTTTAGCAAACTTGAGTTTCTGTAGATGTGCATTGGTCTTTAGTTTAGTGTATTAGTTCATTTGGACAGTGCAAAATATACAGTCATATACCTTAATAACAACGGTATATAAAGTGCATGTATAGAGCTAGTGCCTGTTCCCGGAAGAGATTGCTTTGTTCATTTCCCTGCGCCAAGTTGGCAACACTGCTGCCCATCGCTTTGCCTTGCTTAATGTAAATGTCTGGACGAACTAAGGGTGCGATAGATCAGGTAAACCCTCACCCGAAACAGGGCTGTGACAGTACACTCACCAGCCCTTGCTTAATAAAAGGGGGCTCTAATGTAAGGGACCACAAAAACACCACAAAACCACAACAATCACAAAAACAACCTCAATAGCCCAGCAGGTGCGGATCTAGGCATGGGCATGGGGGGGGGCAATGCCCCCCTAAATGCTCAGTCTGCCCCACCAAACACGATGGCATGCAAAACAACCCAAGATATTTTTTCAATGATTTGAAACACGACCACTGCTACTAACTAACTAGTAACAGCTGTGGCACCACTAAACCAACAGCATTTCATCATTGAAAACAGAAAACTCTCTGAGTCAGACCTTTAGCTTTATGCATGCTGCGTGTCTGTTGCAACTTCAACAACAACTGATGTTATTATTGATGCTTTAATTGACTAATAGAAGTCCTGTAACTGAAAATGGTATGGGTGCGGCTTCATCGCCCGTGTTGCTTCGAGCCACGGGCGATGAAGCCACACCCTTACCATTTTCTCCTGCCCCCCCAATTGGGAAATGTTACATCCGCCGCTGTAGCCCATGCAGTCTGATCACCTGATAGATCCAAAAAGATGTGCCAGCATGAAAACTGTGCAAAATTGCTCTAAAATTGTTTGGTTGTTTGTTCGCTTGTTTTATTTTTTTCCCCAGTTCCAGGCTTTGTGCACAGATACAGACAGACAAACCTGCCGGTGATAAAAAATGGACTATTCACCCTTAAATTCTGAGTCCCTCATTACAAATCGGCTGGAGGCAAAGTCCATAAACAAAAATCCCCCCAGGTCCCGAGCGTTAAATATGCATATGCATCGTACAGAGTCCGTTGATTGATTTTTATACTTAACTAATGAATCAATAAGATGCAGAGGTTAAATGTATTTCTGTAAAGATACTGCGCGCAGCACCTTTTTCAGAATAGCATCCATCAGTATTCATAGAACGACTCCTGCACATTACGCTGCAGCACTGTGACCATTATGGAGTGTCCTCAATTCATCTACTATGAATGAACTAGCCTCTTGATTGTGTGTGAGACCATTTCTGCATTAAAATCACTAAAGTAGGGGCGGATGTAACATTTCCCAATTGGGGGGCAAGAGAATATGGTATCGGAGCACCTGTGTCGCTTTGCGCAAAATTTGGGTTGTGTGCATGCCATCATGTTTGGTGGGGCATTCCGGGCATTTAGGGGGGCATTGCAGCCGCACCCATACCATTTTCAGTTACAGGACTTTTATTAGGCAAGTAAAGCATCAATAATAACATCAGTTGTTGTTGAAGTTGCAACAGACACGCAGCATGCATAAAGCTAAAGGTCTGACTCAGAGAGTTTTCTGTTTTCAATGATGAAATGCTGTTGGTTTAGTGGTGACACAACTGTAGTTAGTATTAGTGTTTCACACTGTAAGCACTTTAATTTGAAACATCTTTGAAATTTGGGTTGTGTGCATGCCATCATGTTTGGTGGGGCATTCAGGGCATTTAGGGGGGCATTGCCCCCCCATACCCATGCCTGGATCCGCCCCTGCACTAAAGACATCGTGGCTTGGGGTGAGTTCCCAAGTAAACACTTAAGTACATAAGTAGCCCTTGCCAGGCCATGATGTCAGGAGGCCCAGCTGAGCCATTGAGGCCCATATAGGTCAGGAGCCTATCTCCTGTTTCTGTAGTGTGAGGCAGCTTGATGTACAAGTACACCCCCTGGACCTACCCCCAATGGGTCCTGTTTTTCTTTGATATTTTTCAGAGATTGTGTGCATCAAGGGGCGGATGTGACAATCCCCAATTTGGGGGGGGGGGGGGGGGGGCAGGAGAAAATGGTATGGGGGCGGCTTCATCGCCTGTGTCGCTCCGCGCCACGGGCGATGAAGCCGCACCCATACCATTTTCAGTTACTTTTATTAGGCAAGTGAAGCATCAATAATAACATCAGTTGTTGTTGACACGCAGCATGCATGAAGCTAAAGGTCTGACTCAGAGGGTTTTCTGTTTTCAATGATGAAATGCTGTTGGTTTAGTGGTGACACAGCTGTAGTTAGTTAGTTATAGAGTTTTCCACGGGGTACATTTTATTCTGATGGCTGGATCTGGAAGAGCAAATAAGCCTGATTAAACTATAGGTTTAAAGGTTAAAGAGAGAGAGACTCCGGTTATATCATGCACGTGTGTGTGTGTGTGTGTGTGTGTGTGTGTGTGTGTGTGTGTGTGTGTGTGTGTGTGTGTGTGTGTGTGTGTGTGTGTGTGTGTGTGTGTGTGTGTGTGTGTGTGTGTGTGTGTGTGTGTGTGTGTGTGTGTGTGTGTGTGTGTGTGTGTGTGTGTGTGTGCACTTTGTGTCAACTTTTGGCTGTGAATGTCAACAGAGCCTCCACTGTTTGGTCTTCCTTGGGCCCTGTGGACAACGGCGGAGCTATCATTTATTCAATTTATTCATACAGTTTTTATCTCTCTCGCTCCACACAGTTGCACTTTGCTGCATGTACATTGCAGAGGCGTGAAAGAAACTGAGAAAATACTTAATACTTAATATCATATTGCATATGTGTCCCTCAAGCTGGTTTGAGCCTCAATCACCACTCTGATATAACCAGTCCTTGTCATCGAAGCGGGTGTCATTTCTTTCTGGACGTTGAAAGCAGTTTTAGCCAAGGCATCTAGGCATGGGCATGGGGGGGGGGGAGACTTACACTATAGAGATGCGCAGTGACGTCACCGCCCCGGTTCCGGAAGTCTTTTCCCCATTCATTTTTCTCATAGACTTTTCGAAATAATTTATATCAAGACGATTACGCCGCGGCCAAAGCCAACTCAGGTCGTGACAAATCATGACAACAAACACAATATCGTCATATAATATATAATTAGGAAGAAGTAGAAAGCGGCATGATACAAGACTTTTTGTTTCGTTTTTCATCTTAGAAATTATTTTATTGTCCCAAAAGTTTGTGTGTGTCATCATGATTCGTCACGATTCGAGTTGGCTTTGTCCGCGGCGTAATCGTCTTGATATAAATTATTTTCGAAAAGTCTATGAGAAAAATGAATTGGGAAAAGACTTCCGGAACCGGGGCGGTGACGTCACTGTGTGCGCATCTCTATACCTGCTACACCACAGCGATTGAGAATTGCACCCATTGTCATTCAATCTCGTCTCTTGCTCTCTCTCTCTTTGTGTGCAACCTCGCAACAGAGGCGATACTTCGTGTCGAATAACAAATACCTGGACCAGACATATACACTTTGTTGTCTTGTCATGCATGCGGTGCTGCCACTGCGAGGGAACCTTTCACTCCCCATGCTGTTTGTTTGGAACATGTTTGGTCTTCTCCATACCAACAGATCTGGCTGTGCAGCACTCTGTCCTGACCCTCACAACTCCCTAACAGTCTGCCCTCTTGATCCGTCCCACCCGCTGTCTCTCTCAGCAGGAACACTACTTCCAGGTTTTTACCCTTCTCCAGGGGCGGATCTAGGCATGGGCATGGGGGGGGGGGTGTGACTGCCCCACCAAACACGATGGCATGCAAAACAAACAACCCAAGATCTTTCAGTGCTTATATTTAAAATGATTTGAAACACTACTACTGCTACTAACTAACTACACAATACTCTCACCACTAAACCAACAGCATTTCATCAGTGAAAACTCTCTGAGTCATACTTTTAGCTTTATGCTGCGTTGTTTGTTGTAACTTCAACAACAACTGATGTCATTATTGATGCTTTACTTGCCTAATATACTGTATATGACCTACAAGATATAAATCTTGTGAGTCAACAAGAACTAAAACAATTTCCCCCCAATTGGGAAATGTTATATCCGCCCCTGCTCTTCTCTGTCGGGATCTCTGTGTAGCTCTACCACTACAGTATAGGGTGACCAGATGTCCCATTTTAGTATAAGCAATCTAAGGTTTAACCTCAAACAAATTGCAACAGAAACTCTTTCAACTTTTTTTGTTTCCTTAATATGTTAGGAATAACATATCAAAAGGCCTAAGAAATCCAAGTAGGGGAACATAGTGAAAAATGCTGAAATAGATGATGTCACAATTTCCGATTTTCGTCTATTTAAAAATTAGATTTATGTATGTTTTCTTAGCTTGTGTCTAAAGAAAATGTTCAATACTTTGCAGAATTACATAGAAACTATGTCTGATTCAGTGAAATGATTGTTCAAGAGTTTTTTTCATTTATTGCAAAAGGAAAATCTTAATATTAATGCATTTTGTGAGCTAATATGGGACAAATTTTGTATAGATTATAAAATCAGAAAATGGTTGCAATAGGGCAAAACAAGTTGCAACAGAAACCCTTTAACTTGTTTTTGTTTCCTTAATATGTTAGGAATAACATATCAAAAGTCCTAAGAAATCCAAGTAGGGGAACTTAGTGAAAAATGCTGAAATAGATGATGCCACAATTTCCGATGTTCGCCCCTGGTGAAAAATAGAATTATGGAGGTTTTCTTAGCTTGTGTCTAAAGAAAAGGTTTAATACTTTACAGAATTACATAGAACATGTGTGTGATGCACTAAAATGATTGTCCAAGAGTTTCATTTCATTTTTTTGAAAAAGGAAATTCTTAATATTAATGCATTTTGTGAGCTAAAAATGGAGAAATTTCACATATAGCAGAAAATCTGAAAAATGTTTGCAATTGGGCCAAACAAGTTGCAACATAAACCCTTGAACTTGTTTTTGTTTCCTTAATATGTTAGAAATAACACATCAAAAGTCCTAAGAAATCCAAGAAGGGAACATAGTAAAAATGCTGAAATAGATGAGCTCAGAAATCCCCATTGATGTGAAATGAAAATGTTTAATACTGCAGAATTACAGAAGAATTGCAGAATTACATAGCAACTGTGTCTGATGTAGTAAATTGATTGTCCAAGAGTTCATTTATTTATTTATTTTATTTTGGCAAAGGGAAATTCTTAATATTAATGCATTTTGCGAGAGGAAAAAGGGACAAATTTCACAGACAAGAAATAATCAGAAAATGTTGCAATAAAAGATAATACTATAAACATAACTTTAACCTCACAAAACATGAATATATAATATATAACCTATTCAACATCTTTATCATCATCACTTTGAACCAGACTTGTGTTTGTGTAACACCCGGGATTCGAAACCGGGTCTCCACCGTGAAAGTCCAACATCTTAACCACTAGACCAAAAGGGACATCCCCTTGGTACGGGGGCAGATACTAGACTTTGGAGGTCATCACGACAGAGGCTGTAGCCACCAGCTACACTCACCTCCCTATTGACCTCCTTCCACAGGGAAACGTGATCCGGGTCACGATGGCAGACTCTCTGGCTTTACAAGAGATGCTTCTTGCAAGTGCACTTCAGGCTGCTGCGGTCAGTTTTGCAGGGAGACCCCTCTCATAGCAGTTCCTGAACTGGAGGTATGTCTGTCTGGACGGGATAAGTGTAGCAGGCGGCTGCACTGATGTCGTGATGGCCTCTAAAGTCTAGTATCTGCCCCTGGACCAATGGGATGTCCCTTTGTTCTGGAGCAGAATAAAGAAATTTGGTCCCTTTGGCGTGAAAGTCCAACACTTAACCACTGTTAAGTGTTGGACTTTCAGGCGGGAGACCCGAGTTCGAATCCCGGGCGTTACATAAGCACCCCATCACTCTCTTCCCATCCCCATTCTTGCGGGAAGTCTGAGGAGGGTCTTGACTCATTAAGCATTAAGATACAAGCATTTTTGTAAGAAGGTGGCATCTTTTGTGGAGCCAGAGAGTCTGCTACCTTCAGCCACAGCAGCAAAGTACCACAGTCTCAGTGTCTACTACCAAATACAGCAGTGGAAGGGAACTGCATGAGTGCTCTTGCCGCAACAACTGGATGGGAAGAGAATGATGGGGTTCTTATCCCTGTCCAGACAGACATACCTCCAGCTCAGGAACTGCTATGGGTCTTCAGATGCACCTGCAAGACCAACTGCAGCAGCCTGACGTGCACTTGCAAGAAGCATTGACTGCTCTGTTGCATGTGTAAACTGCAAAGACACAGGGTGCGCACACACAAGTCTGGAATTGATGATGATGATGATAATTTTACAATATACAATGTAAACACTAAAAACTGTAATACATTAGGCGATGATGAAGGTGTTGAATCATTTATATGTTATGACAGCATTGCTTTTGTAACTTTTTACGTTTTGTGATGTTAAATTTATGTTTATAGTATTATCTTTTATTGCAACATTTTCTGACTATATTTCTTGTCAGTGAAATTTGCCCCTTTTTCCCCTCGCAAAATGCATTAATATTTAAGAATTTCCTTTTGCCAAAATAAAAAAATAAAATAAAAAATAAACTCTTGGACAATCATTTTACTGCATCAGACAAAGTTTCTATGTAATTCTGCAAATTATTAAACCTTTTCACTGGACACAAGCTAAGAAGACCTCCATAAATCTGTTTTAACATGGGCAAAAATCGGAAATTGTGACATCATCTATTTCAGCATTTTTTACTATGTTTCCCTACTTGGTTTTCTTATGACTTTTGATATGTTATTCCTAACATATTAAGGAAACAAAAACAAGTTAAAGGGTTTCTGTTGCAACTTGTTTTGCCCTATTGCAACCATTTTTCTGATTTTATAATCTATACGAAATTTGTCCCTTATTAGCTCACAAAATGCATTAATATTAAGATTTTCCTTTTGCAATAAATGAAAAAAACTCTTGAACAATCATTTCACTGAATCAGACATAGTTTCTATGTAATTCTGCAAAGTATTGAACATTTTCTTTAGACACAAGCTAAGAAAACATACATAAATCTAATTTTTAAATAGGCGAAAATCGGAAATTGTGACATCATCTATTTCAGCATTTTTCACTATGTTCCCCTACTTGGATTTCTTAGGACTTTTGATATGTTATTCCTAACATATTAAGGAAACAAAAATAGGTGGAAGAGTTTCTGTTGCAATTTGTTTGAGGTTACCCCCCTTTTTTTCTTAGATTGCCTGTACTATTTTGCGTGGGACAGGTCCCTCGTTTCCAAGACGTTTCGGGTGTCCCACGAATTGAGCCCCCTGTTTGTCCCACCTTGTGACTGTGACCGAGTTCAGTCAGTGTTCAAAAGCTCTAACATTTGGCTTTTTGTTGTCTTTTTTTCTCCTGGCATAGATATGTTTTAAGCCTGTTTAAAATAACCTGAGTGTTCCCCTGGTGTCGATATTCTTCCACACTCACTCAACATGTTCTGCCGTATCAAAAATAGCCGATCTACAAGCTCAAAACGTGTTGCTATGTTTTGTTATATTTGAATTGAACTCCTGATTTATTTTTATATGACGTCAAGATGTTAATAATTTGGCAACCACGTTGGCAACACGTTTTCCCACTTGTCCCACGCATGCAATACTTCTGTCCCTCAAATGAACAGTTTAGATCTGGTCACCCTACTCCTGTCTTTGTTGGCCACAGTCCCTCAATTTGTTGCTTCTGTGTGTCCCTCACACTCTGTCTCTTTATTAATATTTGCCAACCAGTGGACCCAAGGTGACTGTATGTGTCTCTTCTCTCGCGGTGAAATATTACACATTCAACCGCTACTCTATAGTCTATAGTCCACAGGGTGAGGATGGCTGTCCATGTTTTTGTTTGTTTTTGTCTGTTTCCTGTTGGTGGATGTCTGGAAATTATTCTGTCAGAGGATAGGTCGTGGGAAAAAAGTAATACAAGTATGAATAAACTTTGCAAACTAACTTTTAGTTTTGTATCATCCTCATGAGGACAAAATCAGACGAGCTGTTCCTGAGAGCAATTTCCATGAAAGTGCCTCTATGACATGAAAGCTTGATTATTCAAACTTGGTTATTTGTTGGGGATAGAACGCACACGCACCCGCACCCCGCGCGCACGCACGCACGCACGCACGCACGCACGCACGCACACACACACACACACACACACACACACACACACACACGTTGTTTTTCATGTTGTTTCCCCTTTAAAAGAATCCAATCCAAATAGGCAAAAACTCACTTTAAATGTCAACAAAATACTTTCTCTGTTGTCATAAGAATATAACCTAATGCAGCGCTCAGAGAAGTCTGCATTAGGTGAGTCATTATTCCACCTGTTGTTAACTCTCCCTGAACAAATGAGATAACAGTCACCCATGCAGCACCACGCCGCAGGGCTGATTACAATGCACAGGCCAGTGTTGCCAACTGCCAAAATCCAAAATGCACTAGTGGCACTTCCAAAATGCACTAGAATGCGCTAGATGCTTGTCTGGAAGGGTATGACCATTAAATGACCATTAATCTTCTACATTCTCTAGTTGTGTAGACTTGGGCTAATTCACATGATGAATATTTTAACTCTTTGAGAGTGTAAAAATGAAACCAAATGGACCCGCAAGGGTCCATTTGGTTTCATTTCTACACTCTCAAAGAGTTACATCTGGTTAACCAGCTATCCATCATTTAGTCTGGGGACCACTGGTTGAAAACCACTGTCATAGGAGGAAAAATGGTGAAAAATGAGGGTTTTATCTCTGGCGCCTGTCAATCAATTTCACCCCAACTCACCAGCCAAAAGGCACTAGATTTTCTGCCAGGAGTTTTTCACTTTTTCACAAATGCGCTAAGTTGGCAACACTGGCACAGGCAGACAGACTGCCAGTCTATCCCGAGAATTTGACTGTTCGCTTTCCAAGCCGTTTGCTAAAGAATGTAAACCCACAAATGATGGCAGCTGCAGTCGTTTTTCATTTCTTTCAGTATGAACGGAGTATAGAAACCCTCTCTCCCACACTATTAAAACATTCAAAACACTCACGGACATGCAGAGCATAAACAAGATGTGCTTGACTTGTTAAATGATTCAAAAATTACCTTCTATGTTTCTCATTTATTTCGGTGTGTGAGCTGAAAGCACAGCGTGTTCCAGATGCAATTACCAGCTATCTTTCTTTCTAATGGAACGTGGTCCCATGTCAGACTGAATTTGTATTCTCCATTGTTTCTAGGGCTGAAATGTTGATAATTGCATTGCATAGTTTTTAGCAGGGTTAATTATCTCTGCCAGGAGATCATGCATTCACCCTTGTGTATGGGAGTTATGTGAGTGTGTACACACACACACACACACACACACACACACACACACACACACACACACACACACACACACACACACACACACACAGGCATTAAAGAGTTCCGTACGGGGTACGGATTTCCGTACTGGGGAGGATTCCCCAGGGGCTTCATAAGATCCACGCCATTTGGCAAAAAAAATCTAAAAGGGAGGGTTTGCCCACGCCGCGATGTTAGTTAATGACGTGACCAAACGCAAAACCAAAACGGACCATTATACTTTACTTGCAAGTCAAGTGATCTCCAAACTACAATGCATCATCCCTAGGAAAATAGATTTGTGCGCTCCGCTCCGTGCAAGTCAAGCTGCACCGGTGCCGCTGGTAGGCTAATCAAGTGTCTGTTGAGTGAGTGGGTGTGTAACTTGAAGAGTTGCGACATTGAAGGGTCAGAAACTGAGCGGTCGAGCTGCTCGATCTGAACTGTGACAAACATAGATGGCCGTCCCCATTGCTCAATAGAAGTCTATGTAGAGCAGACGCCATTAACGTTTCCAGGAAGTGAACGGAGATGTCATAACTTTCCGGGTCTGGCTCTACTCTATGGTCTGGCTCCGCTGCTGACTCAGCATATCTGTCTGCCTTGTCTGTTGTTATTTTATGTTTAATGTCGTTTTACGTGATTACACCCGCTTTCTTTTTGTGGCAATATGAAGTTTAACGCCGGGATGACACTTTATTGCCTGCCGTGTTATCACTCAGGCACTCAGACAAACCATGCGTGTCTGTTGTGTTTTGGATTCACTGGCCAAGTATTCAGAACTTAACAGCAGCGCGACGCGAAAATGGAATAAAATTAAGAAAAGAGAGTCAAGAGGAGGAGTGCGAGCCAGATTAAGGAGACGCAGCAGCCGACACCCTTTGCCGGTAATAACGTTTTTAAAGTTCGCTCTTTGTTTGAGCAACACGATGAATGAACTGGTCGCAAAAGTTAAATGCGTTAAAGTATGATTAGTATCCATGTCCACTTTGAGCCGCATGAGAAGCTAACCACAGTGGGAACACTGATACCGAACGGGTAGAGCCAGGGCTGGATCTAGACGGGGACAGGGGTGGGCAGTGCCCACCCAAATGCGCATCTTGCCCACCCAATGAAAGGTTATATCAGTGGTTTTCATCAGCGGTCCAGGGACCACCAGTGGTTGAGAGATGGTCCCCAGCTAAATGTAGCCCAAGTCTACACAACTAGAGAATGTAGAAGATTAATGGTCATTTTAGTATGTTTGACTGTTTTCCCCAAACCCAGCCTGGAATTGTTGACAAAAGCAATCAAAAGCAAGCAAGAAATCTTTATAGTTTGGGGGTCTGTGTGGGGCTAAAATGTCCTCAAATGGTGGTCTGTGGCTCAAATGTCGAATAAATAGTCGGCCCTGATGTCGAAAAGATTGAAAACCCCTGCTTCATATGGGAGAAACTTTGGAGTTGCCCACCCTGCCATTTTTCCAGCCCACCCTAGTAGGGCTGGCTAAATCCCCCGCCCTGGGTAAAGCTGCTGCTGCAAGAAAAACAGAAGATATTGCTGACAATATAGCAAAAATAAATGTATTAGGCCTACATGTTATCAACGGGCCGGTTAATTAATTTCATATTGAATGATATTTAATTGAAGGGTTTATGTATTGCCTCGCTATACAGATCGTGTGAGCAAACTAACGTAGGTGTGTGTGTGTGTGTGCGCAATTGCGCTGAACGGAACAGCTGCCGGCGCATTGATTGATTGATTGATTTGCAGAATAGGCAACAGTATGGCCACATACTTCTCCCATGTCAAAAATATGTCGGGCATAGTACGTTATAGAAAGTGTGTAGGCCTAATGGGACTTACGAAAAATACGTGGTAGGGATTTATTTATGCAATATTTATCGCATAGTGTGACAAGGTAGCTACGCTGTGAACGTAAAAAAAGAAACATGCAGTCTGCACCCCCCCCCCCCCCCCCACTGAAATATTTTCCGTCTTTGGATTTTTTTCCGCTTTAATCCCTGCACACACACACACACAGGTTCGCTGAGCATCTGGGTTTTGGTTCGGTGAATGGTAAATGGTGCATTTATACACATTCATACAACCGATGGAGGCGGATACCATGCAAGGAAGAACCAGCATATTGGGATCAATTTGGTTCAGTGTCTTGCCCAAGGACACTTCGACATGCAGGATTTGAACCGCCAACCCACGGAAGTGCTGCTTTCATAGTTAATTGAGAAAGTAAATGAGACTGAGTTGAGGAAGTAAAACAATTAGTTGCACTCATTTATTATCATGTGTGTGCAATATACCAGAGGGCCAGTTCTAATACTAATTCAATATCATCCCGCGGGCCAAAGATAATTCATTCACGGGCCTGATTCGGCCCCCGGGCCTTGAGTTTGACATATGTGCCCTAATGTATGTAGCATCTGTTACGTGCTCCTGGTTTGAGTGTTGAACTTTAGGCTAATTTGTCTTCCGTCCTTCCGTCTGTGTACAGCTAATCTTTGGCACCGTTAACCCGGTCGATACCAAACTTTGGACACACCCCCTGGATGCCAACAATGAACCTCTGCCACACATTTTACACAACGGCCTGTTATAGCGCCACCATAAGGCTGATTTATACAACGCACATTTCTCCAATCCAACTTTATTTATATAGCACATTTCTGTAGGTTACTTGTACACATTTTATCCAAACATCACACAATTCAGTATATATACTATCCCCATAGTCATGTGATCAACACAGACGTGCGTCATTTCCCATATATTCCATCCTGAATGACTTAGATGGGATTCCAAAGCTTGCATGATTGGTCCATTTTGAACAAAATGCCACAAATGTCAAACAGTGTGCAGTTTTGTAAAATTATACACAAACATGTCCACTAGGCCAAGGATGTCATGACACTTTTTTTCAGCCTCATGGGGGTGCTATAATAACACACTAATTCCTGTTTTTACCAATAACTGTATCAATCTGTGTATGAATGAATGAATGAATTGTTTATTTTTGTGTCATGCACCAGAGGCGCCCAGCCCACATAGGCTTATAGGACACACCATACAAGTTACATATAAATATAGAATACAAACAATTTACAACTGAAAACAATCAAAAGAAAGCAGTTTGTACAACTCTGTTTCCTCCTTCATTACCTAAACAAAGTCTTCTGTCTTTTTTCCCAAGCTCCCACTAGAAAATTTGCTAAGGCGAAAATACCTTTCCGAAAACAAAGTTCCAGTTTTTCATAGTCATCCAACCAGAAAAAGCTGCCACAGATTTCCGTCATTCTATTAAAGAAAATATGTCTTAATTCATCATATAAAGGGCAGTAAAAAAGGAAATGAATTTCATTTTCAATATCTCCCAAATCACAAACTAAACATGTTCTTTCATCCTCAGGGGTACCAATGAATCTACCTGTTTCTAAGGCTAATGGTAATGTCCCAGAGTGCAACTGTGCACAAAAAGATCTTTGACTTTTAGACAGGTTTTGTGTGACATAGGGTTCAGGGCCATAATTATTCTTAATGATACAATAAGTTCTTAGTTTTGGTTTGGACCAAACATCAACAGCCCAGTTCTCCTTATGTTTAAGAAACATATAATTCTGTATTTCCCGAATATTGCAACATAGTTTATTCAAATAAATAAATGATGAATTATTCATAAAGAATAGAGACTTTACTTCATTGGCCCAGGGATAACCATTAGAGACATCCCAGTCAAAGATCCTTTTGGTCAGTCTGTCATCTGGCATATTAACAAGTCTATTCCAAAGTCTCAACATCTCCCCCTTGTGTCTAATATTTACTGGCATCCATCCTATATCTCCACTAATAGCCAGAATTGGCGTAAGCTTATGGACTCCAAGGAACGCTCTGATAGCTCTATTTTGCAATGAGTTACAATTTTCACGGTCAGTAAAACCCCATATCCCAGAAGCATAATCTAAGACAGGGCATACGCATGATTGATATAACTGTGTATATGTGTAATATCCCAAATCCTTACAGGCCTTCACTTTATTCAACACAGACCCCAGAGCTCTACCAGCTGAATCGGATAAAACTTGCGAGCCTTCCTTGAAATTCATATGCTCATCAAAAAGAAGTCCAAGATATTTATATGTATTTACATATTTCAGAGCACTAGACCCAAAACTAAATGTAAATAGACTCCTTTCTACAGATGGTTTCCTAAAGTGAACAATTTGTGTTTTTTCATTATTTACCACCAACCTCCACTTCAGACACCAATCTGCAATGATGTTGAGCATAGTTTGTAGATCTTTTTCACATTCAGCAAGCAGAATTAAATCATCTGCGTACAAAAGTATGCCTACAACCATGTCCGCCACTTTTACACCTAATTTGGAGTTTCTAATCTTAATAGCTAGATCATTGACAAAGATGGAAAACAAAGTTGGTGACAAAACATCTCCTTGTTTCACACCGAAGTGTGTAGGAAACCATCCTGTTCTGAAGTCATTTACCTGAACACAAGCAACAGGGCACGATATAAGGCTTTAATAGCCGCATAGAATTTCCCATTTACACCTGTTGTTATTAGTCTGTACTCGAGGAGCTCATTATTTATCCAATCAAAAGCTTTTTGAAAATCAATAAAGCATACATATGTTGATTTGCTCTTATAATAGTGGTGACTGAGTAAATATGGTCAATACATGATCTTGCTTTACGGAAGCCGTTCTGTTCATCAACAAGACATCCTGACCGCTCCAGATGATCTGTAAGCCGGTTATTTAGAAGTGAAGAATATAATTTATATACATTACTAATTAGACTTATGCCTCTATAGCTAAGTGGTAATTTGGGGTCATTTTTTGACGACTTTGGAATAGGCTTTATTATTGTCTGGTACCACTGAGATGGAACAACACCATTATCGAAGCAGGATTGAAATAAATTAAACAAAATGTCTATCAACTTAGGGGATTTCAGTAACTTGTAAGAAATGTCATCGATTCCTGTAGCTTTTCTTACTTTGGATTTTTCAATTACTCTCTTAACCTCTTCAATGGTGAAATTAACATTTAAGTAAAAATTGAAATTATAAGTATCAGCACTCATCTCATTTTCCAATGTCTTTTTTAACCCACTAATTTCTTTCAGGAAAGCATCATCAAATTGACAGTGATTACATCCAGAGAACAAATCTGCAAAATCCTTTTCCCATTTCTGCAATACTACACCTATATCAGAACAACATTCCCCGTTCTCCATAGTTATGACCATAGGAATGTCTTTCTTCTTATTAGGAGTTTATTAATTTCGTTCCAGAACCTCTGTGGGTTATTCGTTTGTAATTGTTCAATATGCAATAACAATCCTCTATTAAATTTTTCGTTTCTCTGCACGTAATTTCTTGTCGAATACCCCCTGCCTATCTTTAAATTTCTTCCTCAATTCCACCCTCACTTTCTTGTTTTCACACTTTAGGAATATTCTCTCTGCATCTCTCATATCACTCCATAGCTTTTGTAGCTCTTGGTTCCAGTACGGTTTACGGTTTCTTTTCTTACCTTTTCGAGTGTTATTTTTAATACATTTATCCAATTCAACATATAAACACTTACAGAAGCTATCATACCAAGCATCCATAAGGGTTTGGTTATTTGTGTTTGACTTCAACTGATCATTAAGTCCCAATAGGGCACTACTACATCTATTGTTCGTCAGAAAACTTTCAGGGAATCTTCTTATTTGTGATCTTAAAATATTTGGATTTCTAGGTACCTCCACCTCTTAATAAATGTGGTTCTAGTCTGAAATGATAATATCAATAATGAATGATCAGGCATTTTACATTTGTCTCCCAATAATGATATACCCTCTACCCCTAAACTCTCCAATAACTCGTTTGGGGTTGTAACCGTAAATGTATTACAATTATTTAATCCTTCGTGGGCACAATAATGTAGTCTACTACTGCTCTGCCTCTAGTGGAAACTGAAGTAAAATTGTCGATACCTGATATTCTCCCCGTTGACTACACAGCATTTTGAGTCTCTCAGAAATTCAATTAAAACATCTCCATATTTATTAATTGAAGTATCTAGGCTTTTTCTGATGGTACATTATCAACGTCTGGTATATAATCATTGAGATTCCCAATACGACCATTATAATCACCACACAGATACAGATCATCCACATCAGACAAACTATATATCTGAGCCAATAAATGGCTAAAAAATAAATGAGAGGAAACAGTTCTTGAAGATCCCTCCGGTGGCAGGTAGCAAGTAAAAATAGCAAAACAATTCATAGATATTCTATCCTTAAAAACGCATTCCCAATATTCCCTCCACAGATTTATCAACTACACTAATGTATTTTTAACTAAAATACCAACCCCACCTGACCCTTTAACCGCCCTAATATGCATTTTCCGATTATGACCAAACCAGGTATAACCTGTTAATTCTATATCTTGGTCACAGGTTAAGTGGGTCTCATTTAAAGAGATGATGTCAGGGTTTACATTTAGCAGTATCTGCTCTCTAATATCACAATTCCCGCTGTCCAGCCATTTACATTCCAGTGCACTAATGTGCAGTTTTTCAAGTTGTGTGGGTTGAGCATTTACCGATCATCTCGCTGAGTCTCTTCCTCGTCGTCCACGTCCACGTCCCCAGGGTCGTGTGCCCTGAGTGTGAGTGTGTCTGTCGCTGTTGTCCTCCTCCTGAGTCTCTCTTCTCTGTCCTTGTCCACTTCGTCCCCGCGGGGGCTCGGAACATCATCATCCCGGTTCCGTAGGTGAGGGACGTATCCATCGCTCTCATCCTCCTCCTGACTGCTTCTTCTCCATCCTCCTTGTTCCCGGCGGGGGCTCCGCGCCTCGGCATCCCTGTCGCGGGGGTGAATGAGGGGTCTGTCAAACTCCCCTTCCTCTTGTCCGTGACCACCTCCTACCCGGCGCTCACCTCCACGCGACGAACGGGGGGGCCGTTCGACCCGAGGACGCGAGCGTCGGTCACTGTTGCCAGCCGGGTGGTCACGTTTCGTGAGGCGCCCACTGCCCGTGAAGAAGTAGTCTTGATCGTATGAGAGTTCCTTGAGTAGGGTTCTAAAGTTTACCTCCATGACCCTCTCTGCATGTGACTTCGCGTTCTGAATGAAGACATATTGGAAGCCTTCGTTGTCCAGCAAGCTCCGCTTGCGGCGTAGCACAGCCACTTTGTCCTCTACTGACCGAAATTCCACTCTGATCACTCCTGGGCCTCGTCCTTTCGGCACCAGCCGCTCTGCGTTCACCAGCTCTGGTACTGGATCGCACTGCAGGCCGTCCACCAGGAGCGCCTCCACCCGCTGTAGTACATCCTCAGCTTCGGTAAACGGTAGACCCCGAATGATAATCGATACCTCTGGGTTGAATTTGGAGACTGGCCGCGTAGCTTCCTCCAGTTTACTTTCCACTCGATCGATCCTGGCGGACAGTTGCCCAATAGGCCTATCGACGTCGTGGTTGTCTTGTATTTGTTTAATTTGAGTTTGCAGCTCCGCTTTTAGTTCCTCTCGGTTGTCATTAATGAGACTTTCTAAGCGCTTCACATTACTGTTCATTAGCTTCTCAATCTTTTCAAGAGAACTGTGAACTTCTCCAATCTTTGATGTGAGCAGTGTCCTGAGCTCATCTCTCTGTGACCGGAGTTCCACCACGATGGCGTTGGAATCCATTATATTCGTATTATCAGCGTCCTTTTTCTCTCTTTGTCTTGTGGCATGGCCCCCTTGCCCTGCCATATTATTAATTCATGTAATCGTCGTATTTGCACTCGTGGTTGTTTAGTTTATTTAATATTTAGAACTTTTTCTTTTACTCCTAAACTTTGTTGCCAAACATCACACACACACACACACACACACACACACAACACACACACACACACACACACACACACACACACACACACACACACACACACACACACACACACACACACACACACACACTCCTATCTTCCTGGTGAAGACCTGTGTACTTTTGCTAGTTTGGCCTTGTCCTCCTTCTCCACAGTATAGCCCAGGAGGGACCTTTCCTGACTGCGTGCTACACGTGGTTATAGCGCGCAGATAAAACCATGTGTGAGGCGTCCCAGAGGCGTATACATAACATCTTGGCTTGGCATGAAATCTCTTAGGTTCCAAAGAGATTTGACCTTCTTCAAGTAACACGGGCGAAGAGTTCTTTTTCAATACAGGTGCTGCATGTACTGTAGCCCTGGTAGTACTTTAGGAATACTGATCGTCTCTAGGCAAATCTAGGCAATTTCACATAATTGTGAAATCCCTTTAATGCATGCAGAATCAATGTTTGCTCGTGCGTGTATAGAAACCCGAATCACACGAAATCCATGTCATCATAAAAAAAAGAAAGCGATGTAAATAAATACATGAATAAACTTTGGCAGAAGGAGTATAGACGTGAAATAAACTTTGACAGAAGGAGTCTAGACCAGGGGTCGGCAACCCAAGATGTTGAAAGAGCCTTTTTCGACCCAAAATTAAATTCAAAATCTGTCTGGAGCCGCATTTTATTATTATTTTTTTCCTGAGAGTGTGCAAATGTTCCTCAAAGAAAAATCATTAACATGGTGAAACACAACCTTTCTTCAGAAATGGAGTTTCTAAAAAAAAAAAAAGAGTTTTACAGAACTCCATTTCTAGTCCACACAACATCTCTAAGGTATATTAATGACATAGTAAACTGAGTAAAGCTTTGAAAATGGGTGGTTCAGATTGAAAGCTCCACCTCTGATAACTGCTGGGCTTTTTTGACATGGCCAAGTGCTACTTTAACTGGCAACTGTCAGACAGCGCAACACGTTTTGGGTGACTGAAATGTTTATATTATTTTAGTGCGGATCACCCCAGTGTGTATGTAATAATGCTACAGCCACTGAGCCACTAGGGCTGTGTTCTGGAGCCGCATGCGGCTCCTGAGCCGCAGGTTGCTGACCCCTGGTCTAAACAAAAGTTGAGAGGAGAGCATACAAGGCAGACAACCACCTCATTGTGCCTCATCGGTGTCGACCCCTCTCTTCTCTTGTCCTCTCTACTTCGATAGCAATATTGTTCTTGCTTTGTTGTTTCACGCGCAAGCTCAGCATGCAGTGCAGCACGCGCTGGTCTCCTCAAATTCATTTTTGTTCGTCTTCCTCAGGGGGTTTTCAACTTTTTTCATCTCAAGGACCACCATTTATTCAGGATTTGAGCCACGGACCACCATTTGAGGATATTTTAGCCACACAGACATCAAATCTAAAGACTTATTTTGCTTTTGTCCACAATTCCAGGTTGGATTTGGGGAAACAAAACAAGCAAAACAGACATTCCAAAATTCAGATGATGAATATTTTAACTCTTGAGAGCGTAAAAATGAAACCAAATGGACCCGCAAGGGTCCATTTGGTTTCATTTTTACGTTCTCAAGAGTTACATCTGGTTAAACAACTTAGCTGAGGACCACCTGGAACCCTCTCAGGGACCACTGGTGGTCCCCGGACCACCGGTTGAAAACCCCTGGTCTAGCTGACAAGATATCAAAAACGGTTTAGTCTCAGTCTCTTACTCTTAGGGCACCATTTCCGTTACTGAACTGCCTACAGCTAACTCCTTTGCTTTTTTTTTTGGACTATTTCGAAAAACCCTTTGGAATAGTTCAGTGCCAATCTATTGACATGTTGTGAGCCAGCAGAGTGGCCATTTTAACTATTGAAAATGTTTTTAAATAATAATTTTAAAAAGTTTAAAAAGACAAAGAAGTTAACGGATTTCGGGGTTTAGCGGTGACGAAAATCTATGCCTTAGTCTCTTAGTCTTATTCATTAGATCTTTTAGTTTTAGTTAAATACATTTTAGGTTTGAATATGCAATACAGACATATATAAATCGTTTAATATGAAACATGTCTCATTTTATTTTGATTGCAAAATTACATATTACATATAATTACAGATTCAACTAGAAAAGTGCCCTTCTGGGCACAGGTCTCCACCAGGCCAGGACAGGTTGTGGCCTCCTGGTGGCGCTATAATAGGCCAATGTAAAATAGGGTACCATTATTATTATGACTTCAGCATTTGGATGATTTGAGGCATTTTGTCCAAAAATGTGTTTTTTTCAAATGTTCACCTGTTGGTGGCGCTATAACAAGCCATTGTGAAAAGAGTGGAATATTTTTCTCAGCCTAGTATTATAGTGTGTTAAAGATTTTATGTAAATTGCCTGCTGTGTTCATCATCTTTACAAAATCGGCCTCCTGGTGGCGCTATAACATGCCGTTGTGGAAAATTTGGGGCAGAGGTTCATGGGTGGCATCCAGGGAGTGTGTGTGCAAATTGTGATGTCGATCGGGTTAATGGTTTGTGAGATTAGCTGGTAACAGACAGACACACATTTTTTTTGTAAAAAGATGCCATGAATAGGCCTCCTGGTGGCGCTATAACATGCCGTTGTGAAAAATTTGGATCAGAGGTTCATGGTTGGCATCCAGGGAGTGTATGAGTAAATTGTGGCATCGATCACATTAACGGTTTGGGAGATTAGCTGGTAACAGACGGACACACGCACAGATTTTTTGCAAAAAGATGACAAATATCGGCCTCCTGATGGCGCTATAACATGCCGTTGTGGAAAATTTGGGGCAGAGGTTCATGGTTGGCATCCAGGGAGTGTGTGTGCAAATTGTGATGTCGATCGGGTTAATGGTTTGGGAGATTAGCTGGTAACAGACAGACACACACACATTTTTTTGTAAAAAGATGCAATGAATAGGCCTCCTGGTGGCGCTATAACAGGCCGTTGTGGAAAATTTGGATCAGAGGTTCATGGTTGGCATCCAGGGAGTGTGTGTGTAAATTGTGGCATCGATCACATTAACGGTTTGGGAGATTAGCTGCTAACAGACAGACACACACACATTTTTTTGTAAAAAGATGCCATGAATAGGCCTCCTGGTGGCGCTATAACAGGCCGTTGTGGAAAATTTGGATCAGAGGTTCATGGTTGGCATCCAGGGAGTGTGTGTGTAAATTGTGGCATCGATCACATTAACGGTTTGGGAGATTAGCTGCTAACAGACAGACACATGCACAGATTTTTTGCAAAAAGATGACAAAAATCGGCCTCCTGATGGCGCTGTAACATGCCATTGTGGAAAATCTGAGGCAGAGGTTCATGGTTGGCATCCAGGGAGTGTGTGTGCAAATTGTGATGTCGATCGGGTTAATGTTTTGGGAGATTAGCCTGTAACAGACAGACACACACACATTTTTTTGTAAAAAGATGCCACGAATCGGCCTCCTGGTGGCGCTATAACAGGCTGTTGTGGAAAATTTAGATCAGAGGTTCATGGTTGGCATCCAGGGAGTGTGTGTGCAAATTGTGGCATCGATCGGGTTAACGGTTTGGGAGATTAGCTGCTAACAGACGGACGCACACACAGATTTTTCCCAAATAATTGCAAGAATCAGCCTCCTGGTGGCGCTATATTAAGCCCTTCTGGAAAATTGAGAGCAGAGGTTCATCGTTGGCATCCAGGGAGTGTGTGTGCAAATTTTGGCATCGATCGGGTAAACGGCGCCGGAGATTAGCTGGTAACAGACGGACGGACGGACACACACACACACGGACGGAGGGTGAAACATATTCTCCACCATGCCTCCGGCCTGGTGGAGACAATTACATAGCAATAACATAGATCTTATAAGATGCTTTCCTGAAATGGTAAGCAGTGCATGCTGCAGATATGATGTTCATTCACGGCAAGCTGATCTACAATGTCCTTTTGAAATAGCTCCACAAAACACGTTACTGTGAAGTCTGAACAATAAGCAACTTATCTTCTAGCTGTACAATACACTCATGTATCTTGTGGTCAAGTAATTCAATAATATGCTGTTATCAGTCTTAGTTTATGATTTAGACTTAGCCTTTTGAAAACACGCACGTTTTAGTACCATTTAGTCTGCTGAAATTATGTTTTGCTAGTCTAGTCTTAGTCAACAACACTGCTGTTGATGAGGGAGTTTGTTAAGCTTGTGCCAAGGTCACACCACAAGCTTTAAGATCCTGGGATATTCTTCCATCCAGCCAGCACACTCGCCACACTGCTGCAAGGCGAGATGCTGGGAGCTGTCAGGGCTCTGGTCAGTGACATGCTGGAACCACGACATGCCATCCATCCTCCTGAGGGCTCTGGAAGCGAATCAAGCCATCGAGCCTGGCCACCAGTGTGTGATTCAGCGGCCAGGTTTCGGAGCTGCACAGGAGGCATTGTAGACTCTGAGCTTTGCCATTGGTTGTGTCCAGGGGCGGATTGGCCATCTGGAGTACAGGGAGTTTTCCCGGTGGCCTGCGCCACCTAGTGGCCTGGACAGTTTTTTTTTTTTTTCTTTTTTTTAAAAGTCCAGGGTAGGCCAGGGCGCCAGGCCCAGGCCAGGCAAACTAGTGTTTCTATCCTTCAAAAAAGAAAAGGTGTCCTACACCAGAGCCTTCAAGTAGGAGAGTTGCCATATTCCTGCTCGCACTGCTGGTGGCAGTGTTGCCAACTGCCAAGATCCAAAATGCACTAGTGGCACTTCCAAAATGCACTAGAATGTGCTAGATGCTCGCCTGGAACATACAGATCAAAATGACCATTAATCTTCTACATTCTCTAGTTGTGTAGACTAAGTTGGGCTAACTCCCATGATGAATATTTTAACTCTTGAGGGTGTAAAAATGAAGCCAAATGGACCCGCAAGGGTCCATTTGGTTTCATTTTTACGCTCTCAAAGAGTTACATCTGGTTAACCAGCTGCCCCCACCAGGGTGGCCTGGCAAAGGCAAAATTGTCCCGGTGGGAAAATATGTGCCAATCCGCCCCTGGTTGTGTCACCACAACCAATATGGGATTTTTTACTGTATATGTCGTACAGTATGCAAAGTTGAAAGTGGCAACTTTCATACAATCCTCAAGGGAATAAAGTTGATATGAGATCCATAGGATTATTTTATAGTGAACCATTTATAAAATGTTGTAGTGAAACATATATCATTTTGTAATTTATAAGAACACACGAGCACTGCCTTGTCATGAGCCCGATGAAAAGGATTTGTTGTACAACAATAAAGTTCTAGAGTGTCTGCTGTGCAAATCACAAGTGTCTGCAGGGAAGCCACTGCACCATCAAAGTAAAAGTGAGCAGTGTTGCCAACTTGGCGCATTTGTCGCTAGATGTAACGCTTTTTCAGACCCCCCTAGCGCCAAAATTAGTGGAAAAACTCCTGGCGGAAAATCTAGTGCTTTTTGGCTGGTGAGTTGGGGCGAAATTGATTGACAGGCTCCAGAGATAAAACCCTCATTTTTCACCATTTCTCCTCCTATGACAGTGGTTTTCAACCAGTGGTCCCCAGGCTAAATGATGGATAGCTGGTTAACCAGATGTAACTCTTTGAGAGCGTAAAAATGAAGTAAGGGTCCATTTGGTTTCATTTTTACGCTCTCAAGAGTTAAAATATTCATCATGTGAATTAGTCCAAATCTACACAACTAGAGAATGTAGAAGATTAATGGTCATTTAATGGTCATATTCCCTTCCAGGCAAGCATCTAGCGCATTCTAGTGCATTTTGTAAGTGCCACTATAGTGCATTTTGGATTTTGGCAGTTGGCAACACTGAAAGTGAGGGGAATAAGGCAGTAGTGAGTGTGTAACCTCCATAACCCAGTACTATTAGTTGTCAATTCCTACATATTTTGCGGTCTCACAAATACCTCAAATAGTTTTCGCATATTTTCATTTGAATTTATACTTTATCCCTTTCTTCTGGCCTCCATCCACTCCCATGCAGGCGCTGTTGCATTGTCTTTTACTGTCGCTCTGCTTTTTCATCCCTCATTATTGTTAAGATTTGCAATAATAACGGACTCAGATGACACATTTATCTGCATAAGCGTATGACGATATGACGCAACGGAGGGACGGACTGTATACTGCGCGTAAAATATGATACGAGATGCAAGCGTGTGTACCTGCTCATTCTGTTCTTTAAAAGGTTTTTCATGATCTACTCGGAGCTGTCATAGATCTGCTGTCCCACTGTATATATTACTCGGTTTAATAAACCGCAGGATGCATGGGGAGCATATATCACTGTGTGTTGGCATGTGCTCTCTGCGCCTGCGAATGGATTTGCCTCCAGGGGATGATATATATGTGGGGACTTCTAGAGGGCCAGAGAGAGAGAGAGAGAGATGGTCGCCCTTTTTTTTTATCATCATTACAATTATTGCTATACCTGTGATTTTTTTTTCTTCATAGACAAGCATCCCCTCTGTTGGTTATTAATCACCAGAGTATTGCTGCTTGTGCAAGCGTGCTCCCTTGACATTTGAGAGTGGATCGAGGCTCTCTGAAACCAATTGCAGCTTTCTAATCCTCGTCTATACCCACCCTCCCATGATTTTTTCCCATGTCTATACTTCCTTCATCTGTCATCAGCCGTCTTCTCATTTCAGTGTTGTACTATATAGTGCTTGAAGCACAAGTGTATACTAGTGTCATGTCTTCATTTCGTCCATGTCTGAGCTATAGGCTATACAGTATGTTCCATTTCCTTAAACCATAACTAGAAGATGTTTTCTCCCTCATGCATGATGACAAGGAGCAAATGGTTATTAGTTCGCCGTCTTGCTCACTGAAGGCCAGCGTAAAGAAGATATATAGGCCAAACTTAACTCAATTTTTGCCAGGTATATTTTACCCAAAGTAAAATATTCCATAAAAAATAATACATGGCAATACTTGGCAACTTGACCTAATCTTTAATATCTCATTGCGACTTCATGTAAAAAATAATAATAATAAAGCAAAAAAATATATTTCGGGGGTGGGGAATTAAGACATGAGGGCAAACAATTAAAGGGGAATTTTTCCGTTCTCAATCAATGATAAATAAAGGTGCTCTTTGTAACGCAACTATCTGATCTCCGTCGGATAGTTGCGTTAAAGTTGTTTTTTTATTTTTATTTTATAAACACGCATATTGTGACATATTTATTAACAATTATATGCGGCTACCACCGTGTTTTTCCGAGTCCTTTGTCCGCCCCAGTAACAATGGCTGCATTAGTTCTATGGACACCGCATAGGGCTGGGCTTACCGTCTATTTAATATTAACGTGGCCATGCATTCACATTATTACCTTTTGTCAATCAGAGACAGCTATTAGACTTTCCCTACTGTAATGTATTGTCAGTCATATTCACATTTCGCCTGACTTGTCCCTTTGTGCCCACCGTAGTGTTGTGATGTCACAGCAGAGCAGCCATTGTATGCGCTGCAGTCGAATCTATTATACTTTAAACAGGGCTTGACACTAACACTTGCCTGCTTGCCCGGGGCAATAAAAAAAATGGTAGGGCAAGTGAATACTGTTACCTGGTTGCCCGATCGGGCAAGTGTGTGACTTAATGCGCTATAACACAATACAAGATATATTTGTCTTGAAGGCAGTCATTGCACTCTGCCTCTGTGTCTTTCCCTGCTTTCTAGCTATCCACAATTCCAGGCTGGATTTGGGAAACAAAACAGGCAAATTAACATACAACATCAAAATGACCATTAATCTTCTACATTCTCTAGTTGTGTAGACCTGGGCTAATTAAGATGATGAATTTTAACTAAGAGTTACTGTACATCTGGTTAACCAACTTAACTGGGGACCACCTGGAACCCTCTCAAGGACCACTGGTGGTCCCCGGACCACCTGTTGAAAACCCCTGGTGTAAACCACCCAAGTAGGAAGTAAACTTAAATGCAAAATTTACAATATATTTTTGGGGGGCAAGTGACCATGACCTGAGGGCAAGTAGAACCTGACTTGCACTTGCCCGATGGGCAAGTGCCTCGGAGACCTTAGTGTCAACCCCTGCTACTCTATCGTCACAAAGATTTGAACCATTACAGTACCTTATGGTGTGACAGAAACGAATCATGAACAACACAATAATCACAGCACCAACACTGTCACGTCACCTGAAACGATTTGGTCGGCGTAGAGGATGAAACCCCGGTGATAAATTGTACCGTATCTAGTAACGGTACTAACTGTATATCGTCCAACCCTAATATAATTGTATGTGCGCTTGGTGAGAGGCACTTCGAAATACGTTTGTAGAGAACAGATGTCACATAGTGCTTGGTTTTATTTCCAGCACACAGATGTAACCATTTCTGCTCCTTTCACACATCCCTATTCGTATGTATGTGTACTGTATGAATGATGCTGACGCACAACTGCATTATCCAGAGAACAGCGCGGCTTGTTACTAGATAGCAGGTCCGTCTGCCCCGACAATATAACCTTTTGTGTACTGAGCGCATTTTGGTGTTTTAGCTGTTGAAAAATAGCAGACCGACAAGCTCATATCGCGCCACCGAGTGGCGCGATATGAGCTTGTAGTTCTGCTATTTTTGAAAAAAAACAAAAACAAAAAAAAAACAGTGAAAATGTGGTGCAAATCTTTAAATACATTATTTCGGAAGCAAACATTTTTAACTCAAATCTTTGCAGCTTGGGGGTCCCTAGAACCTAGAACAACATGTTTTTAGATGAGGGTCTGCAGCTAAATAATAGATATTTTGGGGGGGGGGTCCTTCCTATGAGATATGTTAAGCATCACTGACACAGAAAGAGATTTTTTTTTCCCCAGAAGAACTAGAACATCGCGCCAGGGACTAGAATTTAGTGTCACAAACTAGAATTTAGTGTCATGGACTAGAACAGGGGTTTTCAACAGGTGGTCCGGGGACCACCAGTGGTCCCTGAGAGGGTTCCAGGTGGTCCCCAGCTAAGTTGGTTAACCAGATGTAACTCTTGAGAACGTAAAAATGAAACCAAATGGACCCTTGCGGGTCCATTTGGTTTCATTTTTACGCTCTCAAGAGTTAAAATATTCAGCATCTTAATTAGCCCAGGTCTCCACAACTATAAGATTAAAAGTCATTTTGATGTCTACGTTTGGACTGTTTTGTTTCCCAAATCCAGCCTGGGATTGTGGACAAAAGCAAAATAAATCTTTAAATTTGGAGTCTGTGGGGCTAAAATATCTTCAAATGGTGGTCCGTGGCTCAAATCCTGAATAAATGGTGGTCCCTGGGATGAAAAAGGTTGAAAACCACTGGACTAGAATCTAGTGTCAGAAACTGGAATCTGATCAGGATACAATGGCATAACCAGGGGTGGACTGGGAGCTCAAAACGTACCGGGCAATTTTGTCTCAGAGCGGCCCTCAGAGCGGCCCTCTGAATCTTTGTGGGGGCTCCGGGGCCTGAGCCCCCATGAGAATTTAAGACATAAGGGGCTCTGGGGCTCGGGCTAACTAAAATTAGTTAGTTAGTTTTAGTTAACTATAAAAACCCTGCAATAGGCAGTCTCATTTGAAGAGGACAGAGGGCCGCCAGCACTGATTCGTGGGCCGGTTTTGTGCAGATTTTATTTTTTTTAATTAAAACACGACATTAACGGCCCCCGGGGGGTCGGCCCACCGGGAAAATGCCCTGTATGCCAGACTGTCAGGCCGGACACGGGCATAACTGACAGGCAGCGAGATGGAGATGGAAACGCATGTAATGGAAATGGATGATGAGTAACTGTGGCAGGTCAGTGTTTTCCTCCAATTATCTCTCCTCCATTCCATGCCATTATATCCATCCAGGTCATGGCAGCCAGCCAACAAAACAAATATGTTTTGTCCGTCCCTGCGTCATCATCATCATCATCATCATCCACATGTGCAGGACTGTAGGTGTAATATAATGCACTGCAACTGGGCACCCTTCACTGTAAACCAGGGGTGCCCACTCTTTTTCGACTTGAGAGCTACTTTCAAAATGACTGGCTCAACAAGATCTACACATCAAAAATGTGATTATTCCATTAGCTGAAAGTCCATTTCAAGGCCCCCTGGAAAGTTTGAGCTTTGAAATAGTGGTGGTGGTGGTGGTACTTACTGTTATAGTAGAAAATAGAAAAATGCACTTATAATGAAAAATAGAGGCAGAGAATTGGAAGGTTTTCCTGTATATGCTATTACTGACGTTTGAAAACAGTGTTTGAGGTTTGAGTTGACAGTTCGTGACGTTGAGTTTACTTTCTTGCACCCAAAACTATAAGAACTTTCATGTTTTTGTCCACAATTGGGAAAGAGAACTGGCAAAACGTTGGTCAACGTAACAATTATTCTCCATTTTCTAATTGTGTCTTGTGTGGACTCTTGAAAATTATCTAATTCAGTTGTTTAAATTTAATTTAACTCTTGAGAGTGTAAAATGAAATCAAATTGACCCGTAACTTGTTATTTTAGACAGCCTTAATTTATTAATTATTAAATTATTAATTATTATATATTTTATTTCACCACCTCTCACTTATAGACCTATCACGCAGAACGACGAGAGCAGCACAGACAATTCAAGCATATTTTATTCTTATTGTGTGTGTGTGTGTGTGTGTGTGTGTGTGTGTGTGTGTGTGTGTGTGTGTGTGTGTGTGTGTGTGTGTGTGTGTGTGTGTGTGTGTGTGTGTGTGTGTGTGTGTGTGTGTGTGTGTGTGTGTGTGTGTGTGTGTGTGTGTGTGTGTGTGTGTCTACAGTATGTGTGTTTCTACCATGTGCTCCCGTGTCGTCGGGGCTGAAAGGACCCCACTCTAAATCACTCGACCCATTGATTGCATTGACTTTTCGCGTGAACGCTTTGAAGTGGTGTGTGTATAGCCTTGGGTCAGTTACAGATCTAATTAGATAGCAGCTCACTTGAGCACATCTGTGACCTTCTGATGACAATTAGGAATGATCACTCACGAATTATTTAGTTTTGCATTATGTCCGCAGATGTTCATTTTCCTGCTAAGGCAGGGCGGCTGCTCAGATGCTGATCATGTTTGTCAAAATTATTAACCCTAGAACCTGTAACTTATTTTTGTTATACATCGCTGAACACATTTTTACAGCAAGTACAGAAATACTTGGCCACCTGGGGTGCTCTTCTTTAATATTTCGTCATGACTTTTCACACAAAAAAATACATGATAATAAAAAGTAAAAAGACTTACGGGGGGAGGGGGGGGGGGGGTGTAACTCTTGAGAGCGTAAAAATGAAACCTGGTTTCATTTACATAGTCATAGGTCCTAAGATGTAATGGCTGACTACTTAATTAATTTTTGTAATGTATTTTTCAAGGTGGGATTGCAATTTGAATCCATTCAGTAGTGACGGCACTGACACAAGGAGTAATGTGACGTGTCAGTCACTGACAGCTATACCCCGCGTTGCCTCAGAACTCTACCACCCGCTTGGATCCTCTTCTCCCATCTGTCTCCCACTGGTGCCAGATATTGCTGTGAAGAAGAACTGTGACGGAGAGATGGCTTGCGATGGAGAGATGGTGTGCGAGCGTGTTAATAAACTAAATGTAAAAAGAAAAAAAAAGGCTAGGCAGAGAGACAGTCAAACAGAAGGGTTATAATGGTAACTATGTGCAGCCTAATTGTTTTTTTGCAGTTACACCCTTAAGAAATATCAGGCTGATACGTTGCATCTTCTGTTATGGCCGACATTCTGCTCAATCATCCTTCAAGCAGAGTTAAAATAGTTAGCTACAAGTAAAACAACAAAAATTAGAACTATAGAAAAGCGGCAACACCAGGACTTTTTTTCAAAACTATTGGAAGCAGATCATGGATATTCTAATGAGACTGAAGATAACAATGATGTGGGCGCGGGGAAGCAATGAGGCACATTATTAAGGCACCAAGCAGTCCATGAAGTGTACTTGGTCCCTTCTTGTTTTTGTCAATTTTCCCTTTGTCTCCACCAGTATGGTGGAGAGTATGTTTTACCCTCTGTCCGTCCGTCCGTGTGTCCGTCTGTCCGTGCAACTGTTACGTCACCCCAACAGGAACTCCATCATTCCAGGCCCGTCATGGTCAAGGTCGGTCGGGGGTTGACGTTACGTCAACTGCTACGTCACCCCCTTCCCCATCTTAAGGCTCTGCTTGTGCAACACTCTTTGTTAGTTCAAAGTACCTTCTTAACTTCATTCTTCTTGAATCTGAGACTCAGATATCTCCCCCCCCCTTGAGTTTGGCAAGCTGAACATTATTCTAGCTTATGCCCGCCCCTCTGGCAATGACAACCGTGGAGGCGTGCGTGCATGGTATAGAGACTGACGCTCCAGACTCTCCAAAGCTCGTTCTGGACGACTTCAATCAGTGTCGGCTCAAAAAGAGCCGACACTGATTGAAGAGCCGTCAATATGTAAAATGTGCCACCAGAGGAAAGAACACACTCGACCTCTCTTACGGAAACGTGAAAAACGCATATAAGGCATATAAGAAACCCGCTGAAAACGGCTGATTATTCACATTCTTCACTTCCCGCCTACTACTACTCTGTACTACAGAGAGAGGGAGCTGTCAAAAGGCAGGCTAGTGAGACATATTTTACTGCTTTTGTTTACATGCTAGTAGTGCTCGTTGGCTGTGTTTAGCTGATTAGCAAACTAGCTACCCCATTAGACACATCAATGGCAACAGCGTCATCTGTATTGGACCAATCACTGAAGACTGCGGCTTTGACAACACCCACTGCTCAACCCAACCCATCTGCTGTCGTGGGGAGGGGCTTTCAGACTGAATAATGAAGTGAAACCAAATGATAATTCAGACTGAGTGTCAGGCAACAAAATGCAGGTTTTTCAGTCCTATTCTTCAGTCCATTTATACCAGGGGTTTTCAACCTTTTTGAGGGCCCACCATTTATTCAGCATTTGAGCCACGGACCACCATTTGAGAACATTTTAGCCCCACAGACCCCAAAACTAAAGATTTATTTTGCTTTTGTCCATCTTCTAGTTGTGCAGACTTGGGCTAATTCAGATGATGAATATTTTAACTCTTGAGAGCGTAAAAATGGAACCAAATGGACCCGCAAGGGTCCCAAAAATCCTATAGGATTCTATTGGAATCCTATTCAATTCCTATTGGAAATCCAATAGGATTTCTTCCAAAATCTGATTTTTCTAAAATCCTATAGGACTTTTTACTATGCAATAGCGAAAAACAGTTTTGAAGAAGAGTTTTGTATTGTTGGGATGAGAACTGAGGAAAAGAGTTGATGGAATTTTCAGGATTTACCTAAGAGTCTATACAGACTACGTTTGTTAGGGTTAATAGGCCCTATGTTTTGTTGGAAGCAATATGGCCATGTAGCAGACAGTGTTGGGCAATAACAGATTAGATATTACATATTACTGCAATACTATTACCTTTTCCAGCAAAAGCAGCGTAACAATATTAATATAAATGGGCATTGATTATGTAGCCTATATCTGCCAAAACATCTCATTACTTACACAAATGAGCTTGTTGTCGACAAAGATTGCAATACATACTGTATACAGTACATACAGATTAGTGGAATACATTTGGCAGACACTCTAATACATGCTAGAACATGGCAATACACCATAAGCATACAAAGCAGTTAATGTGTGTCAAACATGAGCTGAGAACTAACCCTAGCAGCAGGAAATCCTATCTACAAGCCCATATCGCGCCACCGAGTGGCACGATATGAGCTTGTAGATCTGATATATATATTTTTTTTAATTGTGAAAATGATGTGCAAATCTAAGAATATATTCTATTTGACACCTGGTTGTAGTTTCTGACACTAGATTCGAGTTTCTGACTAGTTTCTAGTTTCTGATGCTAGATTCTGACAGATTCTAGTTTCTGACTAGTTTCTAGTTTCTGATGCTATATAGATTCTGACAGATTCTAGTTTCTCTGAAGAATCTATGTACCTGTGTCAGTGATGCTTAACATATTTCATGCCAAGGACCACCCGAATTATCTATATTTGGCTGCGGACCCCCCCATCTGAAAACATGTTGTTGTAGGGATCCCCCAGAAGCAACGATTGTAGTTCAAAGTATTTGCTTCCGAAAGAATATATATTCAAATATTTGCATCACATTTTCACAATTAAAAAAAAAAAAATATCCGAGCTACAAAATATCAGACCTACAGGCTCACAGCGCGCCACTCAGTGGCGCGCTGTGAGCTTGTAGGTCTGATATTTTTCAATAGCTTAAGTGTAACATAATGCTTTGAACACCAAAACGCGTTCGGTACACAAAGGGTTAAATATGCTAGGTTGGTACTGCATGTGCTATGGGCCGATAACCACATAGATGTGCAGTAGTTTAGGGTTAGGATTAGGCATTTGGAGGTCAGGTTTAGTCCAGTTTAGATTGGTTTGAGATATAGGTTATTTTCTATGAGACAGCAGCAGACTGCAGGTATGTTAGAGAAACAGACTTGTAACCAAGGGATGTTTTGGATTGCGAAAAATTAACACAGCACTCCCTTGGGAAAGCACTACTTTGCCCAAGGTCATATGAAACCAAGTGAGCGTGGAGCTTCCTTTGAGTTGTGCAAGAAGGATTTATGTGAAGAATATACACCACAAGAGCAACAAACTGTTGATGTTGATGCGGACTGCGAAGCACTGGCTTAGCCTGGAGCTCAAGGTTTCATCTCTGAATGAAAAAAAAAATATATATATAACAAAAATAAACAACAAAGTAAAGCACAATTTGCATCCACTCAAGAACCCAGAGTGCAACATATACTGTGTTCAGTCAGGTTTTACTGTAAAGGTGGAGCTATTGGCACAGTTGTTTGTATATCAAAACTGTACATGTTAGAACTCTTTATTTTTCCACACAACAATCTATTCTTTTTTTGTTGTCTGTTACATGCAATAAAGGATTTTATGTAACAGGATTACGTAATCAGAAAAAATGGCCACTGTAACGTCTCAGAGTACATTTAAAAAATGTGTAATCTGGATTGCACTAACGGGGGTTACATGATAGATTCATTTTTGTTTAAGATCACATTTTCCCAATCCTGTTATCAATTTTAGGGCTACAAATACAAACATTAGTTAAAACATCAAACAATCAAATAATCAATTGAACTAAAGCACACATGATGGCACGTGATCAGGGGCTGCACTCTGTGCTGAATAGGGAGTTTAAGATTTTCAAAATTTTCCTGAGAGGATACAAATGGATACAAATGTGAACCAAATGGACCCTCGCCTGGCCTAGCCCTCAATGATTTTGGCCTTGGGGGGCGGGGTGCCGTGGGATCCACGCGGCAGATCGAGCTGATCTGATTTGATCTCACGAACGTGTCGTCATCCCTGGCCCCTCCCACGCCCGTCCACTGCTGTTCTACGTCACATCATTTAGAGTGACGCCCACCCCGGAAGGTTGACTCCCCCCTCTAGGCCACTTCGTGTAACGAGTTAGTCCAGGCTTTCCGTTTTCGCGCAAGGCGAACGAAAATGAAAGCCTGGGTGTCGAGGCTAAATGGACCCTAGCGGGTCCATTTGGTTCCATTTGTACCATCTAATGATAGGATCATTTGTACCCAATAATGATAAATAAGGGCAGCTAGATAGTTAGTTAGTTAGTCAGTTAGTTAGTTTTATCTGTTTTGGTCACATTTGAACATACAGCAAAGAAAATAAACAAGTGTAAGCCTTGCAGATGGCCGAAAAGGAACGGGCTGAATCCGAAGCTTATTGTGCACTAAAATACTTTTATGATACCGGTACAGTACTTGCCTATACCAATATGAACCAATACTTTTTTTCCCAGAATCAGGAGGACAACCCTAATATGCATGACTGGAACAACAGAGCTCAACAATCCTCCCTTGGTTGGCTTTGATACATATGCTGTGTTTCATGCGCCAGCGTGAAACACAGCTACAAGCTGCTATTTTTCAGTGGAAGCCATGCAGCGACATGAAGACACACAACGCCACATCTAACGCTTAGCTGCTACAAAAGCTGAAGCAGCCATAAGCTACAACAACGTCGAGCTGGTTTTGAACTTTGCGCTTCGTGCCGCTATCGCTTGTATCTGCAAGTGTGAATGAATTCACGCAGCATCGGCTGGAGGGTCACAACATCAACATAAATGTGCGTGCATAATGAGCTAATATAATGATGCCTCATTAGAAAGAGCTTAGGGCTTAGAAAACAGAAAAACAATGCAGAACCCGGTGAACTGATTATTAGATGATGGGCTCAAAGAGTTTGGAAAATTCTGTTATAAAATTGTGTAAAAACATGATGCAAAAAGGTTGTATTTCTTCTGGTCAGAGTTATTATTTTTGGCGAGAAATCGTTTATGGCAGGGCAATTATAGAAATCTAAAAAAGGGGTTACTCCAGGTAACTGCAAAATAGTGATCCATCCATCCCTGAGGTACATACTGTAGTTTTCTATGTATTTCAGGGGTTTGGGGGGACTTTTGCCCACAATGCTTGACAGTGCAGGTGATAAAGCTGCCCTCAGAACATTTAGTTCTGAGGGCCCGCATCTAACCTGTCCCCCAAGTGGAACAGGTTAGAGGCTGTGAAAATTGTTTCATATGGCTCTGTGACTCTCTTAATGTTGCCAGTGTGAAAGGCCATGAGTGGAAATCAATATATATTCCCATCCAGCTATGTCCACACTGTACCAATAGGCTATACAAGAATATATGGTGTTTCTGCATGGAAAACTGGGAGACGGGCCTAAGCCCTTTTAGCTCATTTTGGAGGGGGAACACCTTTTGCTGTTCTAAACATTACGTTGTACTGTAGTTATTGAAAAATAGCAGATCTACAAGCACACCACGATTGGCACGCTACAAGCATGTAGGTCTGCCATTTTCTGAAAAGGCGTGAAAATGCAGCAAATCTCTTCTATTCTTTTTTAATCTTTGAATGTTCTGTCACTGTGAAAGTAAGTGGGTGAAATTATCTTTGTGCATTAGTTCCCACCACGTCATTTTTCACATCAAGAAACAAAGAAAGAGAGGGGGAGGCTGGGTGGTAGGAAGAAATAAATACAAATAAACTGGTTCCACACACAACAGCACATTCTTTGCTAATTTACATTTTACAAATGGCACAGCCGTAGCAGGGGCGGATCTAGGCATGGGCATTGGGGGGGGGGGGCAATGCCCTCCTAAATGCCCAGTCTGCCCCACCAAACAAACACGATGACATGATGCAAAACAACCCAAGATATTACGAATTAAAGTGCTTCTATTTAAAATGATTTGAAACACTACTACTGCTACTAACTACAGTTATCTCACCACTAATCCAACATCGTTTCAACATTGGAAACGAAGTCAGACCTTTAGCTTTATGCATGCCGCGTGTCTGTTGCAACTTCAACAACAACTGATATGTTATTACTGATGCTTTACTTGACTAATAAAAGTCCTGTAACTGAAAATGGTATGGGTGTGGCTTCATCTCCCGTGTCGCTTCGTGCCACGGGCGATGAAGCCGCACCCATACCATTTTCTTTTGCCCCCCCCCCCCCCCCAATTGGGAAATGTTACATCCGCCCCTGAGGCGTAGAGACTTTTCATATGACGACTGCACAGAAAGCAAACAAAGCTGTGCTGAAACCCTATACCGTGGGTCCTTTTGAAATGCAGCTCTGCCGCAAGACCAGCCATGACTCACTCATGAAATGCTCTCGGAAATCCAAAAGCAGACGAGAAACTTGCTGAAATGCCAAGCCTTTACTCGGGAAGACGGGGCTAGAAAGAATTTGACCTGAGTGTCTTCTTTTGAGGGTTGTTTTTGTCAAATCAAGATATTCTGTTTGTTTAAATTCACAAGCTAAAGGAAGGGCAATTACAGACAACCATTGTGCATGTCACTGAGGGGCTGTCCAGAACTACCGATTCAACGGCTATGCCTGCATTATTTATCCCCAGAAGACCATGCAGAAATAGATTTAAACCTTATTACTACTTTGTATTTTTTATCATTTTTAACCCATGGTTTTGTACCCCATTTTTTTTCACCCAGTGCCAATTCCTAATGTGATCCTGGGCCCTACACACCCTCTGCCAACCTGAGGAGGCAGTGAACTGGCCTCATGCTTCCTTCAATGCATGAGGAGTCCAAGCTGCCTTCTTTTCACCTGACAGGGTGGGGAGTTTCCCTGGTTGGACGTAGCGCGTGGAAGCAACACGTTATATTCCGACCAGTTCCTGTCCCCTCCATCAAGCGCCCCGGCTGGCCAGGGGGAGGCAGTCTAGAGACTAGGATTACTGCATGTTTTTGTGAGGGTATCTACCCTAGGGGACACGGGGAGAACATGCAAACTCACTTACACAGAAAGGCCCTTTCACCAACTGATAACACTAACTAGAGTCCTCAACATGCCCAAAAATTAAGGCCCACCCCACCTGGGCCCTCATAAAACCCTACACATTCAATATGGTGATTCCACCCTTAGATCTCCATATGAGACATTAGCTGACCTGTTATGACACTCCTCCATATCTTGAACTGACCTGATCACTATAGGGGTGTAAATCACACCCATCATGGCGATTCGATTCAGTATCGATTTCCTGACCCAACGATTCGATTTCGATTCGATTCGATTCGATTTCGATTTTTTTTTACCCTTTTTTACCTTACAGGCTAGACAATGTTTCAAATTTGAAATAAATCAATGAAAGCTGTAATACCGTTATACATTTTATTTGAGAAACAGCAAAGTTGTACTTCACCTAGGCCTAGGCTATGACAACCTCATTCACTGAAAAATAATGTCTGTTTTAGTTGAAAGGCCTTGCATCAAAAAGTTGCATAAAAGAATCGATACTCTTGCGGACGTGTCGATGCATCGTATTGTCGGCTGTTGGATCGATACATCGATGCAAAATCGATTTTTTTACATGTCTACTGATCACACAATGCACTCAATGTACTCCTCTCAAACTTAATTTATATAGCACATGCCGGTATCACAATGTCCAAAGGTCGACTACAAATCAATAAAAAGTGTGTGTGTGTGTGTATGTAACATGGATAATATGGATGCTTCCACCTGCCCCAGATTTATTTCTTATTGTCGGTGTTACTGCCACTCTAAGAGTCTTTAAAAATGGGTGCTTTTAAGGGAATTAGGGAAATACGTAACCTACTGAAATTCCTATTTCATCTGCGCTATGAAAGCAGTAGGTTGTGTTTATTTCACTGTGCAGATTATTTTCATTGTTATCTTTATTTTCATGTAATATAGGGACGGTTGCATTGTCTGTTTTGCCAGCATAAATCTACTCACTGCTGAGATCCTGGTCTGTGGCTCTTCCAAGTTAACACAACACAACGCAAAAATGAGTAGAAGCAGATACACTCCATACATGGCCAGTGCACACACACGCAAGCTCTGCAGGCGTCTTACTGGCCATCTGAGCTACTATTGCAGTAATTTTATACAAGAAATAAAACGAGACATCTTTCATACTAAAAACTATAAATCTGTATAACATATATAAATCTACAATGTATTTGTATGTAAGACTAAACTAGCAAGACAAAGTCTAAAAGACTAAGACTAGACTAAATCCTTTTTGACATTTCGTCGACTAAGACTAGACTAAAAAAAATAATTTCAGACGACTAAATGGGACTAAAAGACTTAATATGCCTTATTGAAAAGCCTAAGACTAAATCAAAATATTCTCAAAAAAACAACACTGCTCACTCAGTAGCCTATGGACATAAAAGGGACAAGGACAGAATGAATGACAGACAGACAGACAGAAGTCCTTGCAGAGCTACTTGTGTGTGTTTGTGTTTTTTTTTTTTTTTTTTTGCTTTGTTTTTTTTGTTTTGTTTTGTTTTCATTTTGTGTGGATCACTCTAATCTCTCCAGCACCTTATGAAAGACCGCTAGGTGTGGGACGTGCAAATAAAAAGGGACGAAACGACCACCTCTCATATCTTTCACAGGCAGCTTGGATCAGCCCTAAAGTTATTTGGAGAAAAGCCACGTGATTGCCCGCTTTCAGAATTCGTCCAAAGCCTTTCATTTGCTTACACAATTGGAGTTGGTTGCAATCATTTCTGCCCATCGGATCCCCTGTCGAATTCCTTGAATATTGGCGAACCGTGTGGTGAATTAAACCAAAAGGGAAATGGAGATTTGATGTTGTTGACACGTGCATTTCATTGTTCAAGGGTGTTTTGGCAGACACCTACAAAATAGGAGCCCTTGAAACCTAATGAAACGCCCATGATATTACTTTTTCTTTTTTTTTAGATCAACAACTGCATAAACCCAGCATTTGTTCCGGGGAAACAATCCCTGCTGTCTGTGTAAAATAATGGCAGGAGATTGTGTTTGTCTCCATGTGAAGGACAGAGGGATGCAGTTATGAGGCTGGGGCGAGACAACCTAGTGGCCTTTTCTGTTTTTGTGCTGAATGCGTGTGCAGGGACGGATTGGCCATCTGGAGTACAGGGAGTTTCCCCGGTGGCCTGCGCCACCTAGTGGCCTGGACAAGATCCAAAATGCACTAGTGGCACTTCCAAAATGCACTAGAATGCGCTAGATGCTCGCCTGGAACATACAGATCAAAATGACCATTAATCTTCTACATTCTCTAGTTGTGTAGACTAAGTTGGGCTAATTCACATGATGAATATTTTAACTCTTGAGGGTGTAAAAATGAAACCAAATGGACCCGCAAGGGTCCATTTGGTTTCATTTTTACGCTCTCAAAGAGTTACATCTGGTTAACCAGCTGCCCCACCCCCAGGGTGGCCTGGCAAAGGCAAAATTGTCCCGGTGGGAAAATATGTGCCAATCTGAGACCAAAGCAAAATGAAATGCTGTCTATCACTAAAAAGACAATGTTAATGTATTTTAATTGTAGGTGTTAAAAAACAGATACTAAACACTAAACAAACAAACTAACTAACTACTATCTGGTTACCCATATGGGAAAAAAAAACTTTATATGCAAACTTTGGAAAGTGGCACCTTTCATACAAGCCACTTTAGGAAAAAAAAAAACTATGTATCTTATATCTTTTAGTATGTCATATATAATTCATATATAAATCAGAAAATTATCTATGTTTCACTTTACAAAGAAATACTATTGCTATCTTACAGGGCTTGTCACTAACACTTGCCCGCTTGCCCGGGGCAAGTAAAAAAAAAATGGTGGGGCAAGTGAAGACTGCTACCTGGTTGCCCGATCGGGCAAGTGTGCAACTTAGTGCACTATAACACAACACAAGATAAATTTGTCTTGAAGGCAGTCATTGCACTCTGCCTCTGTGTCTTTCCCTGCTTTCTAGATATCCACAATTCCAGGCTGGATTTGGTAAACAAAACAGGCAAATTAACATACAGATCAAAATGACCATTAATCTTCTACATTCTCTAGTTGTGTAGACCTGGGCTAATTAAGATGATGAATTTTAACTCTTGAGAGTGTAAAAATGAAACAGACCAAATGGACCAAATGGACCCTTGCGAGACCATTTGGTTTCATTTTTACGTTCTCAAGAGTTACATCTGCAAAATTTACAATATATTTTTGGGGAGCAAGTGACCACGAGCTGAGGGTAAGTAGAATCTGACTTGCACTTGCACGATGGGCACGTGTCTCCGAGACCTTAGTGTCAACCCCTGCCTTATATTAACTTTATTCTCTTATGTGAAAGGTGCCACTTTAAGAGTGCGCATATCAAATATTTTCCATGTGCCCTAAGTCCTGTCGGCTATCTGGCTAGGAAATTGTATAAGCAATACATCTCAGACTTTTAATTGTATTTTTTATTTTATTTTATTTTTTCATCTTTTTCGTCTTTATCTTAGAACATTTCATTATTATTCAGGAGCCACACTGGCCGTTTAAAAATCATAGTCCTCCATCACATCCACATTTGACTCCACCAGTCCTCCCTTTTTGCCTTAATCAGATGCAACTCAGCGAGGCTCTTCCTGATTGGCTAACGAATAGTCCCGCCGGGGCTATTTGTTAGCCACATGCACACGCACCCCCCCCCCCCCCCCCCCCCCCCCCACACACACACACACACACACACGCGCGCGCGCACACACACACACTTATACTTGTAGGGTTTCTCTCTTTGCTCTTTTACAAATGGCACAGCCGTCGAGACTTTTTATTATCCTGAGGACTGCACAGAAAGCAACACAATCACGCGTTGACAAGCCTATCGTGGTCCTTAATTTGACGAGCTCTGCAGCAAGACAGCCACGGCTCACATCGAAATGGCTCTTCAAAAGTAGAGAAGACGTGCCGAAATGCCACATCTAAGCCTTTAATTACTCGGGCAAGACAGGGGCTAAAAAGAAGAAATTGACATCAGCGTCTTCCTTTAAATTGCTTTTTTGTTGTTGTCGTGTGACAAAGTACAAAATTGGGTTGAAGCGGTTTGTATGAGAAGAAAGTGACAATTGCTGAAAAGGGCAGAGAAACGGGGGGGGGCGGAAGGGAGTATTCAGTGTGAGATGTGTGGAAGTCAGCAGCTGTGCTGCTTCATTCTCCCTGTGTGTGTCTCGCCTCTCTTTCTGTCTCTCTCCTGAGTCCCTATCAGTCTTTTCTCTCTCTCCATCTGCCTCTGTTCGTCTTTTTCTGTCCATGTTTTACCACAGGGGCGGACCTAGGCATGGGCATGGGGGGGCGATGCCCCCCCCTAAATGCCCAGTCCAGCTGCCCCACCAAACATGCAAAACAACCCAAGATATTTCAAATCAAAGTGCTTATATTTAAACTACTACTACTACAGTACTACTGCGACTAACTACAGCTGTGTCACCACTAAACCAACAGCATTTCATCATTTCATTTCGTCAGACCTTTAGCTTTATGCATGCTGCGTGTCTGTTGCAACTTCAACAACAACTGATGTTATTTTTGATGCTTTACTTGACTAATAAAAGTCCTGTAACCGGAAATGGTATGGGTGCGGCTTCGCGATGAAGTCACCCGCATACCATTTTCTCTTGCCCCTCCAACAAGTTCTCTTGCCCCCCCCAAATGGGACATGTTATATCCGCCCCTGCTTTTCTGTCCACCTACTTTCCGCACCGTTCAATTGTCATATGTACAAAGACTCTCTGGATTGCATTTGAAAATGATTCTTACAGTGTGGTTTGTTTGGGGTCTATAGCCCCAAAGGGCTGAGGTTTAGTGCAAATGGACAGTGGCTAACTATCTGAAAATGTTTTGCACACATTCCTTTCTAAAGTTCAAGACTATAAAGGCCATAGGGGTGTGCTGAAATATCGTTATCGTGATAATATCGTATACTTCCTCTCGCAATATATATCGTATATGCCTCAGCAAATATTGTGATATTTGCTGAGGGATAATTCCAGGAGTAAAAACGGGTCGCAGAACTAAAATGTTAACCGACTTCTATAGCTGCTTCATTCCCAAAAAAAGATAAAAAACAAAAAGCCCAGTATGAGAATCAGTTGAGACAAATAAAAGCTAAGATTAATACCTGAGGATATACATTAGTAAGAGCTTTTTTTTTGTCTTTTAGTTTTTTATTCATTCGTTTATTGTTTTTTTTTTTCGTTCTTCAGCTACAGAATTGAATTTCATGCAATATATTGATACATAGCAAATATCAAATATTGTGATATATTCATTATCGAAGGCCTAATAACGCCAGCTATATCATATTGTGAAGTACCAATATCGTCCCAGCCCTAATAGGCCATATCACAGACTATATGGGCAGACTATATGGGGATGATCTTTATGCCATTTTTGGGACGTTCTCACCAGATCTGGCCCGTTAGGATTTATTAAGTATGTTTTTTTTATTTCAGTTTTATCCCACAATTTCGCAACCCATTTTTAACCCATTGCCAATTCCTCATGTGATCCTGGGCTCCACACACCCCCTGCCAACCTGGGGAGGCAGCAGACTGGCCTCATGCTTCCTTCAATGCATGAGGAGTCCAAGCTGCCTTCTTTTGACTTGACAGGGGGGAGTTTCCCTGGTTGGAAGGAACACATTATTCCAACCAGTTCCAGTCCCCTCCATCAGACGTCCCGGCTGGCCAGAGGGAGGCAGTTTAGAGCCCACAGATTACTGCGTGTTTTTGTATGGGCACTGATGACGCGGAGGAGGAGACACGCCGCCAGCACCCACAGCAGCACCCCTAGCGGGAATTGAACCCATGACCTTCTAGCTGTGAGGCGACAGCACTAACCACTGCACCACTGTGCCCCTAATGTTAAATTAAGTCTGGCCTCGTGGCTGACTCTCTGATTCATATAGAGACTTCCGTTTTCAGTGGACAGGCTTTGTGTTGGTTGAAATCAGGTGATATTCTGGGTCCAGATTTGACTAGTCTTGGATCGCCTTGACCTCGCCACAATCAAGAGTAATTCGTTCCGATCCTGACCGTGTTTCCTGGGGTGGACATGCCCATTATCCTCCCAGCCATATTTGCTAGTCCAAGGGTTTTCAACAGGTGGTCCCTGAGAGGATTCCAGCTGGTCCGCAGACTAAATGACGGAAAGTTGGTTAACCAGATGTAACTCTTTGAGAGCGCAAACATGAAACCAAATGGACCCTTGCGGGTCCATTTGGTTTCATGTTTACACTCTGAAGAGTTAAAATATTCATCCTGTGAATTAGCCCAATCTACACAACTAGAAAATGGGGCAATGTAGAAGATTAATGCTCATTTTGATCTGTATGTTTGCCTGTTTTGCTTTTCTCCAAAATCCAGCCTGGTATTGTGGACAAAAGCAAAAGAAATCTTTAGTTTTGGGGGTGAGAATGTCATCAAAAGGTGGTCTGTGGCTCAAATTCTGAATAAATAGTGGGCCCTGGTATGAAAAAGGCTATTGGAACTGGAACTTGTACTTTACAGCTATATGGACATACAGCACCGTATCTCAGGAATCAGGATAAAGCCTTCTAAATCCAAAAAGGGGCACAGCCTTGGTTCACCTGCAGTTCCGCAGTAACTGAAAAGATGCATTCTCGACTTCTGACCGGAGAACATGGCAAGGTCAGACCCCATCTGTATTCATAGAGAGCGTTCCATCTAACGCTTTTTTTCTCCTCAGAAGGTGAGACAGTAAAGGGTAGGGCTCTGGTGGGTTCCTCCAGCAGCACACGTACGTCTTTCCTACAGAAATAGAAGCTATGCAGAGGTCCGGAGAATCTCTTCTAGTTGAATTTATGTTGCAGTATTTCATTAGTTGTAGGGCGAAAAATGCATTTGAGAGTGTATGATGGTCAATGATAATGCTATATTGTCACACCGTGTTTTTGGCAGTGTTGCCAACTTGGGGCATTTGCTATATTTAGCTCTTTTTCCAACACATTTTTTCCAGATCCCCCTATAGCGCCAAAATTAGTGAAAACACCTGGCGGAAAATCTAGTGCTTTTTGGGGGTGAGTTGGGGCGAAATTGGTTGACAGGCGCCAGAGATAAAACCCTCATTCTCTGTGGTTTTCAATCAGTGGTTCCCAGGCTAAATGATGGAAAGTTGGTTAACCAGATGTAACTCTTTGAGAGTGTAAAAATGAAACGCTCAAGAGTTAAAATATTCATGAATTAGCCCACACAATTAGAGAATGTAGAAGATTAATGGTCATTTAATGGTCATATTCCCTTCCAGGCGAGCGCATTCTAGCGCATTCTAGTGCATTTTGGGAGTGCCACTAGTGCATTTTGGATTTTGGCAGTTGGCAACAGTGTTTTTTGGATGTTATTAGGATCTGTCATATTCAGCAGGGTGTGAAACAGTGGAAAATAGTGTGCAAGACAAGAAGTGGCTGTATTGCATTAAATTAGCAGGACTGTTAAAATGCTCAACATTTAAAAAGAAAAAGGAAAAAATTCGTGCTTGAGTGGGTTGGCGTGGGTGGTTGGGGAAGTGCACTGAAAGTGATGTTGTGTATAGTTAGTTTAGGGCATTTATCATATATTTGACCAATATTTGACCTGGAACTACCGGTAAATTGTTTCAAAGAAATGTCTTCAGTGATGCGTTTCTAATGACGTCTACTAAAACACACTATACATAAAGCATAACGACATGTTTTGCCTTCTAGGTTGTGACTAGCACCCAGACTTTGACCTGTTTTTATGAGGCTTCCCACTAGTGTTGCCACACGTCCCGGATTTTCCTGATTGTCCCGGATTTTCATGGTCTGTCCAGGAAAAAATTAAATAAATCCTGGACACTTGAATGTCCCGGATTTTTATACATGGTCGAAAGTATTTTTTTTCTTTTCTTTTTTTTACATGGCCAAAACTAGAGACCGCAACTAACCTGACTTGCGTCACTCACTGTCTCAGATCAGTATGATAGTCCTATTAAATTGTAGCGTGCCTGTACATGCCAGTGTTGCCAACTTGGCACATTTCTCGGTATATTTACCTCTTTTCCAGACCTCCCTATCGCCAAAATTAGTGGAAAAACTCCTGAATCTAAATCTGTTTATCTAAAGATAACTGAGATGAGAAAAATGAAAACTGGACTTCTCCAGAAAGAGTTGGAAATTAATGGTTAAGTAGCCTAATTATTAATCTGTTATGTAGAAGAGTAATAAAATAATGAGAGCAGTAACATTTCAGTGTAAAAGTGTGATATATTTCTGGGTTAGATGTTTAAAGAGGTGCGTTGCTTCCGACCAAAAGGCCAATAATCGCCGGCGATAATAGGCCGCCGATTGGATGGTCAAAATGTCCAGGATTTTTGTCAGACACATGTGGCAACCCTACTTCCCACAGCCGTCGAATTCCAGTCTTTTGGTGTATGTTATTAGACACCATTTGAAACGCAGTGGTGAAGAGTTCTGTATATAGGCCCTCCAGAAAAACGCGATTATGCGATCGCAGAATCCATTGCATAATCAAGCAAAAGGCGCGCATTATGCGACCATCAATTTATTTCTAAAAGGGCGCGCAATTCACGCATATTTACATATTTTGCCTATTTCCGCGCAAAATATGCGCATTATGTCGGCATCGCATGATTTCATAATCCTCGCATATTTTCGCATAAAGTTTATAAAGTTACAACCTCACTCATTTCTTCACTTTCACACAGAAGCGCATGGTGATGAGCGCCCGCGGCGCGCCTCTCTCTCTCTCTCTCTCTCTCTCTCTCTCTCGGCCTCGCAAAGCATTGTGCAGCGCGCACGTGTGTGTGTGTGTGTGTGTGTGTGTGTGTGTGTGTGTGTGTGTGTGTGTGTGTGTGTGTGTGTGTGTGTGTGTGTGTGTGTGTGTGTGTGTGTGTGTGTGTGTGTGGTGTGTGTGTGTGTGTGTGTGTGTGTGTGTGTGTGTGCGCTGCGCTGCTTCAACACATCCTGATATCGCATCGGCTCGTTAGCTGTTTTTGCGTCTCTGTATTGTGGAATTCATCCATACGCAGTTTATATTACCTTCGGAAAGCTCCAAGACTCACCCCAGGTGATGGCAATGCTAATCAGTGTAGCCTATTCTTAAAGCATGAAAAAGCTCCGTTGAACGGGCAGTCGTTATAGCCTAAAGTTTACAGCTGGTTCAATGTTCTCATCGTAGCCTATTTCCAGGGGCGGATTGGCCATCTGGAGTACAGGGAGTTTTCCCGGTGGCCTGCGCCACCTAGTGGCCTGGACAAGATCCAAAATGCACTAGTGGCACTTCCAAAATGCACTAGAATGAGCTAGATGCTCGACTGGAACATACAGATCAAAATGACCATTAATTTTCTACATTCTCTAGTTGTGTAGACTAAGTTGGGCTAATTCACATGATGAATATTTTAACTCTTGTGTAAAAATGAAACTAAATGGACCCGCAAGGGTCCATTTGGTTTCATTTTTACGCTCTCAAAGAGTTACATCTGGTTAACCAGCTATATATATTTGTCTGTGTGGATGCCCATCTGAAATATATTTTTGTGTGAGCTTGTAGATGGGCTTGAAAATAGCCCATGGCATCTACTGTACAAGCTCACACAAAAATAGGCCTAGACAAATGCCTAGGCCTATTTGAAAATATCCCTAAGTTTAAATATATTTTTATATTTATAGATTTTGCTAAGGAACCCCCCTGGAACCCCCTCAAGGACAGCACATTAAGAACCAAATGCCTTGATTTTAATCAAAATGCATTTTTGAAAATGTCCCCGCATATTTCGCATTTTCCCCGCATAATTTGCATTTTCCCCGCATACTTCACATTTGTTCCGCAACTTTTGCAAATTCCCCGCATTTTCACCGCATAATTGCACCTAAAACCCCCGCATATTCCATCGCATAATCAAGGATTTTTGCCCGCAACAATCACGATTTTAGCCCGCATAATCAAGGATATTTCCCCGCGTTTTTCTGGAGGGTCTATGTATAGTACATACGTGAGAAAAATCTAAAAATCAGATGCCTCTGGCTTTTTTTGTTGTTTCATTCATATTAACACATACAGTGCCGCCATTTTTGAGAGGCACAACCACTTCAAGGGCCAGCTTTGTCCCTATGTCCATCCCTATGTCCCTATGTTTAGCACACCGACAGGGGGCACTGATACACCAATACAGTGTACACACAACACCACTCACACACAGTTCACACGTTGGTGTGATTTTTTTTCTTTAATCGTATAATATGGGCTTCAACTGCTTTGTTTTTCACTAACCTTTGAAGAATAACCAACAGTCCACGTAGCTCCCTTTCACGATAGGGGCGGATCTAGGCATGGGGGGGGGGGGGGGGGGGGGGGGGGGGGGGGGGGGGGGGGGGGGGGGGGGGGGGGGGGGGGTCAATGCCCCCCTAAATGCCCTGACTGCCCCACCAAACACAATGGCATGTAAAACAACCCAAGATATTTCAAATTACTTATACTAAAAATGATTTGAATCACTTGAGTTAGTTAGCATTTCATCTTTCAACAGCATTTCATCATTGAAAACAGCAAACTCTCTGAGTCAGACCTTTAGCTTTATGCATGCTGCGTGTCTGTTGCAACTTCAACAACAACTGATGTTATTATTGATGCTTTACTTGCCTGATAAAAGTCTTTTAACCGAAAATGTATGGTGCGCTTCATCGCCCATACCATTTCTCTTGCCCCCCCAATTGGGAAATGTTACATCCGCCCCTGTTTCACGATGGTCGGCCTTAAAATAGCACTTGTAATGATGAAACATGTTTCTCGTAATGTTGAGACATATTCCAAAACTGTCATCCAGTACAAAGCGGCCACCACAGAGTGACACGGAGGGGCGTCATGATTCATAATTCATTCCATAGAAGTTTTGGCTTTCTTTCATCCGATAACGGATGAAAGAATTAAGGAATCTGAAAATATTTCATAAGCTTATGAAATAGTTACGCTGATCTGCCTCATAGATAACAAGCCGGATAGGCCACCTAAGGTATTTTCTGCATACCTAGGTAGCAGGCTAGATGCCATTAGTCACAGTCTGGCAGCCATCAGCATGCGTTACGCATTTCCATACGTCTTCGATATGTCTTGATATACATATTATTCATTTGACGCTACGTATCATGCCTTCAGAGATTCATGCTTATTAGTGATGCACTGAATATTCGTCTGCTGGAAATATTAAATAATAATAAATACAAAATGGCTAAAACCGTGTTTTCAGCTTAATCGGTTTAATTGGCATAAATTGGCATAAAATACATCACTGTTTTTATCCACCCAGAAATAGTGATTAGGGATGTTCCAATGCCACCGTTTTCATTTCTGACCCCGATACCACAATTTCTGTTTAGCCGATACCAATACCAATACCGATACCAGAGGAAATATATACAATTAGATGAAAGAAAAAAAAGATCTAGCAGACTCTTTCTAACACTGTAATGTGCACTTGGACAACTCTAAAGCAAACTCCACATGGCCCAACATTTCATTTAACTACTAGTGTCAACCCCTTACCCCTGTGTCAGACCTGCAGTTGGACTGGTATATTTGCCAGTACCAACATGACCCGATAATGACAAATAAGCATTGATACTGATACTTTTCCGATATCCATACAGTATTTGCCGATATGACCAAAAAAGGGCCGATGGCATGCATACTTTATCCGATACCGATGAAGAATCGTGACATCCCTAATAGCAGGCGCGTATTTTACGCCGGTGCCCGCCGGTGCGGTTGCACCGGGGCCCAGGCCCCTTGGGGGCCTACTTAGAGGAAGGGGTAAAAGAAAAGAAAGGCCGCTGACAGCGGGCCCTGCGACTGTTATGGACCTGTGCCTGGTCGTTAGGGGTTAAACCTGAGAGTGGTGGCCGGGCCTAGCAGTGGGAGGGGTAATGATATTGTCCAATCAAATTGGTACCTGTGAGCTGTCACTCACGTGTGAATGTGTTTTCTGATGTCAGTTCCTCTTAAAACAAATCAAAACAAAAAAAAGTGTCAACTACAAAAAAAGCGCAGTGGGTTGAATTGAAGCATCGCCGTAGCAAGTGTCATGTTCAAGAAAAGTCATGAAAGTGTTCCAAAGGCGAATGGAAAGAGAGCAGTCGGCAGCGGGAAGCGTAAATTAAGCTAAAATGACCAAATTGGACAAGTTTGTATCAGCATCGGTGTCTCTCCTCCTGCTGCTGCACCCCACCGCACCGGGCACTAGCAGCTACCCCAGATCCTGCCTCACAGAGCGGCGACACCTGGACTCGAGTTGCCAACGAGTTCAGCAACACAACCGCCCTGTGACAGTTCTCCACGCGGCGGCCACGCACGGACACAGTGTCGGTGAAAATTAATGTCCCCGCGCGCGGCGGCCGCGTTGCAGATAATGAACCCCGAATCCCCAGCACAGATTGAGGATTATACGCATGACACCGCATACCGATAAGACAAAAAGCTTTTAATAGCAACAAGTCCGTTGCCGCGCCGGACCGTTTCTCAGAGACAACAAAAAAGTCTTTCTCTGAAAAATACATCTCCACTACCCGTAAAATGACCTTCTAATGAGTGAGTACACAGTCACATTCATTAATGCGGTCAGTTTGCTGTCTTTGTAAAACATGTAATGTGCTGTGTTCTTGATGCTTGTTGCTTATACTGTGGAAGTGCATACCAGCTTTGTTGGTGTTGGATATAATAATAATGTGAATGTGTGAGTGTAATAGTTTGGGGACATCATGTTTGAGCCCAGGTCAGGGCAGGCTGTTAGATATTAGTAATGGTCGAGGATAGAGATAGAGCTTGGCATCTGTCCATGTTGTTATGGTTCTGAAAATGCTGCGTGTGTGTGTGTGTGTGTGTGTGGTGTGTGTGTGTGTGAGTGTGTGTGTGTGTGTGGTGTGTGTGTGTGTGTGTTGTGTGTGTGTGTGTGTGTGTGTGTGGTGTGTGTGTGTGTGTGTTTCATGGCCATTTGCCAATAAAGATCAATGAAAAAGAATGGAATATATTGTGTAGCCAGGCACGTTTTGTTAGTCAACGTATACAGTATAAGCTGTAGTGTGTGTTTGTGCGCGCACATGCGTAAGAGGTGCTCGTTTATTGGCAATGATAGGGGCCTACAAAATATTCTTGCACCGGGGCCCATCCTCAGCTCATTTCGCCAGTGCCTAATAGTGATTATTATTTAAGCTACATTTTGCCATATTCATGTATTTGACACAATCAGGTAGCTTTAAGGTGCAGCGACGGCAGCAATGATAAGAAGAAAGATATATTAATCACTTTCGGGCCATTCAGTATTCGGTTTTCTCCGGCCAACTGTCCCTCCGTTCGTGTTCGTTTTGGGCAAGATTTTCACTTTTGGTGCATCCTAGGCCTATAGCCTGCAATTTCTTTTAACAGCCTGAATTTATGAGGTTTATAACAGAGATGTTTGAATGAAAAAAAAAAAAAAAAAAGAATCAGGTTATTCAGCTAAAAAGAAAAATAACCCAGGGAAAAAAAGATAAGTTTATTTTTTTTTATTTTTTTTAAATAAAATTTTATCAAATATGTGATCTACAAGCCCCCTATGCTTGTTGATCCCTCGAGCTATACTCTATGGCTCTGGTTACAGGGAGAAACACACGTAAAAAACGCTGCTCTACAGATTTCTTTTCAATGAAAAATGCTCAGTGGGTTGAGTCATTGTGCACACAAGTTAATTATGTTCAAATGTCAGATCAGATTAATCAACAAAATTAATGAATGCCAATTAAGTTGTTATTTTCCACAGCCTTAGTTTAGAATATATTATTCACACAATATGCAGTAATGTCAATGCAAAGGCCCATGTTTGTATTTGTCATCTTCTGCCTCTTTTTCGGCAGTCCTAACTCTGCGATAGGGCTACGCGAAACGATCAAGAAACCAAGCTCACACCCAATGTCCAAAGGTCGCCCCTATAATCCACTCGATTGAAACGTATGCCAGTCGCACCCATACCATTTTCAGTTACAGGACTTCTATTAGTCAAGTAAAGCAGTGGTTTTCAACCTTTTTGACTCCAGAGACCACCATTTATTCAGCAAATAAGCCACGGACCACCATTTGATGACATTTCAGCCCCAAAGACCTAAAACTAAAGCATTCTTTTGGTTTTGTGCACAATTCCAGGCTGAATTTTGCAAACAAAACAGTGTAGACTTCTTAATTAAATAGTGCTAATTCAGCTGATGAGTATTTTAACTCTTGAGAGTGTGAAAATGAAACCAAATGGACCCGCAAGGGTCCATTTGGTTTCATTTTTACATTCTCAAGAGTTACATCTGGTTAACCAACTTTCCATCATTTAGCCTGGGGACCACCTGGAAACCTCTCAAGGCCCACTGGTGGTCCCCGGACCACCTGTTGAAAACCCCTGAAGTAAAGCATCAATAATAACATCAGTTGTTGTTGAAGTTGCAGCAGACACGCAACATGCATAAAAGCTAAAGGTCTGACTCGGAGAGTTTTCTGTTTTCAATGATGAAATGCTGTTGGTTTAGTGGTGCCACAGCTGTAGTTAGTTAGTAGCAGTAGTAGTGTTTCAAATAATTTATAAGCACTTTAATTTGAAATATCTTGGGTTGTTTTCTAACCTGTTTTTCAGTACTACTGTGCGATCACTGTTTGATTTTTCTGTCGCCAATGCTGATATCTGTTTTTCAGGAGACACTTAGACTAGCTCACGCTGATCTCTGAACCAGTTTCATCCTGTATAATCTTTGAATGTTTTTGTTTTACCTATCCATGTGTAACTGTGACGCATCCAATGTTTGATTACAATGCGTCAAATACTTGATCATTTTTATCAAACGTTGGGAGAGCTCCGCTGCGACGATGGTGCTTGTCTGTGGCTTCCAATTAAATGCTCTCCACCAGAATACGACTGGATTATTCAACAGAAACATGACTTTGTTGACTGGTAATATACTTTGTTTGTGTTTTGATCTCAAGGGTCCATTTGGTTACACTTTGTTGTTCAGGAGTGTATTCAATCATTTCATAGTACATTTACTCAGGGCAGAAAATGTGAAAACCTGTTTTACCAGCTCAGTGGCCTTGTGGTTAGAGTGTCCGCCCTGAGACTGGGAGGTCGGGGTTCGATTCCCAGCCGGGTAATACCAAAGACCAAAATGGGACCCAAAGGGCTGGATTTGGGGGTAAGTCCCTGCGATATACTACTGTCATGTCCAGGGGGTGTACTTGTACATCAAGCTGCCTCATGCTACAGAAACAGGAGATAGGCTCCTGACCTATATGGGCCTCAATGGCTCAGCCGGGCCTCATGACATCATGGCCTGGCAAGGATACTTACTTACTCTCTGTTTTCCTGCTGTCTGATAGACAGTCCTTCCTTAATTTGCTCTGCTATCGAAAGGTTTACAGTCCTTTCCTATTTTCTCACAACTATGGAAATATTTTCAATTTATTTCCATCAACGATGAGTTTTCTATAGTGCTGGCGCACAAGTGTTATTCAGGCTGTTTGGAGTTGTCAAAGCCATTTCTGTTCATTTGCCACTCACCTGGTCACTTCCCGGCTAGCTAGACAATCTGTAAAGCTATTGCCAATCACTATTGGAATTCAAACAGGGCCAAACAGTGCTGGCAGCTGGCATGTTTTGGGGGTGTTGCTTGGGTGTTTGCAAATGCCATTTCCATTCATTTAACGCTCACCTAGAGCATATCACGTCAAGACAGGCCTTTTCCTTCCCACGTCGCGTCACAAACACAAACACATACACAGAAAGACAATTTGTTTTTCCGAGCAGGGGAGGGGACACATATTAGGCAGGGTGCATGCACTCCATCAGAAGCATCTGGGTGTCCGTGAAGTGCTTCTGTCACAGTCCTTCATTCTGCTCTCTGTAGTGTCATATCTGGGGCTGAGCCAACCCAGCTTGACTCTCAACCACCTGTCACACACCCTGCTCAGTGATGAAGATTGACTCACGCAGTCACATGCACACAACAGGGGCAGATATAAGGCATGGGCATGGGGGGGGCGTACTGCCCCACCAAACATGATGGCGCAGGCAAAACAACCTCAGATATTTCACATTAAAGTGGTTATAATGAAAATGATTTGAAACACTACTACTGCGAAGTTGTGTTACCGCTAAACCGACAGCATTTCATCATTGAAAAAACAAAACTCTCTGAGTCAGAGCTTTAGCTTTATGCATGCTGCGTGTCTGTTGCAACTTCAACAACAACTGATGTTATTATTGATGCTTTACTTGCCTAATAAAAGTCCTGTAACTGAAAATGGTATGGGTGCGGCTTCAACGCCCGTGGCACGAATCGGGCGATGAAGCCGAAACCATACCATTTTCTCCTGCCCCCCCCCCCCCCCCCCAATTGGGAAATGTTACATCCGCCCCTGACACACAAGCACATGCGCGCACGCATGTGACGCAGAGAGGCAGCAAAATCATTGTGCGATGGTTCATAGGTCGCGGCTGATGGTAAACGAGTCCCGGCCAATAGCATCGCTTGCGACCAGTGGTTGTCGGTCAACAAACCCGCTGAATGTTTTACTATAAACGCGGATAGACGGACCAGTCACCCCGTCTCTTCACTGGCCGCTACTACACATAACCTTAAACATAACCTCAGTAAAAATCTATGGGCTCCATTTTCCTTACATGCTAAACCCCTTATCCCAAACCCCGTATTTCTTTTTTAATATTTTGAAAAACTTTTTTGGAATATTTCAACATGTCAGTCTATTAACACACTGTGAGCTTGTAGACTGGCCATTTGAACTGTTGAAAAATGTTTTTTTTTAATAGTTTAAAAAGGCTAATAAGTTAAGGGATAAGGGGTTTAGCGGTAACGAAAATGGAGCCCTATATGCCTAAACCTAAACTTAACCCCCGACGGATAGGATACTTAGACAAAGCTGAAATCTTGCTATATGCTTTTATATAGCAATTTCAGCTTTGTCTCATTTATCTCTCAAATACAGCTGTAGCAGCCAATGGAGAGATTCCAGCTTTGCCTCATTTATGGATCCTAGTATTCATCTTAGGAGACATAAAGAGACATAGGTGATCTTTAGGTGATCCTAAAATGAGAAATAAACGTGGTTGCTCAAGAGAGCTTAAACTGAGAAGCATTTTTTTTCTCCTCTGGGTCATATATTTTCAGCCACGACTCCTATCAGCCATCTGCCCTGATTGCAGGTTGATTTCGCCCTCCTTGCATGCACAAACACACACACTTCTCTGAAGATATTACTTCTCTTATATGCTCCTTAATTCTCTCTCTCTCTCTCTCCTCTCTCTCTCTCTCTCTCTCTCTCTCTCTCTCTCTCTCTCTGTCTCTCTCTCTCTCTCTCTCTCTCTCTCTCTCTCTCCATTCCCTCTTCTCGTTGTTTTTGGAGAAGGTCAGAGTGATCGATCTATTCTCTAGTGTTGCAGGATGAGCTAGAACAGCGTTGAAGCACACCATCAGCATGCGTTTGCATGAACAGTGGATCTTCTCAGGCTCTTCTCAGTTTCCAGGAAACCAAAGGGGCGCCCACAAGCAGATGCTAAAATGCTCTGGAGGAGAACTGGACAGAATCTAAGTATCGGCTTCAACGAGTTAATTAAAAATGACTTTAAAGCCTATACTTGATGAAGAACCTGTATAAAACAAGTGGTGACTACAGATATTGCAAAGGGTAGTACGACGGAACCCGGTTGAAAAGTAACATAATGTTTTCATTGATTGATTGAATAGTTTAGTGGCAGAAAAGTAGTCGGATCTCTGGAAAAAAAATGCTTCTCAGTTTAAGCTCAGAAGCGTCTCTTGAGCAACCATGTTTATTTCTCATTTTAAGATCACCTAAAGATTTGAGAGACAAAGCTGAAATCTTGCTATATGCTTTTATATAGCAATTTCAGCTTTGTCTCATTCATCTCTCAAATACAGCTGTAGCAGCCAATGGAGAGATTCCAGCTTTGCCTCATTTATGGATCCTAGTATTCATCTTAGGAGCCATAAAGAGACATAGGTGATCTTTAGGTGATCCTAAAATGAGAAATAAACGTGGTTGCTCAAGAGACGCTCCTGAGCTTAAACTGAGAAGCATTTTTTTCCCTCTGGGTCATATATTTTTAGCCACGACTCATTTACTATCAGCCATCTGCCCTGATTGCTGGTTGATTTTGCCCTTCTTGCATGCACAAACACACACACACTTCTCTGAAGATATTACTTCTCTTATATCTGCTCCTTAATTCTCTCTCTCTCTCTCTCTCTCTCTCTCTCTCTCCATTCCCTCTTCTCGTTGTTTTTCGAGGTCAGAGTGATCGATCTATTCTCTAGTGTTGCAGGATGAGGTAAAACAGCGTTGAAGCACACCATCAGCATGCGTTTGCATGAACAGTGGATCTTCTCAGGCTCTTCTCAGTTTCCAGGAAGCAATCCTTCCACGCTCTACGTCCAACCAGGAAAACCCCTACCCCAAATGTGAACCAAATGGACCCTAGCGGGTCCATTTGGTTCCATTTGTACCCTCTCAGGAAAAAAGGGGTCTGATAGAAAAATCATTAACATGGTGAAATACATCTTGATGATGTCATCAGATGTATTTCACCATGTTGATGTTTTTTTTTTCAGACCTCCATTTTTAGGAAATACAGAATTGGGGAAACTTTTTTTTATCATGTCCACACAACATCTCTAAGGTGTATTAAAATGTTGAAAATGGGCCAAGTAAGTTCCCCTTTAATATAAGGTCCATTGTATTTCTTTGTAAAGCAAAACATACTGTATATAAAACATGTTGTGATTTATAAGAATTAGTGTATGCCATTCACAAAATATATAACATCCATAGTATTTTTGTAAAGTGAAAGATACATAATTTGGTAATTTATATATATATATATATATATATATATATATTTATATATATATATATATATATAATATATATATATATATATATATATATATATATATATATATATATATATATATATATATATATATATATATAATATAATAACACATACAGAGCAGATTTGTCCAGGTGGGTACTCAGTCCAGCTCACGCAGGTGCAATGCTGCCTCACTAATTACAGACTTGCCTCTGCATGTCCCTATAGTGGCGTATAGTGCGTTTGGACTACACACCACAAACACAACCACAATGTGTCACCAGTGGGACTTTTAGGATGCCTCCTAAAGGGGAATTCCACCCATTTCTTTTTTTTCTGAGAGTGTACAAATGGACAGAAAAAAGGAAAAAATGGACAAAAGGAAATGGAACAAAAGGAACAAATGGGCAGAAAAAAAGGAAACTCATTGACATGGTGAAATACATGTTGATGATGTCATCAAGATGTATTTCACCTTGTTAATGATTTTTTCCCCAGACCTCCATTTCTAGGAAACACAGAATGGGGGAACTTTTTTTTATTTTATTTTTTTTACCATGTCCACACAACATCTCTATAAGGTATATTAATGACATAGTAACATATTGAAAATGAGTGGAATTCCCCTTTAAGACACGTGCATGCACACTTGCATTTGCGTGCACCTGCGCAACACACACAGACATGCTATTAAAATAGTATAGCATATTGATGTTTACAAGGCCTAATTGCATCCATAAAAGTAAATGACAAGACAAAAAACATAGGCCTACTTTTGCCCCAAAAATATTTTAGACGTGAGAAGTGGGGGGACGCCGCCCCCCCCCGCGCCCCCCCCACCCCTTCCACTACACCCCTGTGTGTCACCCAATACAAAATACACGTTTTCACACATATTTTCAGAAAGATAATCAAAGAAAATAAGTCCCTATTGCTGCCCCACTGGGACAGCTGTTCTGGAAGAGGACTGCAGGTAGAGGAAATGAGGAGAGGGAGTGAATTGGCTTCTCCAGGGCACTCCTGCTGCGCTAACCTGGGGAGAGAGAAAGAGAGATAGGGGGGGCATAGCCCCCTCCCCATCTCATCCGGATTCCCACCGTTCCATATGGTTGTTAGAGACACCTTTATATTGTACCACGGCAACCTATATTAGTTCAGGAGAACGACGCAAAACAACCCATTATATTTCAAATTAAAGTGCTTCTATTTAAAATGATTTGAAACACTACTACTGCTGCTAACTATAACTGCAGTTGTGTCACCACTAAACCAACAGCATTTCATCATTGAAAACAGAAAACTCTCTGAGTCAGACCTTTAGCTTTATGCATGCTGCGTGTCTGTTGCAACTTCAACAACAACTGATGTTATTATTGATGCTTTACTTGCTTAATAAAAGTCCTAACTGAAAACGGTATGATTGCGGCTTCATCGCCCATGGCGTGAAGCGACAAGCTGCACCCATACCAATTTCTCCTGACCCCCCCCCCCCCCCCCCTCTTCAGTACCCCCCTGGAGTTGAATAGAAAATACACTGAATAGAAAATTGAATAGAAAATACAGGTGAAGCTATCTTCACCTGCAGAAACCTACGAGGACCGCTTGGTAAATTGCTATGAATTATGTTGATTATATTTCCAGAGTGCATTCTTTCAAGTTGACAAAACCTGTAAAAAAACACAATAAAAGAGACTGCGTACCTCAATCACGAACCTGCTACATCTGCCTTCTGTCTGCCTTTTGATTGCATCAGACCCTTCACAATCTATATTCCTGGGAACTACATTAAAGGGAAATGTAAAAACTAGTGCTTCCCTTGAATGAACTAGCACTTCCCTTGAATGTTCCCTTGGATGAATACAAATTTGAATGAACACGAACAAGTTTTTTTTATCCTAGTGAGCTGAGGAAAAAGTATAAGATTGCACTTAATTGTCTAGATTTTCCCCACCGCTAAACCCCTTATCCCTTAACTTCTTTGCCTTTAAAAATATTTAAAAATACATTTTTCAATAGTTAAAATGGCTACAAGCTCACAAGGTGTCAATATATTGGCACATTGAACTATTCCAAAATGTTTTATCAAAATATTTTCAAAAAAGAGCAAAGACGTTTAAGGATAAGGGGTTTAGCGCTGATGAGAATAGAGCCCAATATCTCCGCCAGGCCGAAGGCACGGGAGAGATAATGTTTTGCTCTCCATCTAGCCTCGACACCCAGGCTTTCATTTTTGTCCGCCTTGCGCGAAAACGGACAGCCTAGACTAATTTGTTACCCAATGATGTAGCATGTACTGTAGCACAGCAGTGGGGGCGGTTGGTAGGGGGAGGGGCCGGGGATAACAACACGTTGGTGAGATCAAATCAGACAGCTCATCTCAGTGTTGCCAACTTGGCGCATTTGTCGCTATATTTAGCTTTTTTCCAGACCCCCCTAGCGCCAAAATTTGTGAAAAACTCCTGGCGGAAAATCTAGTGCTTTTTTGCTGGTGAGTTGGGGAAAAAAACTTTCGTTTTTCGCCATTTTCCCTCCTATGACAGTGGTTTTCAACCAGTGGTCAGTTGGTTAACTAGATGTAACTCTTTGACAGCGTAAAAAATGAAACCAAATGGGCCCTTGTGGATCCATTTGGTTTCATTTTTACGCTCTCAAGAGTTAAAAAAATATTCATCATGTGAATTAGCCCAAGTCTACACACCTTCCAGGCAAGCATCTAGTGTATTCTAGTGCATTTTGGAAGTGCCACTAGTGCATTTTGGATTTATTCATGTAGATTACTCGGCCGAGGACCACAAGGGGAATCCTACCCATTTCAACATTTTTTCTGAGAGCGTATTAATGGAACCAAATGAACCCTAACGGGTTCATTTGGTTCCATCTGTACTCACTCAGAAAAAAGAAGCGTCTAAAGAAATCCATTAACATGGTGAAAATACATCTTGATGATGTCTTGAAGATGTTTCATCATGTTAATGATTTTCTTCAGACCTCCATTTCTTGGGAACATGGAATGGGGGAACTTATCATGTACTTTAGTATATCCTAGTAGAGTTCTCAAACTCTGCCCGAACCCGACCAGAACCGAACCCGAACAGGCCCGACCCGACATTTAGGGCCGGGTAGGGCCGAAAATCTATCCTAATCAATAGGGCCGGGTAGGGCCTTGGGCCCCATGAAAAAAATAATATATATTGGATTATTTTAATATAGTAAGAATAATAGTTATTTTCTGTATTTACCTATTATGAAGATGGTGCTGATTGCCATTTCAATTTTAATCTGTGGCGAATTCTCAAATTTTGCCCAACCCCGACAGTTTAGGGCCGGGTAGGGCCTAAAATCTATTCCATTTAGTAGGCCGGGTAGGGCTAGGGCCTGAACTGTTAGGGCCGGGTAGGGCCGGGCCTTCATTTTCAGGCCCGTTGAGATCTTTATACCCTAGCACGTCTAGGGTATACTAATGACATATTAGAATGTTGAAAATGGGTGGACTTCCCCTTTAATTATTTTCAAAATCAGACTCATGGTGGTGATAACTGTAATCCTGTTTGTACCTACTGTGTATATATACTGTATACTGTATGTACCTATACAATGGAAAAAACACTTGTACATATTTGCCGCTTATAATGACAAAACACTCGTCCAAATCTCCTGCAAATCGGTGCACATTTTCTCTGTAGTCGTGTGTCGAAGACAAGCCTGTTGTATTTCTCATATTCTACACCGAAATTGCCATCCTACGTTTTGAAGGAGTTGTCCGTTTGGTAAAAAAATGCTGCAAATATGCTGCTCATCCATAATTCTATCCGACTATAAATGATCCGGCTCTGAATCTCCTCAACAAAATGAACAAAAAAAAAGAGAGAAAAAACAAATCACACAGTCCCATCCTCCTGTTGGAGACCTGTGCAGAGAAGGGCACCTTTTCTAGTTTTCTCCTATTAATCCCCCTACTCACTCACTCACCCGCCCCCCTCTCCTCTCCTCATCCTCCCGTCTCTGCTTTCTCTTTGTCATTTTAATCTTGTTTTTGCAGATGCCTCCACGCTGTCAGTATCATTTTGGATCTCATCATATCCGTGTGCTTCACTTGTCTCTCTCTCTCTTATCTCCTCCATCACGATTATATCCATTCACTTTGATTCAGACATCCACAATTTACTCTGCTTTGTTTTCACATTGAGCTATAAGTGCTATAAAATGTCTTGCTGTGTCATGTTAATGTTATAGTCTTGGTAGTGTTCAGTAAGATAATTAGTTGTTTGTTTATTGATAATTGGACGATCAATCCTGTATCCCTAAGGAGAGCATGTACCCTGGGCACAAGTAGACCATGGACTACTTGTGCGCAATACGCCAGTTGGCACTCTGCTGGGTGCAGTTCTTATCTTTATAGATCGGGGGTTTTCAACAGGTGGTCCGGGGACCACCAGTGATCCTTGAGAGGGTTCCAGGTGGTCCCCAGGCTAAATGATGGAAAGTTGGTTAACCAGATGTAACTCTTGAGAATGTAAAAAATGAAACCAAATGGACCCTTGCGGGTCCATTTGGTTTCATTTTTACACTCTCAAGAGTTAAAATATTCATCATCTGAATTAGCACCACTTAATTAAGAAGTCTACACTGTTTTGTTTGCAATATCCAGCCTGGAATTTGTGGAAATTGTGGACAAAACCAAAAATGACGAATAAATGGTGGTCCCTGGTGTCAAAAAGGTTGAAAACCACTGTTATAGATGAAGACCTGCACGGTCGTCAAGGATCAAACATTTCTCCGGATTGGAGTTATCCTGCATGCCTGATTGATGATGCCCATGCACTGAACACAGGACCTGAATGGAAACAAGACCGCAGGGCAGGGGCGGAGAAAACTGTATGCTTGCGATGAAGTCGCACCCAATTAAGGATCAATAATGACATCGGTTGTTGTTGAAGTTGCAACAGACACGCAGCATGCATAAAGCTAAAGGTCTGACTCAGAGAGTTTTCTGTTTTCAATGATGAAATGCTGTTGGTTTAGTGGTGACACACTGTAGTAGTTAGTTAGTAGCAGTAGTAGTGTTTCAAATCATTTTGATTAAAATCACTTTAATTTGAAATATCTTGGGTTGTTTTGCATGCCATCGTGTTTGGTGGGGCATGCAAAACAACACCCCCCCTCATGCAACCATGCCTGTTCTTGTGAGAGTGTTTCCATAATTATCTTTTAACGTTTCGTCTGTCCAATGAAACATGCATTTTGGATTCTTGGGAGTCCCTTGGACTCCTTTGAAGAAATATGGAACATAAGTGGAACTTCTGCTATTTGATCACACAAGCAGGCCGCAGCCTACTTACGTGCAGCAATGCACTCCACAGAGTGGAGTTCTAGTTTGTCCTGGAACTGCCCCCGCGACCAAACATTGTTGGGGGGGAGGGGAGACGAAGGAGACCACACAGCAGGGGCGGATCTAGGCATGGGCATGGGGGGGCAATGCCCCCGTAAATACCCAGTCTCCCCCCCCCCCCCCCCAAAGTTCAAGTTCAAGTTCAAGTTTTTTAATATGTCCCAAATTGGGCACTTTGTTTTGCAGCACATAATAAAGCTCTAAAAACACACATTACAAACAAATACTGTACAAAGTGCAAACTAGAGCTAAAGTGCACCAAGTGACTAATCTAAACAACCTATACCTCACCACCCATCCTTAGACTAACAGCCTAGCGTCTACCTCCTCTTGTTTCCTTATTGATGGCTCTAAAACATCCCAAGATATTTCAAATTAAAGTGCTTATATTTAAAATGATTTGAAACACTACTACTGCTACTAAATAACTACAGCTGTGTCACCACTAAACCAACAGCATTTCATCATTGAAAACAGAAATCTCTCTGAGTCAGACCTTTAGCTTTATGCATGCTGCGTGTCTGTTGCAACTTCAACAACAACTGATGTTATTATTGATGCTTTACTTGACTAATAAAAGTCCTGTAACCGAAAATGGTATGGGTGAGGCTTCATCGCCCGTGGCGCGAAGCGACACGGGCGATGAAGCCGCACCCATACCATTTTCTCTTGCCCCTCCAACATGTTCTCTTGCCCCCCCCCCCCCCAAATGGGACATGTTACATCTGCCCCTGCCACACAGTCTTATGAAGAGGACTATCATCATCACGATCAAAGTCTTTTCATCACTCCAGCTGAGCTGGCTGCTCATATGGGAAATATCAAGAACAAACACGTTGGCACTGGTCCTGCGTGCAGTTCCACTTTCCTGTGGTTTCCTTTGCGTTTCAGTATTGTCCATGTTTGCTAAATAAATGTACATAGTACCATTATGACACTGTGGCTTGAACGAATTGCATTAACACAAGCATGACTGGCAATGCAAATACCGTATTTTCCGCACTATAAGGCGCACCGGATTATAAGGCGCACCGGATTATAAGGCGTGCCTTTTAGAACTGTTTTCATATATAAGGCGCACCTGATTATAAGGCGCAGAGAATATAAGCTACTACAGTTAACATAGAATAGAAGCTACCGCAGTCGAACAATCCATATATAAGGCTCACTGGATTATAAGGCGCAGTGTGGATTTTTGAGAAAATTAAAGGCTTTTAGGTGCGCCTTATAGTCCGGAAAATACGGTACTCATATTAAGACAGGGCTCCATTTTCGTTACATGCTAAACCCCTTATCCCAAACCCCTTATCCCTTTTTTACTATTTTTAAAAATGTTTGGGAATAGTTCAACATGCCAATCTATTGACACCTTGCGAGCATGTAGACTGGTCATTTGAACTATTGAAAAATGTTTTCTTTAAATAGTTTAAAAAGGCAAAGAAGTTAAGGGATAAGGGGTTTAGCGGTGACGAAAATCCAGGCTGTAACTCTTGGGTCTCTGAGAGCCATAAAAACCTCACCCATTCTCTCCCCTTGAGAGTTCACACCGGGTGGAATCGCTTCTAAATTCATATTTAGAAATGATTACAGACGAAAAGAAAAACAGAGATGACTTGAATTGCATATTTAGGAAAAGTCATGGAAGGGGAACTTTTCCAGACCATCACAGGCAGAGAAAATCCACTTCAAAATCTCAAAAAGGGGTCCTCACGACCCGTTAGTCTTTCTAGTGTTAAAAAAGAAATCATTCATGTGCGTGCTGTGAAGATGTTTGTTAATGTATATAGCGACATGATTTACTATGCCTTGAACAAATTTCATTAGAAAAGGAAAGATTCATGTGCAGTTCTGAAGATGCATCAACATTATTTTCCCGTTTATGTTCTGGCTGTACTCCTCTTGGTGTGCTTGCTTTGAACAGGGGCGGATGTAACCTTTCCCAATTGGGGGGGGGGGGGGGGGGGCAGGATGAAATGATATGGTGGCGACTTCATCGCGATGAAGTCGCATCCATACCATTTTCAGTTACAGGACTTATATTAGGCAAGTAAAACATCAATAATAACATCAGTTGTTGTTGAAGTTGCAACAGACACGCAGCATGCATAAAGCTAAAGGTCTGACTCAGAGAGTTTTCTGTTTTCAATGATGAAATGCTGTTGGTTTAGTGGTAACACAGCTGTAGTTAGTTAGTAGCAGTAGTAGTGTTTCGTCTCATTTTTAAAAATGAGCAGTTTAATTTGAAATATTTTGGGTTGTTTTGCATGTTTGGTGGGGCAAACTGGGCATTTAGGGGGGGGCATTTCCACCCCCCCCCCCCTCATGTTCATGCCTAGATCCGCCCCTGGCTTTAAATCTTGTCGCCATCCATTTCTAGATGTCATCTGAGTGCCTCTTACCCTCCCTTCACTTTCACGTAATCCCTGCTTTCTCAAAGGGGTGTGATAGGGAATATGAATGAAGGGCAGTTACAGGGCAGAAACAATAATACAAAAACAATACAATGAAAACACAGATACTCCTATCAGCAGGCCAGAGTCTCTTTCACACAGTAAAGATTCATGGTGACTGCGCACAATCCCCGCATTGCATTATTCTGATTACTTGGATTCGCGCGCGGTTCGGAGGGGCGGATCACAGCCAGTGTTACTAGATTTATGGGCTTTAATGTATTTCCCTGTGGGTCTAGAGAGAGACCACAGATCTCTCCCAGATCCTATAGTTCCGCGAAGGAATTTTGAAGGTTAACGTGTTAAAAAGAGGTTAGAGTTTTCATACTGCGTATAATACGTTTTCTATTCAAATGATTCCAACGTACCTCAACAGCACTTCATTTCACACCAAGCTTCCAGTGGGCGGCGGTGGCTCAGAGGTAGAGTTTCTGGAGGGTAACCACAAGGCTGCCGGTTCAAACCTGGACTCCCCTTACAGTCGTGAAGTCGTAAAGTGTCCTTGAGCAAGACACTGAAGCCCTAATTGCTCCCGATGTGCTGGTTGTGCCTTGCCTGGTTTCTGCCGCCATAGGTGTGTGAATGGGTGAAAATGATGCACAGTCTATGTGAAGTGCCAAGGCGCTACCCACTCCCGCGTGAAGGAGTGGGTAGAGTTGTCAAACTTTACCTTTGGATTAGTGTTTGCTTACACTTTAACACTCAGGCATCAAACCTGGGTCAGTTGTCAAACTCCATTACTTAAGAGAGGACCGACACTCACACAAAATGTGAGTCGCATGCCAAGGCACTGGCCAGAAGCAGTTCTTTCCAAGAAGATCTTAAAGCAGGGGTGCCCACACTTTTTGGACTGGAGAGCTACTTTCAAAATGAGCGGCTCATCAAGATCTACACATCAAAAATGTGATTGTTCCATTACTGAAAATCCATTTCAAGGCCCCCTAGAAAGTTTGAGCTTTGAGTAGTGGCGTAGGTGTTACTTACTGTTATAGTGGTTAAGAATAATGCACTTATAATGAAAAATAGAGGGAGAGAATTGGAAGGTTTTCCAGTGTATATCCTATTAATGACGTTTGAAAACAGTATTGGAGGGTTTGAGTTGACGGTTTGTGATGTTGAATTTAGTTTTTTTGCACCCGAAAACTAAGGCCGTTCACGTTTTTGTCCCCAGTTGGGAAGGAGAACGGTCAAAATGTTGGTCAAAATAACAATTATTTTCCATTTTCTAATTGTGTGGACTCTGGAAATTACATAATTCATTGCTGGGGGGACTGTCATGGGATCTACCTGCACAGCCTGTGTGATCTACTGGTAGATCACCATCTACCTTTTGGGCAACATTTTGCGCAACATGTTTTGGTGAGGTTATCGGTTAGTTGAGATTAATCGAATTAATCCCTCAATGTCTAACATGAAGATTTACATTTCGTCCTTGACGATACAGTTCCAGACTGTTTGCCTTCTTCAGCCACACAGACGACATTACAGTCACAGAACACCACGATTAATGGCGAACTGTTAATGGCTAATGATTAATTTCTATCAACCGATTAATCGACCATCGTTTAATCATTCAGTATCAGTTCAGTATCAGTTTTTGGAAAAGTACAGTATAGTAAAGTAGAGTATTTGTCATTGTTATTTGGCAGACAACATGCCACAGATCCCACATGAGAGGTTCACACTATGGCAGTAAATGAAAAAAAAAAGAAGTTTGCCTCCTCTAAAGCCTGTCTACATGCAGGGCGGATGTGGCTTCGCGCCACGGTCGATGAAGCCGCCCCCATACCATTTTCTGTTACAGGACTTTTATTAGTCAAGTAAAGCATCAATAATAACATCAGTTGTTGTTGAAGTTGCAACAGACACGCAGCATGCATAAAGCTAAAGGTCTGACTCAGAGAGTTTTCTGTTTTCAATGATGAAATGCTGTTGGTTTAGTGGTGACACAGCTGTAGTTAGTTAGTAGCAGTAGTAGTGTTTCAAATCATTTTAAATATAGGCACTTTAATTTGAAATATCTTGGGTTGTTCTGCATCATGTCATCGTGTTTGTTTGGTGGGGCCGACTGGGCATTTAGGGGGGCATTGCCCCCCCCCATGCCCATGCCTAGATCCGCCCCTGTTTACATGCCTGTCAAATTATATGTGAAGCAAAAAAAATGATGCTGAGTTGAACTAATCGGACAGATTTCATGGTTCCTTTTGACTGTTATCTGTTATCGTCTTTATCTTAACCGGATTAAGATCAGATAGATGTAGCTGGATTGATCCCTGGGGAAATTGGCTAAATGAGAGGAAATTGGGGGGAGATTAGATTTTGTTTCATATACTCTGTTATCCCCAACACCATTGTGAGGTGGCTGGGTTCAGAGTATGCCAGAGCTTCATGTTAAAAATGGAACAGGAATGACACCAGTGATCCACGCCCATGCAGCTGTTTTCTATACATACATACATACCAGTATATGCATAGTTTTCATACATACCCCTCCTGTTGACATGTAAAGCAGGGGTTTTCAACCTTTTTGACACCAGGGCCCACCATTTATTCAGCATTTGAGCCACGGACCACCATTTGATTACATTTTGCACCCTAAAGACCTAAAACTGTTACGTCGCGCCCCCATCGACGTCACATCTGTGTGCTGTGGGTGTTCTGAGACCTCCGCCTCTCTCCAGAGCACTCCACAGCACCTCTCTACACACCTGCCTCCCAGTGACACCTACTCCCCACCTGCGCATCGTCTGCAATCACCTGATGAGTCTACAAGAGCCAGGCCTGTCTGCAGCTCGGTGCCAGTTCGTCTCCAGTCTATGGTTGGTATAGTTAGACAGCCAGATTAGGCCCCAGTGTTTAGTGTTAGACAGTTTAACGTCACGCCGTTGCTGTGCATTGTTACCTGCTCTGTGGACCTGCCCCTGACTCGCTTTCTCTTCTCCTCTACAGTGTCTACGGGACCCGAGCTCTGTGAAGAAGCCTACGGACCCTGCACGTTCTTTTTCCCCCTGAGTTTGTGAATAAAGTCCGCTCAAACCTGCTATTGCCTCTCCGTGCTGTGCTTTTGGGTCACATCAGAGTCGAGTCATAACAGTACGAACTGGCCACCTGACCCAGCCAGCATGGAAGGAAAACTCAACCCACTCCAGGCCCAGGGACAAGTATTGGAGCAACACTCCCGCCTGCTGAGGGAGGCATCTACCGCCGTTTCCAGTATACAGCAGGAGCTCCGGGAGGTTTCGGAGCTTCAGCAGTCCCAAGCCGCCCAACAGCATGCTCAGGTTAAACAACTAACGTCATTGGTCCAGGATCTGGCTGACCAGGTCGCCGCGCTCAGAGTGCATCTCACCGCCACTCCTCCTCAGACGGCACCACCGTCTGACCCGGCCTCTGTGCAACCTCCTCCCAGCCGGGAGCCCTACCTCACCGCCCCGGCCACCTTTGACGGTACCTTCTCCCTCTGCCGAGAGTTCCTCATGCAGTGTGAGTACGTGTTTAATCTGCAGCCTAGCATGTATTCCAGTGACCCCGCCCGTATTGCATATATTACCAATTTAACCACCGGAAGGGCGCGCCGGTGGATTAATGCAAGCCTTGAGGGTTCAGCTGCCTACATGCACATCTACAAAGACTTTGTGTTGGAGTTTAAAGCTGTGTTTGACCACGACGTCCCGGGGCAGGACGCCGACACAGCTCTCTCTGCTCTCCAGCAGGGCTCTAGTTCAGTGGCAGATTATGCCACTGAGTTCCGTATCCTCGCCGCCCGCTGTGAGTGGAACGAGCCAGCTCTCCGCAGCGCGTTCATCCAGGGTTTGAGTGAGGTTATGAGAGATGCCCTCGCCGAGAGAGAGAGACCCCCCACTCTGACCGAACTCATCTCTCTGTCCATCTCCATTGACGAGCGACGCCGTGCACGTAAGCGTGAGAGGGCTTCCCAGCATCACTCTGCTGTCAAGCAATCTCCCCCCGCCCCCACCAGTCTCACTCGGTCCGATCAAGTTCCATCTGCCTCCTCCAGTCCCACATGTGAGGAGGATGCCATGCAACTGGGTCGAATCCGGCTGACTTCCAGGGGCCGCTTATCCGCTGCTGAGCGTGAGCGCCGCAGACTACATGGACTCTGTATGTATTGTGCCAGCTCAGCGCACAGTGTTCGTTCATGTCCCATTCTGCTCTCCAAGGTGTCCACTTCCCAGCCACCCGGGACGCAGTTTCATCTACTCGGGGTTTTCGGGTAAGCCGTCTCATCACTACGTCCCAGCCCCACACCAGTGTTGCCAGATTCCCTGTCACTCTCGCCTGGCAGGGACAGACTCTCACCGTCCCAGCTCTTATTGACTCCGGGGCCGATGAGAGCTTCATTGACCTTCAGTATGCTTGGAAGATGGGCCTCCCTGTGGCTACTCTCAAGAGACCTCTGCCTGCCTCCGCTCTGAATGGTCATCCCTTGGGCCCCATCACGCACCGGGCTCATCCTATCACCCTCACCGTCTCTGGGAACCATGTGGAGAGCATCTGCCCCTACATTATTCACTCCCCGGGCACTCCGTTCATCCTGGGCAGACCCTGGTTGGAGCGTCACACCCCCCATGTCTGCTGGAGTTCTGGGCGTATTCTCAGCTGGAGCGCCGCCTGCCAGGTCTGTTGCCTTCAGCCCGCCGCCTGCCAGGTCTGTTGCCTTCAGCCCGCCTCGAGCTCCGCCCAGCCTGAATGTCCTTCTGCCCGGCTCCCTCCACGGCGAAGGTGTCGTCGACGGCGTCAGTCTCACCCCAACGCTCTCTCCCAGTCGCCAGGTGGCGACTCCTGGAGGCGGGGGTCCTGTTACGTCGCGCCCCCATCGACGTCACATCTGTGTGCTGTGGGTGTTCTGAGACCTCCGCCTCTCTCCAGAGCACTCCACAGCACCTCTCTACACACCTGCCTCCCAGTGACACCTACCTCCCCACCTGCGCATCGTCTGCAATCACCTGATGAGTCTACAAGAGCCAGGCCTGTCTGCAGCTCGGTGCCAGTTCGTCTCCAGTCTATGGTTGGTATAGTTAGACAGCCAGATTAGGCCCCAGTGTTTAGTGTTAGACAGTTTAACGTCACGCCGTTGCTGTGCATTGTTACCTGCTCTGTGGACCTGCCCCTGACTCGCTTTCTCTTCTCCTCTACAGTGTCTACGGGACCCGAGCTCTGTGAAGAAGCCTACGGACCCTGCACGTTCTTTTTCCCCCTGAGTTTGTGAATAAAGTCCGCTCAAACCTGCTATTGCCTCTCCGTGCTGTGCTTTTGGGTCACATCAGAGTCGAGTCATAACAAAAACTAAAGAATTCTTTTGGTTTTGTCCACAATTCCAGTCTGTATCTGGGAAACAAAACAGTGTAGACTTCTTCATTAAGTGGCGCTAATTCAGATAGTGAATATTTTAACTCTTGAGAGTGTGAAATGAAACCAAATGGACCCGCAAGGGTCCATTTGGTTTCATTTTTACATCTCAAGAGTTACATCTGGTTAACCAACTTTCCATCATTTAGCCTGGGGACCACCTGGAACCCTCTCAAGGACCACTGGTGGTCCCGGACCACCTGTTGAAAACCCCTGATGTTCAGAACAACATATGTTGGGCCAAAAATTATAATAGCTTTGTATTTTTTCATTGAAGTTTAGTTCCGTTTAATTGTCCATTCATTGTCAAAGGCATATAATGTTTATGGGTCGGACAGGGGTGGATGTAACATTTCCCAATTGGGGGGGGGGGGGGGGGGGGGCAGGAGAAAATGATGCGCACCCATACCATTTTCGTTTACAAGACTTTTATTAGGCAGGTAAAGCATCAATAATAACAACGGTTGTTGTTGAAGTTGCAACAGACACGCAGCATGCATAAAGCTAAAGGTCTGACTCAGAGAGTTTTCTGTTTTCAATGATGAAATGCTGTTGGTTTAGTGGTGCCTGCCTATCAATAAATTTGGGTTGTTTTCCATGCCACCATGTTTGGGGGCAGACAGGGCATTTAGGGGGGGATCCCCCCCATGCCCATGCCTAGATCCGCCCCTGTTTACAGGTCGGATAAACTTTGTGTTTGCACAAACTTTAATGCTGGCCTGGAGTCCAGCCTGATTTGCTCCGTCTGCTCTTCTGAAATGTCATTTCGCAAGTGACATTTTGGATGTGTCTATAGACAGAGCAAATAAAGGCTGGATGCCAACTAGAAAATGGACATAACGCCCCCAACCCCGACCAAACAAACCAATATACCTGCACCTCCCTCTTCATCTGTCCTCTTGCTCTTGTCCCGGTATCTCAGCTCCACATCTTCTCATTGTACTATAATAGTCCTGGATGATGGTCTGCTTTCAGGGGCGGATCTAGGCATGGGCATGGGGGGCAATGCCCCCCTAAATGCCCAGACTGCCCCACCAAATTAAAGTGCTTATATTTAAAATGATTTGAAACACTACTACTGCTACTAACTAACTACAGTTGTGTCACCACTAAACCAACGTACAGCATTTCATCATGGAAAACAGAAAACTCTCTGAGTCAGACCTTTAGCTTTATGCATGCTGCGTGTCTGTTGCAACTTCAACAACAACTGATGTTATTATTGATGCTCTACTTGCCTAATAAAAGTCCTGTAACTGAAAATGGTATGGGTGCGACTTCATCCGTCCCCATACCACTTTCTCCTGCCCCCCCCCCCCAATTGGGAAATGCCAAATCCGCCCCTGTTTGCTTTGCTTCTTATGGAGAGATCTGAGCCCCTCTCCCTTCACAGATAGGGCATTTTATCAGATATTTCACCAATCTGGGAAGTGTTGTTTTTGTCAAGCCTTGAATATAACTAAAATGACATCGTCAGAGCCTCTTTTCTCAGAACTAAAAACACTGATGAGCTAAAAAAGAAAAATAGCCTTTTCAGGATGTCAACTAAAACTGGAATAAATTTATCATGAATAGAAATGTGACTAAAATTAATAAGCATTTTGTCCAAAAGACTAAGACTGTTTCTATCTAAAAATGCCTGCCAGAAATGACACTGGTGTTTCTATTGTGAGGAAAAATAAGCAACCAAGTCTAGGCCAACTCTAACTGTGCCTTAAACTGTACTGTATGTACTGCACCTAGTTATACTCTGTCTTTATTATATTAGTCAAAAACTAACTAAAACCTCTTTGAGTTTTGCTGATTAAAACTACCTAGACTAATTACTTTGTCCTAAAATGTGATTAAAACGAATAAGAGAAGATTAAGACTGACTAAAATGGAGAGATGCCTTCCATAACCCTTAGTGTACTGAACGCGTTTTGGTGTTCTAAGCATTATGTTTTAACTATTGAAAAATAGCAGATCTACAAGCTCATAGCGCGCCACCGAGTGGCGCGCTATGAGCTTGTATCTCTGCTATTTTTGAAAAATCGTGAAAACGTGGTGCAAATCTTTGGATATTATGTTAGAAATCTAGACAGGACACAAACACTGAATTTGGTACTAGTCACAACCTTTAGAAGGCAAAACGGCCGAGTATGGCTTTTTTTTTTTATCCTAATGAGTGTTTTCTGAGCAAAATCAATACCTGGAATAGATTTAGCATCATGGAAACCCCCTAGTTATAGAAATAGATAGATTTTGACCATCCAATCGGCGGCCTACTATCGGCGGCGATTATCGGCCTTTTGGTCGAAAGCAACGCACCTCTTTAAACATCTAACCCAGAAATATATCACACTTTTACACTGAAATTTTACTGCTCTCATTATTTTATTACTCTTCTACATATCAGATTAATAATTAGGCTACTTAACCATTAATTTCCAACTCTTTCTGGAGCAGTCCAGTTTTCATTTTTCTCATCTCAGTTATAGCTTTAGATAAACAGATTTAGATTCAGGAGTTTTTCCACTAATTTTGGCGGTAGGGGGGTCTGGAAAAGAGGTAAATATAGCGACAAATGTGCCAAGTTGGCAACACTGGTACGTACAGGCAGGCTACAATTTAATAGGACTATCATACTGATGTGAGACTGTGAGTGACGCAAGTCAGGTTAGTTGCGGTCTCTAGTTTTGGCCATGTAAAAAAAAGGGAAAAAATGTATAAAAATCCGGGACATTCAAGTGTCCAGGATTTATTTTACTAGGACCTTACCCGTTGTGAATATATGAACACCAAACGATGTACTGTGTGGGTAATGTGATATCACCAAAGATGCAAGTGTTTTGATTAAGGATTGCTTTAATGCACACTTTTGCACCAGAAACTGCAATGCCATTTGCTATTTGCATTTCCCCTGTGGCCGAAAAGGGGATTGCCAATGTTTAACCGAATGGGGAAATCTAATGCACCAATAAATTCATTATTAATCAACAATTTGTTAATTTGAAAAAAGGGCTTCCTCTGTCTCTTCCTAATGTTATGGTCAATGACTGTGTGAAAATCAAAGCGATTGGTGCAGCAGTGATGAGTTATGCTCGTTTCAGACAGACAGACATTCAGACAGACAATTTGCTTAGTTATAGTATTGATTTTATTTTTTCCTGGACAGACCATGAAAATCCAGGACAATCAGGAAAATCCGGGACGTGTGGCCCTAGCCCGATTTTTACCTGTTTTTATGAGGTTTCCCACTGGGGTTAAATTTCAACCTTTTAATACGTGTTATTAGACACCATTAGAAACACATAATGGAGACAATTCAGGCGATTTAGTTGGCAGATTTTTATAACTTTCTCTTCCTATTATCCCTTCATCTGTTCTTTTACCTCCCTCGCCGAAGACCATGGATTTAACAGATGGAGTGAACACTCTCCACATGATTTAACAGTCGCTTGTGTGTTCTCACACAGCGCAGGACCCATGAGCTGAAGCTGTATCTGTGGCCTGAGGTCTGTTGAGCAGGGGCGGATCTATAGGCATGGGCATGGGGGGGGGGGGCAATGTCCCCCTAAATGCCCAGTCTGTCCCACCAAACACGATGGCATGCAAAACAACCCAAGAATATTTCAAATTAAAGTGCTTATATTTAAAATGATTTGAAACACTACTACTGCTGCTACTAACTAACTACAGCTGTGTCAGCACTAAACCAACAGCATTTCATCATTGAAAACAGAAAACTCTCCGAGTCAGACCTTTAGCTTCATGCATGCTGCATGTCTGTTGCAACTTCAACAACTGACGTTATTATTGATTATTGGTTAATTGCCTAATAAAAGTCCTGTAACCGAAAATGGTATGGGTGCGGCTTCATCGCCGTGGCGCGAAGCAACACAGGCGATGAAGCCGCACCCATACCATTTTCGGTTACAGGACTTTCACCTACCCCCCCCCCAAACTGGGAAATGGTACGTCCGCCCCTGCTGTTGAGCATATGGCTGCACACAAAACAAAGGCAAAGATAAATAAAACAAACACTCTTTTTTATTGACTGAAATAAACACAATGCCCACTGGGGTGACGGATAAATCAGGACTTATAGTAGTTCCATCTGTGATTTTCAGACAACAATGAAATTTTGTTGTAAACAGCAACACAGATCACACAGTCAAAAATGTTCCACGTGAAACACAAACGGCGAAAACGTCACACTATCCATGGCATTGGTGGCAGCAAAGCAAAGCAGCAGCAAAAGAACAACAAACAAAGTACAATATTGACTGATTCTTTTCATTGTATTTGTATTTTACAACACACAGACAGAACCCTGCGTAATATTAAAATGATAATTAACCCATTGCAGCATTTATTTACACTGAGCGTTGAAATGGAATAAATATGCATGGTATACATAAGCACACATTTCATGAAAACATCAACATGATTTAATATAAATCCCATTGTCGAAAGTCTGTGTCTGAAAGTATCACCTGTAGGCCCACCCACTAGCCAGTATTATGCAAACCTTCAGAATTAAACACATTTTCGTCGCTACACCTGCACACATTTGTGATGTCACATTTGTTTTGAAATTTACCACAGTTTTTTGAAAAGTGAGCTCAAACGCCTCAAAGACACACACCATGTTTGCAGCTGAATTTCATGATTCTCCCATCCATCCTTGATTTTCACCATGCCCTAGACCAGGGGTTTTCAACAGGTGGTCCGGGGACCACCAGTGGTCCCTGAGAGAGTTCCAGGTGGTGCCCAGGCTAAATGATGGAAAGTTGGTTATCCAGATGTAACTCTTTGAGAGCATAACCATGAAACCTGTGTTCATGTTCATGTTTACACCCTCAAGAGTTAAAATATTCATCATGTGAATCAGACCAAGTCTACACAACTAGAGAATGTAGAAGATTAATTAATGGTCATTTTGATTTGTATCTTTGATTGTTTTGTTTTCTCTGAAATCCAGCCTGGAATTGTGGACAAAAGTAAAATAAATCTTTAGTTTGTGGGGCTAAAATGTCCTCAAATGGTGGTACGTGGTTCAAATTCTGAATAAATAGTGGGCCCTGGTATGAAAAAGGGTGAAAACCCCTGCCCTAGACTGTGATGTTGCCCCAATGCCCCCCTAAATGCCCAGTCTGCCCCACCAAAACATGATGGCATGCAAAACAACCCAAAATATTTCATTGCTTTATTTAAAAGTATTTGAAACACTACTGAAAATGGCATGGGGGCGGCTTCAGCGCCCGTGGCGCAAAGCGACATGGGCAATGAAGCCGCCCCCTTACCATTTTCTTCTGCCCCCCCCCCCAATTGTGAAATGTTACATCCGCCCCTGGGCACTACCACTGCCACCCATTGACCTCCATCATGTGATGCGTCACTCACATTACCTTCCAGACAGGCTCAGCAATGGATGCTTTTGAGATGCAGCGCTCGAAAAAATAGTGCTTTTAATGGAAGTAAACGGAGTCGGATTTAGAAATCACATTGTCACAGGGGACGAGGACTTCGCAAAAAAAAAAACAAAAAAAAACAAGAGGAATGATAGAACGTAAACACACAGCTGGCGCTATGATATATATACTGTATATACTGTATTCACTGAACATAACAAGCAGGTATCTATAAACAGGTTTGTACAAAGCAATGCGAGGTACCTATATACACTCAACAAAAATATAAACGCAACACTTTTGTTTTTGCTCCATTTTTCAGGGGATGGACTTAAAGCCCTAAAATCATTTCCAGATATACAATATAACCATTTCTCTCAAACACTGTTCACAAATCTGCCTAAATGTGCGATATTGAGCACTTCTGCTTTGTTAAGATAATCCATCCCACCTCACAGGTGTGCCACATTAAGATGCAGGTGTGACATCATGATTAGTGCACAGGTGTACCCAGACTCTCCACAACAAAAAGACACCCTGAAATGTGCAATTTTCTTTTGCCTTATTGGGTGTATGGGCCTCCGAACCAGTCAGTATCTGGTGTGACCACCATTTGCCTCATGCAGTGCAACACATCTTCTTCGCATAGAGTTTATCAGATTGTCAATTGTGGCCTGTGGAATGTTGGTCCACTCTTCTTCAATGGCTATGTGAAGTTGCTGGATATTAGTGGGAACTGTTACACACTGTAAAAATGGTAATAACACAATATTACCACATTATTACCATTTCGACAGCGCATACCAGTTCCCACTAATATCCAGCAACTTCACATAGCCAGTGAAGAGGAGTGGACCAACATTCCACAGGCCACAATTGACAATCTGATCAACTCTATGTGAAGAAGATGTGTTGCACTGCATGAGGCAAATGGTGGTTACACCAGATACTGACTGGTTCGGAGGCCCATACACCCAATAAGGCAAAAGAAAATTGCACATTTCAGGGTGTCTTTTTGTTGTGGAGAGTCTGGGGTACACCTGTGCACTAATCATGATGTCACACCTGCATCTTAATGTGGCACACCTGTGAGGTGGGGGTGGATTATCTTAACAAAGCAGAAGTGCTCAATATCACACATTTAGGCAAATTTGTGAACCTGTGTTTGAGAGAAATGGTTATATTGTATATCTGGAATGAATTTTAGGGCTTTAAGTCCATCCCCTGAAAAATGGGAGCAAAAACAAAAGTGTTGCGTTTATATTTTTGTTGAGTGTAGATTAGCTATAGCCTGTGTACGCTAACCCTAACCCAAAACAGGAAAAGAAAAACGTTAAGACTCGGTTAGTAATGTCGGACTCTAGGGATGGTGAATGGTACACACATAAAAAAAAACAGCAGGATAGGAAATATAATCATAAATCATTGCTAGGGTGTGTCAGTTAGTGTTAGTTATATAACGGCACATCACTGTCGATTATCACTTTGATTTGCTGCAGCTGTGTTGCCTAGGCTATTCAACCTTGGCGTACTATAATAACAGCCGATGTTAGTGCAAGGCATGCCACGTTTTTAATCCGCTGTATAGTTTATTCATTTATTAACCTAGATTCTAGTTTTGAGAAAAAGACTCGGCTAGTGTTGCTTCTAAATGCCCTTAAGTAATTGCAGTTCTTTGAGTAGCGCTTCACAAATTAAGTTTTCTTGGTGAACTTATTTGGTCAGGTGTATCTGAACTTCGTGTGAGGAAGGTAATTAATTGGACGTTGCCACCTGCAGGCGCTGCTTTTCACTATAGCAGTGCTCTAGTCTAGTTGTCAAGGTTCAAAAGGGTGAACGGTTTGGCATGCCACTCCCACCTCATATTCATGTAGAATCTTAAACAGCAGGGGCGGATCTAGCCATGGGCATGGGGGGGGGGCAATGTCCCCCTAAATGCCCCCAGTCTGCCCCACCAAACATGATGCATGCATGCAAAACAACCCCAAGATATTTCAAATTAAAGTGCTTATATTTAAAATGACTTGAAACACTACTACTGTTACTGACTAACTACAATAGTCACACCACTAAACCAACAGCATTTCATCATTGAAAACAGAAAACTCTCTGAGTCAGACCTTTAGCTTTATGCATACTGCATGTCTGTTGCAATTTCAACAACAACTGATGTTATTATTGATGCTTTACTTGCCTAATAAAAGTCCTGTAACCGAAAATGGTGTGGGTGCGACTTCATCACGCCACGGGCGATACCATTTTCTCCTGCCCCCCCAATTGGGAAAAGTTACATCCGCCCCTGTTCAACCAGCATTCTAATCAGTCTTGTGGGTGTACAAGGATAATAACATAGGCTGTATTAAAAAAACAAAACAAATTGTTGACACAGACTTTAATCTCCCATCAAGATAATTATGTGTAATTGCCTACTCTGTCATACTGCAATAACGTCATTGTTGTGCACTCTTGCCAGATGTTTTTTGTAGGAGTTTGACAGGCACTGCTGCGAAGCTTCTTGACCGTGCAGAATTGGCACTAGAATGTCGGCATGAATAGCAGGTCTATGAGCTTGTAGATCAGTTATTTTTTTACGATAGGTTACATGCATTGTGCATGGCTCTTTCGAGTGAGTGTGAAATATAGTGGTGCTCTCCAAGTTGTCCAACGCTACATCAGTTGATTAAATTGTTGGTAATAGCACATTACCGATGATGATGATAATCTGATATGAGTGTACCGTAATTTCCGGACTATAAGCCGCTACTTTTTTCACTTGTTTTCGACCCTGCGGCTTATACAACGGTGCGGCCAATCTATGGATTTTCCAGGTTCCAGGTGGGCTCCGCCGACTAAATGATAGAAAGTTGGTTAACCAGATGTAACTCTTTGAGAGCGTAAAAATGAAACCAAATGGACCCTAGCGGGTCCATTTGGCTTCATGTTTACACTCTCAAGAGTTATGATATCCACCTAAATTAGCACCAATTAATTAAGTCATAAGTCATGTTCATTTTGGTCTAATTTTGATGTTTTGCCTCTTTTGTTTGCGAAAATCCATCCAGGAATTGTGAACAAAAACAAAAGAAATCTTTAGTTTTGGGGTCTGTGGGGTGAAGATGTTGTTTAATTGTGAAAAAGTTGAAAACCACTGCTCTAAGATGAAGCACCTGACTATAAGCCTGGTGCGGCTTATAGTCAGGTGCGGCTTATACAAGGAAAAATCAGTATTTTGCCCCAAATTTAGCTGGTGCGGCTTATATTCAGGTGCGGCTTATAATACGGAAATTACAGTAGTTCTTTGTAGATCAAGCCTCTCGCATAGATTCCTAGATCCAGCACTGATTGATATTTACCTTGGATTGTGCTGCTCCTTATGCTGTGATTGAGCTGAACGTATTTCTTTTATTTGTTGCATGCCAGACCATGATTATGAACATGTTTTCAACCAGTGGTACTTGAGAATGTTCCAGGTGGTCCCCAGCTAAGTTGGTTAACCAGATGTAACTCTTGAGACTAAATGAAA
>CM076972.1:45100428-45102421 GCA_039105355.1 Benthosema pterotum
GCAAGATGTTTGTTTGATGGGGAGAGTGTTGAGCATGTCTTCAAGCATCCCAGCGCTGAGAGCCGTCCAAGCGACGAAGTTAGTTCGGAAAAAAAAGCACTGAAAACCCTCCCTATTTTCCCCGCGTTCAGAAATACACGTCAACAGCTGTTCCAAAATAGCCCGTGTGAGCTCTCGCACGTCGCTCGTCACAAAAGGGATGTGAGGATTTCTGTCGGCTGGTGCAATAAAGTGTCAGCCGTTGATGACGCCCGTGAAAAACATCAGTCTCAAGGATTTGCATTTAACGCCGGAGATTTCCTACAGAGGTTTGGACATAAGGTGGATATGAATGTCTCTATCCCTTGGCGTGGAGCCAGTCCGTGTCATTTAAATCATGATGTGATCCGTGCTGGGGGGTCGAATAACACGCGGCAACAGGGCGTGTGGTCCAGATGAATCATGCGTAATGACTGCGAGTGATCGTGTGATTGCTCCATGAACCACATACAGCTCACATACGGTATAATAACATCACATCCCAGCAAAGACGCGGAAGGAAGGAAGGAAGGAAGGAAGGAGAGACGGAGGCATGGATCCATTGAAAGTAACAGAAGCCGCTTTGAGAAACCAGACACTGTACAGTACATGTTGCACAGTGCATCTGTATGCACCGGCACATCCAGCACTCCACCCTTCGATTCCCCCCCCCCCCCAACTTCTACAGGGTACCCACATGTACCTTTGGATAGCTTGCCCAAATGCTCCCCCCTGGTCACGCCCCCTTAACTCTTTCTGCGCTCTCTGGCGGCCTCTTGTGACACCGGACGCCATTATGACAACAGTAGCAGTCCTATAGCGATAGCTGCTGCTGCTGTTACTACAAACCGGTGGGACGTCTTTATCATTGTGACATTAGGATGCAACGTCCATCTGGATATAGGCTGCGCGTCATGGCTGGACGCCGCGAAATAGAAGTAACAGAGAAACGAAGCGCTGAAATGATTGTTTTTGATGGGAGCCAATGGAGAGGAACAATAAAGAAACAACCTGCAACAGGAGACCAGCAGGGTGACGAGTGACCGTAGGAACGCTACAAGTTAAACAACGCGTTGTAATGCAGAGGGTTCTAAAACGTCAGTTCTGGGTTCCGTAGGGACACAACAACGTGTACAAACATAACCGTAATGGACCCAAAAAAAAAAAAAAAAAAGAAATCTACAGATTAGACCCGGGGGTTCCCCAAAAGGTCATAAAATATTTCCATTTGTACACTCTTCAAGAGTTACCAGGCCCATATACGGTATAGTACGAGGGTCCATTCGGACACGCTTAGACGGGGTCCGACGTACTGTATGAGAAACGTTGCTGTATACACCTTAGAGTATATATTAAATAGAGAGAACACCCGAGCTCCCCTCTCATCCACTTGCATTGAGTTGCTCACTCAGCGCATGAGGCGGTTTCACTCCTATTTCCGGGGTAAAAAACAGAATGCATTCTGGGAAAAAGGGGGGGAAATGGGGCCGAGAACATGAAAGCGGACTACCTCATGCACGATCGGCGCGCGTGCGTGTGCGTGCGTCAGAGCAGAGAGCTATGGAGGGGGCGGAGCCTAATGCGCGTTCATGTTACTGGCCCCATGCTCTCAAACTGAATTCTCAACTTTGGCCACTATGTCCATTTCGCCTCAAGATTTCCTCAGGGTGTTCAGTCTATTGTATATATGTCAATGGTATACACACACACACAGGCTGAGCTCGCGCGAGGAGGAGCGTCTATTCCTGCAGGTTGTTGTTGGAGTAGAAACTGGACGTCTCCGACACGGTCTTGGAGACGCTCCGCGACGACGACCCGTTGGAGGTGAGGTCGAGGGAGGAGTGGCACTGGGTGGCGGCTCCGGCGGCTGCTGCTCCACCCCCTCCTCCTCCTCCTCCACCCCCACCCTTGGCCCTTGTCGTTGCCGCTGCTCCCGTCATGGCTGTCACCCTCAGCTTCCCGCCGCCGGTCCCCG
>CM076972.1:45107921-45168465 GCA_039105355.1 Benthosema pterotum
GGTTGGCAGGACAGTGAGAGTCCAGGTGCATCGGGACAAAAGAAGGCAAAATTTCCAAACTGCCAAACAATAACATGCAACAGCCACACCTCCTGTATGATATCAGTGACACACCAGGGGACCAAAACAGGAAGCCTGGAACGGTGGTTGAGTCAACGTAAATAAGGTTTAGTTCCAAAAACGACTGAGCAAGATCTCATTGTGTAGTGAAACAAGAAAGGGAAAAGCATGAATGAAAGGGGAACGCAAAGGTTGGTCATTGGTCATGTCTGGGTGTGTCCATCTGTACATGGTACCAAGACATCAGGGACACTCCAAAAGATTACAACCACCCATAGAGATTTTGAAAACATGACTTACACACTGCAGGATATTTGCCTTTATGCTGCCAGGCATTGCCCTTGTAGCACAGGCATGGCAATGATGACATCTTGCACAAGAGACTCACATGAAACACATTGATAAAGGTCCCTGCTGCGTTGACCTTTAGGATGTTACTTATAATTGTGTGAGTCCGAACACTGATATTTAGACAAGTACATGGGCATTTTGAATCTCGGCCAGACCCATGGCTAGATGTTGTAGGTCTCATCTACCATAAACTAATCCAGTCTTCAAAGTGAGTGGAGGTGAGGTGGGTTCGGGGAGCAACATCCTGAGCTTTTTTGTTTTGTCAGAGCTCTGGAACCTACCTTGGGTTGCTGCCGTTGGAGCTGGTCCATCAGGGACGGCAGGCTGTCGTGTTGGTACGGCATTATAATCTCGTCGATGTCGTTCAGCAGGACGTAGCGCGAGCGGCCCATGGACCTGAGCAAGCACTCGTTGAGCGTGGTCAGCTGGCCAAAGTAATGCAGGTCGCCCCCGAACTCCGAGCGCAGCCACCCCCGGGACGGCTGGAGGTACCGGTCTATGGGCCAGGGGACCATCTCCACCAGACCCTCCTGGCTGTAATGGTGCAGCAGGCGGTCCAGCTCTGGACCGCAGCTGGTGTTGTAGATCACCACCCGGTCCACTCCCAGCAGTCTGTGGTTGGGAAGCAGTAACAAGTTTCAATATGGTCCAGAATTCAAAATGTTGACTTAAAGTACAAAGGTATTGGCTTTAATACTTAAAGGTGCACTGAAATGGAAATGGAGGGCATTTTGCTTTGAATTTTCAGCCTGAAATGCTGATTTGAAGTTTCTGAATGAATCAGAGCTGGCATTCCTTCAGGCTATAGGGCGCATGGAGAGAGCGACGCTCTACTCTGAGCAATACTACACGCAACGCATGGACTGTTTGTTTACAGTAATCGCTCAGCTCTGCCACTTTACTGCTATGCGGCTTATTTCTACCATATACCGGTAATGTGTTCAGATATAGGCTACAGTATACTGTATGTGTCTAACTGCCTAAGTCTTCTCTTCTAAAATTCTCAGATTTTAATTATCTGTCAAAAACATCGACATGACATTAAAAAAAAAAAAAACATTTAAAAACTAAAAAGTAAAGACTCTGGCCACATAAAAAAACATAACTATAACTATAACACTTTCAGTAAACTTAAAAAAAAAAGTGGTAAGCACCCGATGATTATGTTTTAGGTGGGGAAACAGCACTCCATCTTTAAATAATCTCATGTGAACAAAGACAATCATACATCTCCAACTATACTGATGACGAGTCTGCATGAACTGGGTTAATCAAACCATGCAGCACAAAACACTGCTTTGAGAAAACAATCCTGAATTTCTGCTACCATAAGATGGACCTAAAGTCTTGGCATTGTTTCGGCAGGGATCTGTTGCCGAATGATAAAGCTTATATAAAGGACCCATATGGGTTCATCTTGTGCTCTTAAGAGTTAAAGATCTAGTTATAGTCCATTTGGTTACCAACTCTGTATAAATTAGTTGGGGCTCCACCTGGGACCCACCTCAAGGACCACTGGTGGGCCCCTGGCCTTGACTACTGGTTGAAAACCCCTTTTCTTCCTCTGGTTGGACGTAGTGCGTGGAAGGAACACGCTATTCCAACCAGTTCCTCTCCCCTCCCACTTAGTGCCCACTTAGCCAGGCGAAGGCAGTCTAGAGACCGAGATTACTGCATGTTTTTTGTTAGGGTACCTACTCTAGGGAACACAGGGAGAAAATGTGAGGGTACGTACCCTACGGGACACAGATCTTCCTTTGTGAGGCAACATCAGTAGCACTGTGCCCCACGCACTGACATTCTATTTGCTTTGTATCATTGCTCTTGACGTGCGTCAGGCCGCCGTCCCTTCAGACAATGTGATTGTAAATCCGATTCTGTTCACCTCCATTAAAAGCACAATTTTCCAAGCACTGTATCTCAAAAGCACCCAGTGCTGAGCATGCTCTACTGGTGCAAAGCAACAACAAAAAAGCGTTAAAAGGGGCTGACCTGTACATCTCCAGAGTCTGTGCGAACTGCAGCACGTTGTTGTAGTCTCCGAACAGGTTGGAGATGCAGACGGTGAAGTCAAACCGGGGCTTCCCTCCCTCCTCCTGATCCAGGTTACCTACGGGGAGGAGGCCGTGCTGCCGCCTGCCACTTCTTCGGTGAACCGACAGGCCGACGTGCAGGGCGTTGCGACCGCAGCCTGCTGGGATCCGGCACATGACATCCGTGACCACGAAGGGGAAGCCGTAGTGTTCGGCGTGCGGCGACACCATGGCTGGGGGCGAGCCGTGGACCAGGCGGCCACCGCAGCAGAAGACGCAGTAGAGGGGCCCGATGGAGTCGATCCGGAATATGCCGATGATGCGCAGGTCCCAGCCGGGCACCCGGCGGTCCACATGGGCTGAAACCAGCAGGTGCTTGGTGCCGTCCACAGGGGTGATGGTCTGCGCGGGGCTGCGGTATGTGCACGGGACGGGAGAACCGCTGGTGTCCGCATCCAGGCCGAGTCCGAGTGTGAGGTCTGTTTTATAGTACCATATTATAAAGGTTGAACAAATGGAGAAAACGGCGAGGCAGACCAACAGACGTCCTCGCTTATTCATCATGCAAGGTGTAAAACCAGCAGCGATGGAAGCTCCTCCAACAGTCACTAGTTATACATCATCCAGTCGTTGACAGGAGGAGCGATGGTACCTGGTGATACATAAAAGTACAGTTGCTGTCACGCTGACATTTCAACCAAGCAACCAACATTGAGAAGACGACTGAGCGTCATGATTTTTTTTTTTGTTGTTATTTTTCTTTTGTTTCATGTTTATGAGGTGACAGTAGGGGTGTAATGATACTGTAGCATCTGAACCATACCAGAGACAGAGACCAAAATCAAGTTGGGCAAGTCATTTAATCTGAACTAAGGGCGGCCGGTCTATTCTATCGAGGGATAAAGTGTGCGCTCCTCTGGAGCGCGCTTGGGAGAGAGCCCGGAGTTGCTGCCTGTAGTGGGAGAGAGGGAGACAGCATTTTAACACCCTGTCTCACCAATGGGCCACAATAGTGAAGAGTAGGGAGCGGGCGCTCGCTTACCGCCAGTGTGTAGCCCGACCGTCGCGATGGGAGGACAGAGTGAGACTGAGCGGCAGAGCGGTGGTGAGATATGTATGCTCGTGGCGGGTCGCTCAGTTGGAGGCGGTCTGCCTGATGAAGAATGTGGTTGGGTACGTAGCGGGCGTCAATGACCGCGCCCAGGCGTAGCCGCTGCGTTCCACCCGCCTCTCTCTGCCTCCCATCGGACCGGTGGCCCTCACCTGGCCGGCGGTCCCCCAGCGAGACGCCACAATACACTTTAAGAGTCATATGATACGTATCACGGTACATTGTTGCTGCCACGATACATGGACGATATTGGTTCATTATGGTGATACGATCAGTGTTGGGCAGTAACTAATTTTAGATTACATATTACTGTAATATTATTACTTTTGCTCCAAAAAGTAAAGTAACGAGATTACTCTGCAAAAATGGGTAATAACTTAAGTAACGCATTACTTTGCAAGTAACGCAAAGTTACTTTTTTAAATGAGCTTGCAAAATAGAACAGATTTACAAACTATTGACAGGTAGTGTAACAACAGAGATGCGCAGTAGATTGTAGATCCAGTCCACACGCTGCATCCTGCGCACAGTTATGTACACTACAAATCGCTTGCTGCTTTATTTTGTATTTTATTTTTAAATACAAGACCTCAACTGTCTTTGAAAACAATTGTGAAAAAGTTTAAAAAGTCAAAGAGACAGATTTTGTTGGCTTTGTTTTCAGGTGCAGTTTGTGGGATTGGAGACTATTATTATTCCAATAAATTGTATTCAGTTCTAAAAAAGAGCTCACTAAACAGATTATGTTGTACATCTCTACAACCCTTTTACTCCATGGTGGTGGGAGTTGAGAACTTGGGAAAGTAATAATGTAATATGTAATATATTAATCTTCAATTCCAGTAATAAGTAAAGTAATGATATTACTTTGTCTAAGCGGTAATAAAGTTAAAGTAAAGAAGTTACTTTCCTAAGTAATATTGACCAACATCGGATACGATACGATTCAATGATTTGATAGAGCAACTATTTAGCAAACCTGCTAACTATCACACCAACAAAGAACAAAACTAACAAATAAATACAGTATGTCGGGAACTAAAGTTAGACATTGGAATATAATACCCCACTTACTGTATATCCCAGCCTCTATTGTGTGAAAATCATGCACTTTTCGATAAAAGCGTGTGACATTTGGCACACAGTTAAAGCATGCCATGGAACATTTTTTGGCTATGGGGCTGTGGTGACAGCTTCCAAAATGGCGAACACCTGCTGTTATTTACTTAATTCTGATGACTAATCGTTTTCAAGGATGATGAATAATGTGCTGCACAGTACTTTTTATAGCATACTAGATAATCCTAGTCAATACTAGTCAATGTATTGATGTAGGTAGGAATTTAATGTGTTCTACCTGATATATTTACAATCAACTGAGCCCAGGAAATCAGCTGACATACTGCATGTACTCCTCACTCCAACTCTGCCCCAGAGTGACCAGTACCCCATCCATATCACCAACCAGCTCCTGCCCTGAACTGCCACTATTATCTGACACTGCCAGAACACCATCATTGTACCCTCCACTAGATAACACAGTAGAGCAGCAATACAGTGGTCCACCCTAAGACAGGGGTTGACACTAAGGTCTCGGAGGCACTTGCCCATCGGGCAAGTGCAAGTCAGATTCTACTTGCCCTAGCTCAGCTCATGGTCACTTGCCCCCCAAAATATATTGTAAATTTTGCAGATGTAACTCTTGAGAACGTAAAAATGAAACCAATTTGGTTTTCCATTTGGTTTCATTTTTACGCTCTCAAGAGTTAAAATTCATCATCTTAATTAGCTCAGGTCTACACAACTAGAGAATTAAATGTAGAAGATTAGGTCATTTTGATGTTAATTTGCCTGTTTTGTTTCCCAAATCCAGCCTGGAATTGTGGATAGCTAGAAAGCAGGAAAAGACACAGAGGCAGAGTGCAATGACTGCCTTCAAGACAAATACATCTTGTGTTGCACACTTGCCCGATCGGGCAACCAGGTAGCAGTCTTCACTTGCCCCACCATTTTTTTTACTTGCCCCGGGCAAGTGGGCAAGTGTTAGTGTCAAGCCCTGCCCTAAGATACACACATTTTTGCCCATTTCTTTTTTTCAAAAATTGGTCGTTGTAGGGAATGTTTTGGCAGGGATCGGAGAGAAGCTGTGCACAGATGGACGCACACTGTAAGGGGATATTTATTTACGTGTGGGACAGTGTGTCCATGATGACAGCACTGTAAAAGATCGAGTAGATGTAGTTGTGACTAATTGCAGGAAGATCTATTTAGCATGAGATATTTATGCTACTGAAAAATCTTTCTTTGATACATCCAATTTCCCCATGAACTACCTCACCAACTTTGTTTCTCCCATTGCGTTCAGTGCTTGAACAGAGGACAGCTATAGTATATGTTATCACTATAATCTGATACGTCATCACTTGGTGTTGCTGTAATCACAATTGCAATGTTTTTGTATTGTCTGGTGTTTTAGATCACTGCTCGGTATCATGTGGGTCCCACACTCCCAAGTATTTGATCCAGACCAGCATACAAACAGCCATGACTCAACAAAATGTTCTTTTGACAAAGACAGAATCTTCACATCAATTCCAAATAGATCCCATGCAAGGAATAGTGAGTACCAGGGACAGACACGCTTCATAATTAATAAATGGAATTTATTGAATGATATATCGTTCTGAGCCTTTCAAAACTTGATAGGCACTGAACAACAAGCAACCATTTAATTAAATTAGTAGGACCCCATGTTATTGGAGTTAACTTGGAATCAATGGTTTTGCTGTTCATTTTGGTACTGGTAGCATTCACTGGTGGCTTAGATCAGTCTAATGCTGAGTATAGTGGGGTGGCAGTGGCGATCAGGTTCGAACCCAGGCTCCCCCAGAGTTTGTGTGCATGTGCCCCTGAGCAAGACACTGGTCAGTGCCTGGTGCTGATCAATGCCTTGCATGGTCTCTTCCGCCATTGGCGGGTGAATGGGGTCTACAATCAAGCCAAACGCCTTAGATAAATGCACCATTTACCATTGTAGCAACAAATATAAAGTCCAGATAGGGTTTGACTTAAAAGTTCATGACCAAGTATAAATCAAATAGCTTCTAATATTCTATCAACATCTGCTTGCAGATTAGGGGCAATAGAATCATTTTCACAAACAAGCATTTCATTGGCTCGTAAAAACATATTTTTTTCACTAAAACAAAATTCACACTTATTTCATGTTCGTATGGCTCCAAAGTTCATGTGTTGCTCATTGTCGTGCATTTTGATCAAAGTTTGTAGGAGATGCATTTTAACTGTTTTACATATAATTCACAATGGCGGCTCATCTAAAGGTCAGAGTTCAGAAGTCAGAATACAAAAGTTGTTCGGCATAAGGAGACGCATAAGTGAATATAAGTTACAGTTCTGAGAGTCAAGCAGTTCATGAGTTATGAGTGTTCAAAGTTTGCAATTTTAGTTGAGTGCTATAGCGCGTGATCATTGTGATCATCACAATGATCACATGGCAATCAGCCCAGGGATAGCTCTGTTCTCACAATCGCTGTAGCATACCTGCTACATGCTTTTGCACTGTGAACTGTTTGAGGATATCCTTTCCAATTAATTTTTTCTCCATTTAACACCAAGGGCAACATTTTACTGATCTCGATGACCAAAATAAATTGATCACAATACTATTTGGCAGTATTTGGCACATTTGAATGTTCCAAAGCCTGCCACCTCATCTTAAAAAGAAGATTAGCCTTCCTAAGCACTGTTTGATCTGTGTAATTTCTACTTTTGGGTTTGTTTAATGCCCAATTGTCTTCATTATATGTAGTATAAGTTATGTAGTATAAGTTAAGTATAATTGAGAGGTAGCACCTACCTCTCAATGTTGCTGATGTTAAAAAAAATAAAAATAAAGCAAAAACAAACTTGGGTTCCTGTTTCAAAACTGACCACAATGGCACCAGACAATTCATTTCCCCTCAGGATAGAACAAGGATGTGGTGATCCTGTCGACAGAGCATCGTCCTACCACGGCCAGCTTAGGCAGACATGCAGCCCCAAACGGTCCAATCACATTCTTTGCCAACCTGCGGGCGACTGTGCTGCCCACAATGCACCGCTTGTGCACTTTCATGGAAGGGACAGGGAGGCGTGCATGCACGTCTGGTCCTTGAGTGCACACTGCTCAGATGCAGCCTAATCTACTGTATATGGGGGAGTAAGGTGGATTAAAGGAATAGTTCACCCCCCATCATTTGATCAGCATTAAAGAATCTTAGTTTAAAGGACAACTTTGTTTTTTTTTGTTTTTTTTTTCTACCTGTCATGTTTTAGCTTGTTATTAGAGAACGTAAAAGATGTGTTAATTGTTTTACATTCCTTGCTTGCTTCTTTAGTTTTAGGGATTTTTTAGCTATGGGAGGCGGTATTCGAACGTGGTTCCTAAATACATATTTGTTTACAAAATGTTATTATTATCTTCAACGTACTCCAGCCCTAATAAACCCCAGAAAATTATAGCTGGCTGCACATTACACGCTCCATTTTTGGGCATGTTCTGACCCAGAGGCTCAATATGGCAGTTTATCACATTCAGTAGATCACTTGTGGGCAGTTATAATTTCCTGGGATTTATTAGGACTGTGGTAGATAATAAAAAAGAAATATGAATAAAAACACATTACGTTACGTAATGTTTTAGGAGCATGTTCGAATGGCCCTTCCCAACACCCTAAAACATGAACCTTGGTTGCAAAACAAGAAAGTTGTCCTTTAAGAGTCTTTCAGAACGCCTCCAGGCTGGGACCTCTAGGACCTCCCCTTTTATATATATATATATATATATATATTATATATATATATTATATATATATATATATAATATATATATATATATATATATATATATATATATATTATATTTTTTTTTTTTTTTTTTAGCCCACGATTTTGCAACCCATTTTTTCACCCAGTGCCAAATCCTAATGTGATCCTGGGCTCATGCTTCCTTCAATGCATGAGGAGTCCAAGCTGCCTTCTTTTCACCTGACAGGGGGGAGTTTCCCTGGTTGGATGTAGCGCGTGGAAGGAACATGTTATTCCAACCAGTTCCAGTCCCCTCCATCAAGCCCCGGCTGGCCAAGGGGGAGGCAGTTTAGAGTCCAGGATTACAGCATGTTTTTGTGAGGGTATCTACCCTAAGGGACACGGGGAGAACATGCAAACTCCACACAGAAAGGCCCTTTCGCCAACCCCGCCTCGGGTATGGGCACTGAGGACGCGGAGGAGCAGACACGCCGCCAGCACCCACAGCAGCGCCCCTAGCAGGAATCGAACCCAGGACCTTCTAGCTGTGAGGCGACAGCACTAACCTAGGACGGGATCCCTGTCTCCATCATTTCCGTGAGCAATTCCGTGTGCAATTTCGTGTGTAATCAATGTGACAGAGAGACGTGGAACAACGCCAGGCCATTATTTCTAACCAGTACAACAAAGTACAGTATATATACATACAGTAAGCTATACATGCATGGTGATTAAGTTTAAAACAAGTAATACAGCTGGTTGTTCAATCACAACCAGCTGTTTTTGTGTTTTCAACACAGCATCAAACGGTGAGCTTAATTTCTACTGGTCTCTATTGCTGTGATAGTAGAAATGTCACCGTACAGCACGTTTTTAGGAAATAATTAAACAAACAAATGTGAAAAGGTTCCCATTTTTTGGGCATGCATTGTTGGGTTTGGCCATATAATGGCCACGGATGTGGTCTAAAAGTGTAGAGAAAAATAACGTATCTTACATTTCACTGGGGTTTTAAATTTGCTCTCTATCCACCTTATCATCATCACCACCCGGCTACTAGTATCAAATCAAACTATATATATTTGTACAGCACATTTCCAATGGCCAAGGTCGAACCAAAGTGCTTATCAGCCAGCCAAACCCTGTAACAATCACCACAGCACACAGTAAATACACCTGGGAACGGTCAATTTACATGTTCTTACTAACTCCTTGATTCCCTCAATTCTCACCTTTCCTATGCTGTTTTCTGTCTCTTCCAGGATGGCGGTATTGACAGAGGAGTCAGACGTGACGAATCTCTGAGCGAGCATCCATGGCCATACATTCCAGGGACTACAGCGCCTACCTGGGTTCCCACTTCAATACATCCATACCAGCTCCCTTGTGTTAATAAAGTCAGCTGAACTTTAAGCAGAAGGTGTGGTCTCTTATCAGTAGAAAAAAATGGATGCATGTGACAAAAGACAAACAGTGCTGTTGTAGATTTCCTGGAGGAAAGTGTATACAGGCTACTTCCCATAAAGGCAATTGATGGAAAAATATTTGGATCTTTTGAGGTTCTAATTTAACCTTCAAGAGGACAATTAGAAACTCAACTCAATATAGCTGCAAGCAGCGATAAGACAGGACCAATCAGATAGATAGCCTACTGTACTGATCTAGTGGTCATGAAGACTTTTGTCATGAAATGTATGCTAATCACAGAATGGAAGGCTCAGTTCTGGAGATTTGATTGGTATAAATTACAGCATAGATGCCCTTTCAGGAAATTAACCATTTCAAATAGCTAAATCTTCACTTAAAGACAATCATGTTTAGGTCATTTTAATGCATTTTGATCAAAGATTGTAGGAGGAGTAGGATTTTAACTGTTTTTCATATAATTCAAGATGTCCGGTCATCTAAGGGTCAGAGGTCAAGTGAGAATATGAAAGTTGTTCGGCATAAGTGAATATAAGTTACTTATTTAAAGTAACTATCCAAATAATTTACCTAAAATGAAGGACAAAACCTTACTCCTCCCCACCAGAGTAAAAAACATTTTCCCCAGGCATTGAGACGAAGCAAAGACATGATGTCCACAAGTCCAGCAGCATACAGTTAAAAAAATACATATAAAATACATTACACTTTAACTTGGAAATTTCTGGAATGTTCCAACACTGGGCGAGAGAGAGAGCAGAGAATAAAACTAAGTGAATGTATCTCTCGTGAGTGGAACTTTTAGCAACGTCAAACGTCAATGTGTGTGTGGACTGAAAGGTAAACAACAGCTACAGTCACACATAAAAACAAAAATATTGTAGGCCGACAACCTTTCACTGACTGAAATTTGTGTGAGAGGGCACATCGGAATGCATAACATAGAAACATGATGGCACTGTCAAAACGGCAGATCTACAAACTCATGGCGCGCGACCCAGTTAAAACCCATAGTACTATATACATGTATGTCATATATGTGACACACCATTTACTACAAGGGATGACATTCAAAGAGTGCTTTATAGTGCTAAGAATCATTAATGCATACATGCCGACCTTTACGCATTTTCACAATCACAGTGTCTTGTGGATACATTAGCCGTTGTAGCCAAACAGAGCGTATAGAAGGCTCTGAGTGCATCCTTCCATGCTGTTCGCAATTACTGACACGTTAATCTTCTAACTTATAGCCAGACTCTCGTCAAAATGTCCAAGAAGAAAGCGCCATTAAGGAATTATTTTGGTGTTCCACCACCGCAATCTCCAAAGAGACGTCAAATTGAACCACCACGCTGGGCCGCACAGTGGCTGCTGCTATAAACTAAACAGCGGGGCGAGGCGCCGAGTCTCTCCGATCCAGAGGGCTCCTTGGTCGGGGAGGCCCGGCACGCGCTCCCCTTGACGAATGCAGCGAGATGTGGTGCTAAATGGGCTATGCCGCGGGCGGGCATCCAAATCTAGCCGATAAAACTGCATTTTCATACAGGGGTAAAGGATTTCGGTCAGCCAGCTTTTGATAAGCACGAGAAAAGTAAAGAGCACGTTAAGATAGTTGAAACAATAAATAACGATCGCGTGTGTGCGCGCGCGTGTGGGAGAGAGAACCCACATTGACTTGTCCATAGCTGGAAGCCTGAAAGAGGAATTCCACCACAAAGCGGAATTCCACCCATTTCCAACATATTATTATGCCGTTAATATACACCTGATTGATGTTGTGTTGTGTGGTTCCCCCATTCTGACTCCTAGAAATGGAGAAATTAACATGGTGAAACATCTTTTATCACGTCAATAATTTTTCTTTTAGGGCCTTTTTCCTGAGTGTGTACAAATGGAATCGGTACATTTGGACACATAGGAACACGTGTGTGTGTATATGTATGTATGTGTATATGTATGTATGTGTATATATATATATATATATATATATATATATATATATAATATATATATATATATATACTGTATATATAGTTTGGAAAGTTCAGGCTCAGGATTTCTTTTTTTTTTTTTTTTTTTCTTTAATCCCTGTTATTAGCACTTTGGTCCAAAACCCGTAACAATACTTCACCCAAATTCTCCTTATTTAACAGCACTTGATAACTTTACTGCTGCTGGTGGTTATGCTGTTTGACTAAAACACTATTCATTAGTGTTTCACTTTCTCACACTATTACAGCCGATTTAATAGTATTGAGTCAGTGTCATGGATTGCAATGTTTGGGGGCACGCAACTTCTTTTGGGCTAAAATCTACTGAAACATACCTCATGATAAGTGAGAATGTGAAGTTGATATAGGCATGCAAATGTGCCTTGCTGCAATGTGCGCTGCACTGCTGTGCTGCTGCGCTGTCGGGCCACCGCACCCCGGTAATTTGCTACTCAAAAATGTTTTCAAAGGTTGGCATGTATGTTAATGGATAACCACAGTTATCCATTAAACTCAGTTTAACTGATATTCAGTACTGAATAACAGTTAAACTGACACATGATGACGTGATTATACTACCTACAACACTGCGTGCTTCCATGGAACAGTTTTCATAACTTTGTATGGAAGAAAATGTTGTACAAACGTATATACATCTTCAGGGACCACATACAAACACCTGCAGAGAGCCAGAGACCAACAGTGGTCCATGGACTACCTGTTGAAAACCCTTGCATCCAAGCTCCTCGTATTTTTGGCCTGGTCCTCATTTTGATTATAATCACCAATCATCAGTAAAATAGTATCGACAACTCACCCAAACATCATGTGAAGAGAAGAAGCGCAGCAGTTACAGTGCAGAAGTGCAATCTTGGCAGAAGCGTGCAGGCATGCTTCCTGTTCCAACCAAACTGACACACAACGCTATTACTCATGTACGGTACGTTAATAGTTGGGGGTGAGAATAGAGGAGAGAATAGATTCGCACACCAATTTAAAAGCTCCTAAAAGTGTATTGACAACAGAGCAGCAAAGAAATAAAAACGTATCAGGCCTATAGTGGCCTTCGTTAGGCATACTGAGTATACCTGAAAGTAATTTACCCAAGGCAGAGTCATGACCCCCCCCCCCCCCCCCCCCCCACCCCCCCCCCCCAAAGAAAAAGGATAAAAAAATAAAAAATAAAAGACTAAATTAAAAGTATGACATGAGATAGGGCCCTCTCAAATATTGGGGCTGTGGCTCCCCGGCTATGCAAAAGTGATCTCCAATGGTGCGTCTAGCCTGCGGTATGCGGTAGGAAAGATTGCAAGAGGAAGGAAGACGATCTGGAGCAACTCAATCAGTTCAAGTGTGCATGGGTGCAAGTAAAAACTGAGAACATGCCCCTTTGGTAATATTAGACTAATAGAGTAATATTACATCACTTGGACTCAAGAGTAATATGCAGCTTATACATATTACTTTTAGATTGCTTTTGCATCACTAAACTCACAAAGAAGGTAAGTAACAACGCAATCTTTTATAGTCAGAAGAAAAGTCACCCACTTTACAAATAGGGTGACCAGATGTCCCTCTTTGCGTGGGGCAGTACCTCATTTTCAAGACTTTTCAAGCATCCTACAAACTGATGAGTCTCTATCCCACATTGTGACTGACAGGCATCAGAGTTCAAAATGCCCTAATAATTTGTAGTGTCTGTTGTATCATTTCTTGCTATGTTTTTGGAATAATCTCCGCATGGTACCACTATATTTCCACACTAGAGAGGCCACATCGCACACTGTCGTATCAAAAATAGCCGATCTACTGTACAACCTCAAAACGCGTCGCACTACGATGCGTTTTGAGATTGTAGATCGGCTACTTTTGATACTGTTTTTGATCAGCTGTTTTTACTACATGTGAAATGGAACTCTTTTTTAGAAGAATATTTTTAGAATATTGACATCCAGATGTTAATAATTTGATAACTACATTTTGTCCTGTTTTCCCACTTGACTTGTCCCACACATACAACACTTCTGTCCCTCTAATGAACAGTTTGGATCTGGTCACCCCTATTTACAAATCTTTATAATCCTAAGGTTGCCTGACACCCAGTAGGAATCATCATTTCATTTCCCTTGAATCCCCAGGGGAAATAATTTAAGGTGGCGAGTCTGGGCTGGAGCAATGCAAGATATGAGGAGGACACACACGAGATCTTTCTTCATGTTTCAATGTCGCAACTCTGGCTGTGTGTATGTCTGACTGTGAACTGTAATAATAATGGATTGCTGTTCATTGTTTTTTTTTTTTTTTTTTTTTTTTAGGTCAAAGTAAAGTCACGTTAGCTTACCTCCCTTCACCAACGCAATAGTGTTGAAAGCAGCAGCATGCCGAAATTCTGACTTGTTTGTCTTATAGCTTTTCAATAGTATAGTCACATATTACGCCATATATATACTGTATCAGATGGAAGACCCTAGTTACCAGTTAGGAAGTGTGGCTACCTGTACGGTTACATTCCCTGCCCCTACTGGCACTCAGCTCTCGATTTTCATATTATTGCCACACCACCTGTTAAAGAAGAGTATTTGTTTATTAAATAGGTGTGTCTGGTGGTTCAGGCCAGAGATTTGAAAGTAAAATGTTAATAATTTATCGTTTAAGGAACCCTTTCAGGCCGGGAATCCATATTTGGATTCTGTACAGTATGTACAGTATTCCATAATTAACTTTATTTGATGCTGAAATATAAATATTTCCGGTTTTTCAAAAACCTTAGGTCAGGCCTAAATGGATTAAGGAACCTCCTATATCGAATGCACTGCAGCGGACCTGCATGTACAGTAAAACACCATAGATAAGAGCTGAATTGAGCCTGTATAGGAAAGAAAATCAAAGGTGCACACAAAGTCAGAAGGTCAAGTCTTGAGGTTTTCTTCAGAATATCTGAGACAGAGACGACACTGTGGCACATTATTATATGTACACTCACAAAGTGGTCCACTCCTCACAAACATTTTATTTGAGTGATTTTTTTGGACAATTACATCGAACTATGAATGCAACCGTTTTTTGTAAGTCTGTAATCTACCTCAAAATGATAAATGGTGCATCCAAGGTGTTTTTCATTGTGCACATTCACACCGATTCTGACGGAATCCATGCAAGGCACAACCAAAGCATCATATTGGTGCGTCCCCCTTCTATCGGTGGTCCTATCGTATCGGTGAAACTGTCACCAATTTTAAAAAGTGTGCACTTTTTGAACACTACACGCTTCTATAGGGATCCCTTGATCACACTTGATTCACCAATTTGATTTTGATTAATCAGTGTCGAAAACCGATTCAATCTTCGATTTTGATTAGAAACCGATCCGATCAAGCACATGTTTAAGTCTGTGTGCTGTTGTAAATCTGGCAGATAGCACACTTTTTTATCTTTACCCTTTGTTACTGCTATTTTAGCCTGGAATGTTAAATCAGGCTTGATCAAGTGATATTACTCAACACAGAACATAACCTGCCCAGAATGATGGTCAAGAAAACACAAAAGTAGATTGAGTTAAACTGTCCTAATTATTTTTAGCCAATGACCAGAGCCAGCTTTTTATTTTAGCCCCCCCCCAACTGAATAATATTCAACATGTTAAACTTTGATTGACTGATTGATTGACAACTGTATTAACAGTTTGGAGACGACTGTGATTGTGACACCATGACGCATTTCAAGTTGTTTAATCATCAAAAAACATCTAGGTTAGGCAGGAAGTTATAGTGTGTGTGTGTGTGTGTGTGTGTGTGTGTGTGTGTGTGTGTGTGTGTGTGTGTGTGTGTGTGTGTGTGTGTGTGGTGTGACAGAGAGCGCATGAGAGGGAGTGTCTGTGTGTGAGAGAGAGATGGAGAAATAGAGAAAGAGAGAGATAGAGAGACACAGATATAGGGCCTGTGACGTTAATGGTTTTCCCACGCCATCTAGAGACAGAGTTCTGACACTCCTGTTCACTTCAGTGTTCACTCCTTGGTGTCTAGTAGTGCTACTGGGGAAGACTGTGACAAAAATCCTTTACCACAGTGAATGGGTTCAAATGGAGTCCAGTGGACAGACAAAGTGTGAACAATCATCCTGTATTAAAGGAGAGTTCCACACCAAAACACATTGGGCATCCATCTACCTCAGTCCCTGTGACATATTGTACTTGATTTTTGTCATAGATGCCCCCTGCTCTACATTTCCCCCTTGAGATCCCCCCTCTGCCCCAACAGTTTGCATTGACAAGCACTAGAGCGCTGCAGTCCCACCCCCAAGGCCTGTTCCAGAAGTGAATTCCCTGTTCGTTTTCTTCACAGACTTCAACACGTACTGTATTTATATAAAGACGTTTATGCTATGGACAAAGCCAACTCTGGTTGCGACAAATCATGGCAAGCAACACAATTTTGTGAGCCCCGCAAATAATTATAAAAAATGGTTACAAAATGTTGTGTTTATTTGTTTGGTCCTAAATATTGAGCCCAGATAGCATCATATGATCGTAACAAGATGTGCATATGCACACAACCTGGGGGGAGGTGCAACAGGCCAACAGCACATACACCAAGGCCCACCACCACTCAATCCTGATTGGAGGAAGGCCCCTCTCATCCTGATTGGACGAAAGGCTTTTCTCCCAAAGCCCAAACTGAAACTAGGATTTTTTGACCCGAGGGGTTCATTGGAGAAAGGGAGGAACTCCTTATGTGGTCAGCACACTCTATAGTAGGGAGGATAAGCCAAAAAAGAAGAAGAAATAAACAATACTTGAAACAAGAGTTGTGCCCCTACGGGGCACAGGTCTCCACCGTCTGGGCTCAGGTTTGAACGTGTACTAGTACTAGTGTGTCAACTATGACGTCATCATGACGTCATAGTCGGGAGGACAGACAGATCGAGGGCACAGACGGGCTACGTGCACGGACAGAAGGCGTTTATAGTCGGGAGGACGGACAGATCGAGGGCACAGACGGGCACAGACGGACAGATCGAGGGCACAGACGGGCTGCGTGCACGGACAGAGGGCGTTTTATAGTCACCACCTACGCTGGAGACAATAAACAAAATCACTTGCTATACTATGGAATGATTATCATGCCTTTAATAATTCGTAACTGTAATTAATAATCCGTAACTGTAATTAATAATCCGTAACTGTAATTGTGCTCCGTGTCTCTGCAAAATAAATCCAGTATTAATCAGTATCTGTAATTGTTTTCTGTATATCTGCAAAATAATCTGTGTCAAATTTCACAGGTGTAGAAAACAATTTTGCAGTGGTGAGGTTTTATTTTTTGTATTTGCAGCTTTGAATCACTGCAAAATCGTTTTGTCCCTCTGCAAAATAAATATTGTGTTGTGCAACTCTTGTGTTTTGCAACATTGTAAAAGTATTCGGTCTGCGCAACAACGACTGCGGCGACATCTGCTGTTCAAGTACAACACCACACATCTACAGTTTGAAAAAACACGATTCAAAAAGTTACAGATTTTGGCAGTGTCTTCACTTCACCGCGGAGAGCCAATCAGCAGTTGGCTTACTCAGCAGTGCACCATTTTGATTGGTTGGCCAAAGGAAGCAGTCTCGCCAATCCCAGTCATTCATAATACATGAATATGAGATCCCATTGTTGGGAAGTAAAGAGGTCTAATGGCGGCTGCTCTATAGCCCAGCACAGCTTTAGTGATCTTAAATCACTTTATTTTAGATCGTTTTGTGTAATAGTAATGCATAAACATTGCAGAGACTTTAGACGTTTCTGTACAATGGTTTAAAACTGCACGAGGGTATGCTTAAAGTATCTTATTTAAACAGGGACAAACTCGGACTGCAGTTTCTACCCCCCTCAATGTCGCCCCTCCACCCTCTGACAGAGATGTGATTGCTGTGCTAGCACAGCATTAGCATAACTATAGCAGTTCTGACAACAGCTATGTGATTGCTGTGCTAGCACAGCATTAGCATAACTATCAGACAACAAAAGAAGAACATTTGGGGAAAACTCCGCTATTTTATATACTATCGTTTTGACAGATACCATTAGTCTGTTGGCTTGTGTATAATCTAAATATCAGATAAACGTGCATTAGCAACGATATGTTTATAACCAGTGTTATTTTAGCAATTCTATTAAAGCTAACAAATATAAGACTTCCGGTGCTGATCACTTCAAAATAAGACTACCCTTTATAGTATTGAAAAGCGATCCATTTGCACACTTAAACGAACATTCAGCATTCATTAAACAACGCACCCACATACATTTGTACACATACTGTGTACAAATGTATGTATAAATAACAAAAACGTTACAAATACATCAGTAACATAAAAATGATATCTCCATGGATACATACAATTCACTGGGAGACGGCTCGGTTGCCATGTAGTGCCATGTAGTTGAGAGAACAACAAGCAAACTGGTCTATTCAAATGACTGTTGCAGCTATAGTAATTCGTAATTCGTAAACGGTTTCATTTTCAAGGACTCCCATCCCCCATTGGGTTTAATGACAATTCTGGCTCTGGGACGCCCACTTTATATTATAAAATCATTGCTTATTTAGTGCACATTGCCTTTTATCTCTATTGTAACTCAGAGTTGCACATCCATACACATTCTGCTGGGTGTGCCCTGCCCCTAAGGACCCTGGGGGGAGGGGAGGGGGTCAACACTTGCAGATAAGCTACTTTCAAATATCCTCGGTCCAGGGGACCCCCCAGGGGTGACTGGGGGAGTTTCCATTTCTAAATGAATAGTTGGGAGCCAAATGGGCCCTCATGGATGTGTAGCTCTGATTTACAATGGGGCTAAAAAGCTCAACAAGCCTACTGAATAGTAGTCTATTATTCATCAATTTAGATCATTTTATGTTCTTGATAACGTTTTTATCTAAGTATTTTACACTGAAATATAATAGGTGTATTTCAATGCTGTAATGCAATTGGATCTTCTTTCAATACTATGAAGCCTACTCTTATTTCTTATGTCCATTTGGAGGGGGGTCAGGGACCCCCCTCCAAATGGACCCGATATGGATGTGTAAGTGTAACTCTGAGTTACAGTAAGGATAAGAGGCAATGTAATCTAAATAATATTAGTAGTACAATCAAGAGAAATCTGAATAAAACGTGAATAAATGACACAATCCAAGTATAGAAATACTATAAAGTGAGTTCTGTTGTTTTGGAGCAACCTTTTATCCTCCAGCCTCTCCAGGCAAGTAAAACAGGTTTTAGTGGAAATAGTGATGGGCCATTACATTAGCACTTTCTGTTGTTTTGGGGACCACCCTTGACACCTCCAACCGTTTATGAATCATTACTATAGCTGTAACAGTCGTTTGAATAGACCAGTTTGCTTGTTGTTCCCTCAACTACATGACACTACATGGCAACCCGAGCTGTCTACCAGTGAATTGTATGAGATATCCATGGAGATATCATTTTATGTTACTGATGTATTTATAACGTTTTTGTTATTTATACATGCATTTGTACACAGTAGGCCTATTTGTAAATATGATGGTGCGTTGTTTAATGAATGCTCATTTAAGTGTGCAAATGGAACGTTTTTCAAAACTATAAAGAGTAGTCTTATTTTGAAGCGACCACCACCGGAAGTCTTATATGTGTTAGCTTAGAATTGCTAAAATAACACTGATTATAAACATATCGTTGCTAATGCACGTTTATCTGATATTTAGATTATACACAAGCCAACAGACTAATGGTATCTGTCAAAACAATAGTATATAAATAGCGGAGTTTTCCCCAAATGTTCTTCTTTTGTTGTCTGATAGTTATGCTAATGCTGTGCTAGCACAGCAATCACATAGCTGTTGTCAGAACTGCTATAGTTATGCTAATGCTGTGCTAGCACAGCAATCACATCTCTGTCAGAGGGTGGAGGGGCGACATTGAGGGGGGTAGAAACTGCAGTCCGAGTTTGTCCCTGTTTAAATAAGATACTTTAAGCATACCCTCGTGCAGTTTTAAACCATTGTACAGAAACGTCTAAAGTCTCTGCAATGTTTATGCATTACTATTACACAAAACGATCTAAAATAAAGTGATTTAAGATCACTAAAGCTGTGCTGGGCTATAGAGCAGCCGCCATTAGACCTCTTTACTTCCCAACAATGGGATCTCATATTCATGTATTATGAATGACTGGGATTGGCGAGACTGCTTCCTTTGGCCAACCAATCAAAATGGTGCACTGCTGAGCAAGCCAACTGCTGATTGGCTCTCCGCGGTGAAGTGAAGACACTGCCAAAATCTGTAACTTTTTGAATCGTGTTTTTTCAAACTGTAGATGTGTGGTGTTGTACTTGAACAGCAGATGTCGCCGCAGTCGTTGTTGCGCAGACCGAATACTTTTACAATGTTGCAAAACACAAGAGTTGCACAACACAATATTTATTTTGCAGAGGGACAAAACGATTTTGCAGTGATTCAAAGCTGCAAATACAAAAAATAAAACCTCACCACTGCAAAATTGTTTTCTACACCTGTGAAATTTGACACAGATTATTTTGCAGATATACAGAAAACAATTACAGATACTGATTAATACTGGATTTATTTTGCAGAGACACGGAGCACAATTACAGTTACGGATTATTAATTACAGTTACGGATTATTAATTACAGTTACGAATTATTAAAGGCATGATAATCATTCCATACTATACCTTTAATACGAAAATATATGGGAAATTCACTTTTGGAACAGGCAAGGGGGTGAGGGGCAGCAGGGCCCCTATACCAGGGGTACCCCTATACCAGGGGTTTTCAACAGGTGGTCTGGGGACCACCAGTGGTCCCTGAGAGGGTTCCACGTGGTCCCCAGGCTAAATGATGGACAGTTGGTTAACCAGATGTAACTCTTGAGAATGTAAAAATGAAATGGACCAAATCGACCCTTGTGGTGGACCCACAAGGGTCCATTTGGTCCATTTCATTTTCATTCATTTTTGGTTTCATTTTCACACTCCCAAGAGTTAAAACATTCATCATCTGAAAGTCTACACTGTTTTGTTTGCAAAATCCAGCCTGGAATTGTGGACAAAAACAAAATAGTTCTGTAGTAGTTCTAGGTCCTTTGGTGAGAATAAAAGGTGGTCCCTGGTGTCAAAAAGGTTGAAAACCCCTGCTCTATACCACTTCAAAGGAGTTTTGCCCTGTCCTTTGCTAAACCGTATCGTGTTGTGTTCAGCATTCCTACTTTCCGCAGGACCTGGTCCACCCTGGGGACCAGTTTCTCCTGGAAGTCCCACAGCCGCTTGTCGACGTGTAGCTGCTCTATGGTCAAGCCTTTCTGCAGAGCCGTGCGGCAATGGATGATCCGGCACACATCCGGAGGCACCTTGAACGTCTGCCCGGAGCTCTTGATCACTTCGTGCACCGAGGTCTGCTCCACCATGCTGCGTTAAGGCATGGGGAGGCATGAGCATGCAAAAAAATGACAGAGCGTTATTAGGCCACATACTGGCCCGACCTAACCTGAAATGATTTTTCAACGAGTGGTCCTTGAGAAGGTTCCAGGTGATCCCCAATTAAGCAGCTAAATGATGAGGGGAGTTGGTAACCAAATGGACCCTTTGAGATCTTTAACTCTTGAGAGCGTAAAATGAAGCCAAATGGACCCGCACAGATCCATTTGGTTGGCTTCATTTTGACGCTGTCAAGAGTTACAAACATTTAATTTACTTCATTCACAGAGTGAATGAAGTACAACGTGGAATTAGCCCTTCACTAAGACCCTCCCCATTCTGTCATTGTCCAATAGGCATGCCAGAAGAGGAAAGCTTGTCCAGGAAAGCTTGAGCTGCATAGCAACAGTTGCTGAACTATTTGGACTGGCATTGGACAGTTACTAAACTCTGCCCCAAAGGGCGGGGATTTGAGAAGGGCTCATTGTGACAAAGTTCTTTGGTTTTAGTGTCTGACAGGCTAAATGTCATCAAATGGTGGTCTGTGGCTCAAATAGTGTGGCCTGGTATGAAAATGGTTGAAAACCACTGGCCTAGAGGAGCAGGGATGGGTGCAGCCAGGATCTGTCCTCGCCATTGCATAGTTTATTAGGCATCTTTCGCGTTAGAGTGCTGTTTATATTCATTAAACACAAACACAACAACACCAATGAGGCCTATGTACTGTACCTGGGCTGAACTATCATCTTGTATGGGTGGTACACGGTTCGGTCTGGCTCTTCTCTGTAGATGTGCTCCAGAATATTGACCCCTGGCACCCCTTCCCACTGGGGCAGGTGGAACTTTCTGCTGGGCTCAAAGTGTGTGAAACGGAAAGAAGTGGCTCTCAATGCGGAAGACGCCCGCCTATATGGTGGAATAAGGCATTGGAGATGAATTTCTTATCGGCCCAGTTCATGAAAAAAAAAAAAAAAACACTGAACACAAACATGGAACTGCAGACTCCTGAAAATGGCACATCTTTAAGCTTACAACGCCTGCGTTGCCGTCACAGCCTATAGAGAAGGCAAAAGATGTGAAATTTCATCATACTTTATGGAGCATGTGGTATGTCTAACTAGGGGGATTTTGTGATGCAGAATCCATTCCAAGCATTTGTTTTTCTCAGAAAACATCCCTTGGGCTAAAAACAGCCATACCAGTCATCACAAACTGTATGTATTCCCAATTACTGTGTTTTTGTAAAAGTAATGCTTGGAATGGATTCGGTTTGGATCATGAAAAACCCCTAGTTAGACATTTCGCCGTTTCGCCTTCTATCGGTTGAAGGCAAAACTAGTACCTTGACTTTGACCTGTTTTTATGAGGTTTCCCACAGGATTTGAATTTCAGCATTTTAGTTCACATTAGCAATTAGTAAAATAAAAATCCTGGTAACGATTTAGTTTCCAGATTTGTCAAATACCTGATAAAATAGCCTATATTATTATTATAAAAGGTCTTAGAAGTCTGTATGTTTTCTAGGGCCTCCCCCAATTCATGTGGGGACCTGCCTAGTTGGAGCTCTCAATTCACAGGTTGAGAAGCACTGAAATAGGGCGGAAGTTAAAAGGATCCCTGTCCAATGAGACAAACATTGCTTAAAACATTATACTTCACCTATATAACTAAAATAAACAAATAAAAACACCATTGGCATCTTATTTCTTTCATAAATAGAGAATATTTCACTCAACAGGAACTGCTCCTGTCTCAGGATGATGATGTCACGTGCCCTTGTGTGGTCTAGCTCTATGGAATATAGAATGCACATGCTCATGTGACATCATCATCCTGCGACAGGAGCACCTCCTATTGAGTGAAAGATTCTCTATTTAGGAAAGAAATAAAGTATTGAAGGTTTTTTTTATTTGCATGTTTTAGTTATAGAAGGAATAGTGTCATAAGGCATATTTGTCTCATTAGCCAAGGATCCTTGGGCTCCATGGGGTCGAACAGAGCCATCAAGATAGAAACAATTTCTGATACCAATGGTACAATTAACATACATATTTTACTTTCTGTAAAATATGTATGTAAAAAACTATTGGCCTTATAGGGTAATAGTTAATATTTTACTCTCCTAACTAATATTGCCCAGCACTTCTTATGCTATACTGTAGGTTACACAAACATGCAAGTATTAAGTGAGAATGCAACTTTAGTGAACTATTTAGGTACATGGGTATCTTAGTGACATACTGTATATATTAAGACAGGTACATGGGTATTTTTGTATCGAATCTTGTGAACCATTTCAAGATGGTGTTGTCAACCCTAAGCCAACCCAGATTGTCAAAGTGGGCAGGAAGCGAGAGCAAGTAACATCCTGACCAGTTTTTTTTGTTTTTATTGGAGGTCTGGAACCTACGTGGGGGTACTGCCGTTGGAGCTGGTCCATCAGGGACGGCAGGCTGTCGTGTTGGTACGGCATTATAATCTCGTCGATGTCGTTCAGCAGGACGTAGCGCGAGCGGCCCATGGACCTGAGCAAGCACTCGTTGAGCGTGGTCATCTGGCCGTAGTAATGGATGTCGCCCCCGGACTCCGAGCGCAGCCACCCCCGGGACGGCTGGAGGTACCGGTCTATGGGCCAGGGGACCATCTCCACCAGACCCTCCTGGCTGTAATGGTGCAGCAGGAGGAGGTCCAGCTCTGGACCGCAGCTGGTGTTGTAGATCACCACCCGGTCCACTCCCAGCAGTCTGTGTGGTTGGGAAGCAGTGGTTCCAAGAAGTATACACACATGTTTCACATAAGTAACAAGTGTAAATATGGCAATGTACTGTAGGACTTACTCTGTTGCAAGTACAAGTCCAGAATTCAAAATGTTGAGTTAAAGTGCAAAGGTATTGGCTTTAATACTTAACAGTATCACTGCCAAACCCTTGTTTCCTGTGTTTTTGTGGCCACTAGGGGGCGCCTAAGTATTTTTTTTTTTTTTTTTTTTTTTTTTTAGGGCAATGCTCTAAAGCAGTGAAAGTGTTTTAAAGGTGCGTCGGAAATGGAGGAATGGAGGGCATTTTACTTTGAAGTTTCAGCCTGAAACGCTGATCTTAAAGGTAGGGGAAGTGATTTCACTTTTGTCAGATATCACCCAAAAAATATTTTTTTTCTGTTAAAATGCTCTATTATAAGGTGTGGAAACCACATATGGAGTTTCCCCCTCCCCCACGTTAGCAGAGGAGCTAATAAAAGTTCCCCAGGTCACCACAATTCTCCTCCAATCAGGAGCGAGCAGCAGGTTCACATAGTGTAGCTACTGTTGGGGGCCCCTAGTGCACCAGGCTGGTACTACACCATGAATTTCAAATCACTTCCCTACCTTTAAGTTTCGAAACCAATCAGAGCCCGCATCCCTTCAGGCTATGGTGAGAGAGAGGGACGGCTCTAAGGGCTTTACAGACGGGAAGTAATACGTCGCGCCTTCTAGTTCATTTTCAATGGAGCCGGCGTTTTGTGCTTAGATATAAACCAAGCGTGTGGCGTTCTCACACGGCGTTCAGTGTGCTCATGCATGCTTGTTTCATGCACACACACGTGATTTATTTTAGACCACAATCCTGTGAGCTGTTTTTTCTCCACGCTACGCAATTCTCATCTGCCGGCACTGACTGGCGCGGTGGAATCGCCGCGATAATGGGTGCGTTTCAGACTCCCTTTTTCCTTAGTCCCTGGATATTTTTGGAGGTGATCTAATTAAAGGAAGACTTAAAAACATGAAAAACAAAAACAATAAAAAAGCAATGTAACAATTATTTTGACCATGAAATTACATATACAAGTAGGAGCTTTAAAGGGGCGCTGACCTGTACATCTCCAGCGTCTGTGCAAACTGCAGCACGTTGTTGTAGTTTCCGAACAGGGAGGAGATGCAGACGGTGAAGTCAAACCGGGGCTTCCCTCCCTCCTCCTGATCCAGGTTACCTACGGGGAGGAGGCCGTGCTGCCGCCAGCGCCACGCCTCCTCCTCCTCCTCACCATCACCGTCCGCTGTGGCATTGGGGCTGCTTCGGTGAACCGACAGGCCAACGTGCGTGGCATTGGTGCAGCCCGCGGGGATCCGGCACATGACCGCCGTGGTCACGAAGGGGAAGCCGAAACCCTCAGGGTGCGGCGTCACCAAGGCCGGAGGCAACGTGTCATCGTGGACCAGGCGTCCAGCACAGCAAAAGACGCAGTAGAGGGGCCCGATGGAGTCGATCCGGAATATGCCGATGATGCGCAGGTCCCAGCCGGGCACCCGGCGGTCCGGGTAAGCCGAAACCAGGAGGTGTTTGGTGCCGTCCAGAGGGGTGATGGTCTGTGTGGGGCTGCGGCAGGGGCACGACGGGACAGGAGGAGCACTGGTGCCCGACGGGACAGGAGGAGCACTGGTGCCCCAGGCTGTGACGAATCTGAGGTCCGTTTTACAGTACCAAATTATACCAGTTGAAGAAATGGAGAAGACAGCGAGGCAGACCCACAGGCATTTTCGGTTATTCATCAGCCAAGGTGTAAAACCAGCAGCGATGGACGCTCCTCCAACAGTCATCCTGACAGACAGGATGGTACCTGGTGATACATAAAAGTAGGCTACAGCATGTTGCTGTAATGCTGCCATTTCAGCCAAGCAACCAACATTCAGAATGCTTAAAAGATGACAGAGTGTCATGATTTTTTTTGTATATTTATGTGCCGTGCGTGAACCTTGGTTTTTGCCCATTCTCTCAGAGGTACCTCAGGACACCTTGCCTAAACACGGGAGTGTTTAAACAACCCTCAAAATCTAAATCACCCCCTCCAGATGCACCTAATATGCAGTGTTGCCAATAAGCCACAAGATGGTGTTTGCTTTTAGTGAGCACAGAGCAAGGTCTAATAAATTATAATCTACAATATAATAAAGGCTCTTAACATTTTCTTCAAATGAGCCTCATAGGTCTTTTCCTCAAGTCTGATCCTGTGAGTAAGGGACAAATTTGAATTTATTAAAAAAAAATATACGTCATAACTGCTAGCCTACTAATAGCCTGGCCTAACCCAAAATGACTTTGGCCTAGGGGGGCAGGCACGCAGCATGCAAGCTAAATTTCTCACTCAGAGAGTTTCTGTTTTCAATGATAAAATGCTGTGGGTTTAGTGGTGCCACAGCTGTAGTTACTTAGTAGCAGTAGTAGTGTTTCAAATCATTTATAAGCAATTTGAAATATCTTGGGTTGTTTTGCATGCCATTGTGTTTGGTGGGGCAGTTAAGGCATTTAGGGGGGTTAATAAACAGTGGACGGAATGCATCTGTTTTTTTTATAGATTGGCTGGAAGTGTGTGTGTGTGTGTTTGTGTGTGTGTGTGTGTGTGTGTGTGTGTGTGTGTGTGTGTGTGTGTGTGGTGTGTGTGTGTGTGTGTGTGTGTGTGTGTGTGTGTGTGTGTGTTGTGTGTGTGTGTGTGTGTGTGTGTGTGTGTGTGTTGGGGGGGTGTTATGAGTAAGATCCTCCTTCCTGGAGCCAGGGCATTTAGACAATGAAGTGTCTGTCATGACACAACAGCCAGGATGCTTACTAACAACAATAACTGCAGATCAAATCGCACTGCACTAAGAATCAGGCTTACTGTTTACAAAACATGGAGTATCATTGTGGTCTTCAGATAAGGGCGTTCTGTTAATTACCGTGACTAAACCGACAAGTACGGGTAACGATTGTTTTAAGAATTTGCTGAAAACGTATTTATTTCGAATGCATGTTGGTGTCTCAAATGTCCATTTAACCTACAGTGGGGCAGGTCTGTCGCGGCAGATTTATACCTGTCGCGACGCCTGCTGCAGTCGGGAAATTGATTTCACTGTTTATCATTTCTTCAACTTGTATGGCCATTTGGTTATACATTGGTTGTTGTAATTGTCTATAGTGATTAGGGTTAAGTAGTCTTTCTCCTTCAATAGAGGCCTTTCTGAGACCTATATATCCCATACTCTGAGGGGTCATCTTGATGGTAAGCCATAAGTTATATTCAATGGAATGTGGATGCAATGACAGGCGGAGAGAAGATACTACTACTACTACTAGCCATACCACTACTACTACTACTACTAGCCGTACTACTACTGCTACTACTACTAGTACTACTACTACTACTACTAGTACTAATAGCAGTAACTACACATGCCAGCAATGGATGTGATGACAGGCAGAGAGGAGATACTACTACTACTACTACAACTACTACTACTAATAGCAATACTACTACCACTCCTACTACTACTAGCAGTAATACTTCTAGTACTAATACTAGTACTAATAGCAATAACTACACACACCAGCAATGGATGTGATGACAGGTGGAGAGGAGCTACTACTAGCACCACTCCTACTACTACAATGACAACAACAACTACTACTACTAGCAGTACTAGTACCACTACTAATAGCAATACTACTACTACTACTACTACTACTACTACTACTAGCAGACCTAGTACTACTAGCAGTACTACTACTACTACTACTGCTACCAATGCTAATGCTAGCAACATGCTAACATGCTAATGCTAACATTCTAACCCGAACATGCTAATGCTAACATGCTAACCTGCTAATGCTAAAATACTAATGCTAACATGCTAATGCTAACATGCTAACCTGCTAATGCTAAAATACTAATGCTAACATGCTAATGCTAACATGCTAACATGCTAATGCTAACATGTCAATGCTAACATGCCAACATGCTAATGCTAACATGTCAATGCTAACATGCCAACATTCTAATGCTAACATGCTAATGCTAGCATTAGCATGTTGACATTAGCATGCTATCATTAGCATATTAGCATTATCATGCTATTGTTAGCATGTAGTAGTAGTAGTACTGCTAGTAGTAGTAGTGCTAGTAGTAGTAGTACTGCTAGTAGTAGTAGTAGTAGTACTGCTAGTAGTAGTAGTACTGCTAGTAGTATTGCCATTAGTAGTAGTAGTAGGAGTGATGCTAGTAGTAGTACTGCTAGTAGTAGTAGTAGTACTGCCAGTAGTAGTACTGCTAGTAGTAGTAGTAGTACTGCCAGTAGTTGTACTGCTAGTAGTAGTAGTAGTAGTAGTACTGCCAGTAGTAGTACTGCCAGTAGTAGTACTGCCAGTAGTAGTACTGCCAGTAGTAGTACTGCTAGTAGTAGTAGTAGTACTGCCAGTAGTTGTACTGCTAGTAGTAGTAGTAGTAGTAGTAGTAGTAGTAGTACTGCCAGTAGTAGTACTGCCAGTAGTAGTACTGCTAGTAGTAGTGGTAGTACTGCCAGTAGTAGTACTGCTAGTAGTAGTGGTAGTACTGCCAGTAGTAGTACTGCTAGTAGTAGTGGTAGTACTGCCAGTAGTAGTACTGCTAGTAGTAGTACTGCTAGTAGTAGTAGTAGTAGTAGTACTGCCAGTAGTAGTACTGCTAGTAGTAGTAGTACTGCCAGTAGTAGTACTGCTAGTAGTAGTACTGCCACTAGTAGTACTGCCAGTAGTAGTAGTACTAGTAGTAGTAGTAGTAGTAGTAGTAGTAATAGTGGTAGTACTGTCAGCAGTAGTAGTAGGAGGAGGAGTGGTGCTAGTCGTAGTACTGCTAGTAGTAGTAGTTTTAGTAGAATGCATTGAACACTTCACACTTGTTTACCAACAAGATGGCCGCTCTTTCTGAGTATGGGACTGAGAAAGGCCTCTATTAAGTATTGATGCCTGCTGTCCATTGACTCCCCTTGACTGCAGTTTTAATGACTATAGGGCCTTTCACAGCATATAGCATTGTCAGAAAAGACAGAAACAGAAATGGAGGAGGAGTATGCATGTACATTCTTAATGATACAAATTTCATCACTCGCACTGACCTCCAACATGACAGTACTGAAACTATATGGATAGAATTACTAATGAAAAATGCCAAACCAGTTCTAGTAGGCACAGCCTAGTGAGCCTACAGACCTCCAAACCAGCAAAACCTTTACGACCTGCTTGAGAAAAGCCTAAAAGGTGAGGTGGGTAACGAAAAAAATCGCAATCGGCGACTTTAACTCCAATGCAGGGCCACAAGGCAAAGCATCTCCTGCTTTTAAATCTCTGTGTAGATTCTGCAGTATGCTTAATGTCAAGCAATTGATCACCAAACCCACAAGAGTCAGCAACCTTGCACAATCAACAATAGACCTCATTCTTACCTCCGACGAATCAAGAATTACTAATAAAGGTGTTATTGTCTGCGGATTAAGCGACCACTACATGATCTGCACACGTAAAAAAAACTTAAGCATAAATATGAACATCACAAAACTATTACCTCCAGAAATTTTAAAAATTACTCCAGCGAGACCTTTAACAGTGAGCTCACAAGTTCAAACGTGGATGAAGCCTGGTCCTGCTTCAAAACTAATTTCACCTCAGTTATAGACTCCATAGCCACCTTGCGAACCACCAGAGTAAAATCGCACTCCGAGCCATGGATGAGCTCTGACATCCTAAATGCAATGAAAAACAGAGATACAAAATGTGCAGAGATACTAGAAGCTAGTCCACATCAAACTATGGTGACAGTAATGTTCAATCTCAACTGGAAAATTTAAAATCACAACGTAACAAACTAAGGAACATGGTAAATAGCAATATCAAATCTGCAAAAAAAAAACTACATCAGTGAAAAAATGGAGGAAAATAAAAATGACCCTCACAAACTATGGAAACTTCTTAACAACCAGTTAGGATATGGACAGAAATCAAAAACCAAGGACTCTAATATTAACATCACAATAGACGAAAATCTCATAACAGATAAACAGGATGTAGCTAACCACCTAAACATCTTCTTCACCAACATCGCTACTTCACTATAACAATCTGCCCCCCCCACTCTGGGCGCTTTGATGATTTTAAACTGGTAACGGTAACCACTGAAGAGGTTCGCAAAAAACTGAACGCCCTTCAGCAACACAAGGCCACCGGGCATGATAATATCCCACCCAAACTCCTCAAAGACTCTGCCAACATCATAGCCCCATTTATCACCCATAGTATTAACCAATCCATTTCACAAGGCCAAGTTCCTCAAGATTTCAAATTAGCTAAAATAATCCCCCTTCACAAGAAAGGGAGTAAACTAGACCCTGTTAATTACCGCCCCATCTCCATCCTCAGCTCCATCTTAAAAGTTTTGGAAAAAAATGTATTTGAACAGATTGAAAAATATCTTTCCTCTAAAAAAAAATAATGTACGGATACCAATCTGGTTTTAGAACAGCTCACTCCACCGACTCATGCCTTCTTTATTTAAGTGACCACATCAAACATGAGATGGATGCTGAGATGGATGCTGATGTATTGCGGCAGGTCATGTTAGACCTTCAGAAGGCCTTTGACACTGTGAATCATAGCATCCTGATAAACAAGCTAAAAGCAATTGGTTTTGATAGCACCTCTGTAGGCTGGATGAAATCCTACCTGGAAGGCAGAGAACAGACAGTGGAGATAAGTGGAACATGGCATCAGCCTGCGACTGCAACCTGTTCCTTTTTGCAGATGACTCTGCACTGCTGGTCTCTGACAAATGTAAACTGCACGTGGAAAGCGTCCTAAACTCTGAACTCGGTAGAATTTGCACTTGGCTAGGTGATTACAAACTGTCTATTCACTTAGGCAAAACAGAATCCATCCTATTCGGGTCAAATACCAACCTTAGCAATGCTGGGAACTTCTCGGTCAGAGCAGGTGAAATAGTCATCACTCGGAAAGACGAAATCAAATATCTAGGGTCCACCCTAGAAGCAAAGTTATCTGGTGATATAATGGCCTCTACTGTAATCAAAAAGGTCAACCAAAGATAGGTAGTAAGACTACTAGCTATCATCAAAATGTTATTCATTGCAGAGACAGTGTTGCCTTAATATGGTGTAAGATCACACAAAACGTCTTGGTAAATGGTGCAAGGTGCATTTACTGTATACTGTAGTAAATGGTGCCTAGCTTTAAATAGAGTGCATAGCTTTAAATAGATTGTGGATCCAATTCACCCATTCACACACCAATAGCAGCGGAAAGTGTCCTGCTCATGGACACATCCACACTAACTCTGGGGGAGCTTGGCTTCGAACTGACAACCTTGTGGTTACCATCTAGCCACTCTTATTCACCACTGTCCCCTTAGCTCACACTGAACTAACTGGCTACCTACTGCTGCTGTGGTAACTAACTAATTCATGCAAACTTCCACTTTCATGCAAACTTCCACTTGATATTGTAATTGCAAGGCAAACGTGACACAATGTGAACTGGTACTCCAATACAAAATAGTGATAAACCTCTGGGTGATTGAGCTACCTCTAAATATGCTTCAAATTCAACCAAATTATAACCAAAGTAGTTTTTTGTCGATAGGAACATAATTAGGGGGTGAGACACAAGAAAATCCAAACTTGTGTTTTTTTGATCCACCCTATTAGCCCTGTGTCTTGAAGACTTGCTCTTGCTCATTGTAACCACAATACTGCAATGTTTTGATGACCAAAAGGGTATAAAGACCTAGTGTTGTCGTTTTGTTGGGTCCCACCCCATTTAAAAAAAGATTAAAAGTATAAAATATAAAATAGACCTTTCAGAGATAGCAGGAAACGTGTCTACCCATATTTTCAATGAGAAAATGCTCAGTGGGTTGAGTCAGTGTGCACTTGCGTTAAAAATCTTAATCACATTAATCAACAAAATGAATTTAAGTAATTAACTTCTAATTAACTAATTCATTTTCAACATCCTTATTAATTAACCCACTACACGCCATACGAATGGGGGACAGTAAGTGTCACTGCCATGAAATACCTGAGTTTTAGACAATTATAGAAAATTCTATGGTGGGCCGTTCGGGACACGGAATACCTAAAAAGAAAAAACTCAAACTCTTTGCATTCATGGAAAAAAAAATAAGTGAGTTGCAGCAGCAGAGGAGGCACTAATACCCCATTTTGAATAACTCAATTTAAAGTTTTATTTAGTATTTAACATTAGGTTCTATTACCGCTACATATCCATGCCATATATCAAATTAAACCTCATGATGCCTGCTTGAATCTAAAAAAGATCACTGATAACTCCAAAATGGTACATGCTAAAAACTCTTCTCTGTATTCAAGAGGACATCATAACCGCTTTCATTAGAGATATGGCATGTTCATGTAGTCCCCACAGATGATGTTCTGTGGCTGCATTTTCTTGCAGAAATCAGTTTATGATATAACACAGTTAGTGAAATATACCACAATCACATCCATCCTGTTTGGACTTGGTGAACCTACAACGTATGAAATCTTAGGAAACAGTTTAGAATATCTACTGCAGTCCCCCAAAAAGTATGTTTCTAGTATGTTCCATTATGTAATTATTCACCTTTGAAGATGGGAATAGTGAATAGAATAGACAACACTGTGATCTGGCAGTGATGTTTCTATTATAATCACATCAACACACATCACACACTGTGATGTAGTGCAGGGGTAGGCAACCTTTTCGACATGAAGTGCCATGATTTTTTTCGTTGACCTTCCGAGTGCCACAGTAAAATTTACAATAAATTAAATAAATAAAAAAATAGGCCTAGAGTCAATAAATGGAGCATTTTCACGGTTTTTACATATTTAATGTCCATTTTCTGCAGTTTTATGTCATGCTTAGGCCATATTAGACTTAGGGTGACCAAAACTCTTCATTTGAGGACAAGTAGGCCTATTACTTGTGAGGGTAAAGTCGGACAGTTAATTGCGGGTAGCAATATATTACTTAAGTTGGTATTAAAAATGCCTCTTGCCATATTTGTCCACACATAGTCCTAATAGTGCCCATCATTATTTATTCATGTTGGTTTGTATTTCTCCTGTTATTTTAACAGGCTTAAAACACATCTAGCAAAAAAGAGACAGTGAGAGAAAACAGAAATGGGACTATTAGGGCAATTGACCACTGTAGTCTGTCAGTCACAATGTGGAACAGGGTGTCAATTTGTGGGATGACTGAAAAGTAAAATGAGTGACTGTCCCACATAAAGAGGGACCTCTGGTCACCCTGAGACTGTCCACAGAAACAGGGACATCTGGTCACCTCAAACAACAAGCCGTTTTTCTGCTCCGACAGAAACACACACACACACACACACACACACACACACACACACACACACACACACACACACACACACACACACACCACACACACACACACACACACACACACACACACACACACACACACGCGACTCAGCCTTTGCAATGCGCAAGGATAGCTCTGCTACAAGCTAGCCATGCTAACAATATTCACATACCAGTCAAAACGCAATAATTTCAGCGTTGGTTAGGCTGACATGACGGCAGGTCCGCGGGTTCTGCAGGGCAGACACAGACGCCATGCCAAGGAGGAGATTACTTTTTACTGGTGTTGGAGGAAAGTTGGACACGGGGCTCCGCGTGCGTGCACGCCCTTATGATTGATCAGAGCGCAGCAAGTGTCAACACTGGATGTCTGGATCAGACTCGCTCCGGTTGAATATTGATTAAATGAATTAATAATCGCGGCCGATGCAATTTGCTAATCAAATCGCAATTTTGGTTTGAAGCCTTAGCGAAATAGTAGGCCTGTAATCTTTTATTTTACAACGTGCACATTCAATAGGAATAGGAATTATTACTGAGATAAAAAAAAAAAAAAAATCCCCCAGAATCTGGCCGCGTGCCAGCTGATACCACCCGGCGTGCCATCGTTGGCACGCGTGCCTAGGGTTGCCGACCCCTGATGTAGTGTACTAAACTTGAAGTGCACCATACCAAACTGATTAATACAATACCCATAACCATATAAATACATCAAAATAATATTATAAATAAAATCATGCTGGACCTCATGCTCTCAGGGACCACTTGTGGTCCCCGGACAACATTATGTGTCTATGACATGGCATTGAGGAGTTGTGGCGTATGGCGGGGCTTGAGGCACGAAGTTTTGCACAATTACGCCACGCCCACTATTAACAATTTTAAAATACGTCATTTTTCGCCACCAGTAACGCGCGACAAGTTACGTAACTTTGCAAGCAAGTTATGCGGCTCAAAAAAGGAATTGATTTCGGAGAATAATAATCCTTGCGGTTTCAATAGGGCTTCGCACTTGCTTTGCAGTGCTCGGGCCCTAATTAAAGCTGCAAGCAGCGATTAACGGGCCCTCGATCGTGCAAGTTTCAGGCAAATATCGGCCAATAGTACCGACCAATCAGAGGAGAGGGCGGGGCTAAGTTACACCAATGAACGTCACAGACTCAAAACCGAGTCCATGATACCACCATTATGTGTCTATGACATAGCATTGAGGAGTTATCACAGAAAATAGTATCGACCAATCAGAAGAGGGGGGCGGTTTTCGTGGATGTACGTCAAACCGCATGGTGGGGCTTGATGCACAAAATGTTCTAGCGGGCGCTGTAGCACAATTACGCCACGCCCCTTTTTTGAGAATCTTATACAGTATATGAAACTTTGAATGACCAATTGACGTGTGTGCCAATTTTCGCAACTTTTCGAGTAGGTTATGCGGCTCAAAATCCCGATTTCGTAGGAATAATAAGAAAAAGAATAAACACAACAGTTTCAATAGGGCTTCGCACATGCTTTGCAGTGCTCAGGCCCTAATTTGGACTTATATAGCACTTTTCAAAAAAAACAAAGCGCTTTACAACGACACAGAAAATAAATAACTAAACAAATAAACACAATAAATGCCAAAAGCCAAAGTGAACAAATGCCTTTCCCTGCCTTACATGAGTCCATTGTCGCAAACTGGCGAATCTCCAAAGAGAGCGAGTCCCAGAGGACTCACAGAGCCACACAGAAAGCTTGATCGCCGAGGGTTCGTTTTTCTTGCCTGACCGAGGGCGAGGAGCTCCTTGTCCGAAGGACTCCGGTCAGTGGTGTAGTCTTTGGGGAGGTCCGTCAGGTATTGGGGTATTGTGGGGGCGCGAGCATGGAGGTGAGAAGGAGTTTGTACATGATGCGGAAGTTAACCGGGAGCGCAGTGGAGCCAAAACCAGATGGATTGACTAGAAAAGGGGGCTATCATTTGTCAGTGGGACGGGACTGTCCCGATCACCCAGTTTAGCAATGTGACGCTGCGTTTCTATTGTCTGGTTTAGGATTTCTAAATCCAGTATCTCCCTTGGTGGGACATCTTCTGAGTAAGTAATTAATTATGAGTACATGTATAGTTATGCATATATATATTTTTTTTTATTTGTTTATTTGTTTATTAATTTTTTACATAAATAGCATGGTTTATGTTCGTTGTGTAGTATTTCATTGCAATTAGTCATGATATTTGCATAGAAATACCCCCGCAATTAACCCAATTTAAAAAAAAAAAAATCTCTGGTGCAATTTAATGATTTTTAACGTTGGACCTTTAGCCTTTAACCCTAATAAAAGTAAGTAAAATGCTCGCAATAAATATAATTTTGTGACCATTGCAATGTCCAGATCATGTACATGCATTATATTAAAATATCTCTCCAAAATATATTTTTAATGCATTATAATTATTTTAATAATTATCCAAATTTGCATGAATATTTTTCCTTTCTTTTTTTTCTGTTTTTTTTTTTATAAGTCATGGTAGTACAAACTAGTAGTAAGGTTCAAAACAGTTTTTTGCAAGTAGAAATATGTCTGGGTCAAATAGGGATAAGGAGGACACAATGATTCAATATCGCAACTCTGGCTTTGGATGTCTGACTGTAAACTGTAATAATAGGTTGCTGTTCATCGTTTTTTAGGTCAAAGTAAAGTGGCATTAGTCTCCCTTAATGCAATGCTGTTGGAAGCAGCAGCATGACAAAAGTAACTAGTAGAAGTAGAACTGTAATATTATTACTGTTTTGGAGGATGCAGTCTCATAATATTACTTATTACAGAGAAAGGCAATAATATTACTAGTTGCTAGTTGCACCCATCTCTGCTAAAGCAAGATGAAATTCAGACATTTTCCTTCCTTCTATAGGTTTGCATGGTCATTGGTCACATATGCAATTTGTGAAAATTGCTCAACATATGCCAGTTGTCATGGCGGTTTCTACATGCTGGGGACCCATACTCAACATTTCCCAACAAGTGCCAAATATAAGATGACTCTGGTAATAAGACGAACCCCGATATATATAAATAAAAGCTTAAATAAACATCATCCACACAACTCACCCAAGCTGCCACAGGTGCACACAAAGTCAGAAGATCAAGTGTCCCTGCTTGAAACTCAGACAGAATTATCATTTCCTACATTTTCAGTCCGAAAGCCCTCCCACCAGTATATGGGTTGGGCTTTGGGTATGGTTGTTTCATACTCAAGGTTTTGCAAATGATTTTTGTAAATGATGGATTCAGCCCTTTATACATGTGTTTTATTTGTGTTGTACAAGTGTTTTATTAATGTACAAACCTGTTATTAAAGCATAGGCCTACATTTGTACCTGGTTAATGAGTAATAAATGTTTTATAAAATAATCAATGAATGATTCAAGGTTAGTTATTACTCATTACATAAGCATATTATTTATAGTATTTATAAAACATTTGTTACTCATTAACGAGGCACAAATAATAACTGGTATGAAGGAATAACTGATTTGTAAATTAATAAAGCAATGATTTATAAAAGGCTGAATCTATCATTTACAAAAACTAGAGAATAGGGTGATTGAGCACATTCATTAGCACATTCATTAGATCAATGTACAATGCAATGCTTAGTAATGTATAAATAATGCTTTACTAATGTTGAATTCATGATCAATTTAAGGAGGACACACAAGAGGTCTTTCTTTATGTTTCAATATCGCAACTCTGGCTTTGAATGTCTGACTTTAAACTATAATAATAGGTTGCTGTTCATCGTTTTTTAGGTCAAAGTAAAGTGGCATTAGTTGATCTCCCTTCACCAATGCAATGCTGTTGGAAGCAGCAGCATGACAAAAGTAACTAGTAGAAGTAGAACTGTAATATTATTACTGTTTTGGAGGACGCAGTCTCATAATATTACTTGTTACAGAGAAAAGCAATAATATTACTAGTTGCTAGTTACACCCATCTCTGCTAAAGCAAGATGAAATTCAGACATTTTCCTTCCTTCTATAGGTTTGCATGGTCATTGGTCACATATTATGCAATTTATGAAAATTGCTCAACATATGCCAGTTGTCATGTGGCGGTTTCAACATGCTGGGGACCCATACTCAACATTTCCCAACAAGTGCCTAATATAAGATGACTCTGGTTATAAGACAAACTCTGATAAAATAAACATCATCCACACAACTCACCCAAGCTGCCACAGGTGCACACAAAGTCAGAAGATCAAGTGTCCCTGCCTGAAACTCTGCCTGAAAACTGAATGTAGGAAACTCATTTCCTACATTTTTCAGTCGGAAAGCCCTCCCAGCAGTATATGGGTTGGGCGTTGGGTATGGTTGTTTCATCCTCAAATTCTTGTAAATGATTTTTGTAAATGATGGATTCAGCCCTTTATAAATAAGTGTTTTATTAATTTACAAACCTGGTTATTGAGTAATAAATTATTATTATTTTATAAATTAAAATGATTCATTTATAAATAATTAATGAATGGTTTCAGGTAATTATTACACATTACATAAGCATATTATTTATAGTATTTATAAAACATTAATGAGTAATAAATGTTTTATAAATACTCAATGAATGATTTAAGGTAATTACTCATTACATAAGCATATTATTTATAAAACATTTATTGCTCATTAACGAGGTACAAATAATAACTGGTATGCATTAATAACTGGTTTGTAAGTTAATGAAACACTGATTTATAAAGGGCTGAATGTGTCATTTACAAAAAAAAAACCTGAGAATAGGATGATTAAGCACATTGATTAGATCAATGTAGAATACAATGCTTAGTAATGTATGAATAATGCTTTACTAATTCATGATCAATTTAAGTAACCTCAGTTTTAGGTGATAGGTCAGTAACCGTAACCTCAGTTTTAACCGACCACGCAGGTCATAGGTCAGTAACTCTAACCTCAGTTTTTACCAGCCACATAGGTCACTAACCCTAACCTCACTTATACTGTAACTGACCATGTAGGGTCACTTTAGCAATGGTCTTCTGTCAGATTTGTTTTGTGAACAGCAAGTGTGTCTCAACCTTTTTGCAAAATTAGAAACTAGACGGTAAAAAAAAAAAAAAAAACAAGGAACAAGGAACACTGAAAAATTTGCCCTGGATCACCTATTCTGTTTTATAACAATACAGTACAGTACAATGCTCGCAAAGGCTGTAAAGTGAGATGTGTGCAGTTCCGTCTAGTCTACTTCCGTCTAGTTTAAGTTAAGTGACCGGTGTGTGTGGTCGGTGTTCGTTGGTCCCTCGGGATACTCAAGACGGGACTGAGTCCACTTTGTGGACTGCTTGGTCCCTTACAAATTGACAAAAACAAGAAGGGACCAAGTCCAGTGTGACAAGGCAGTTATTTTTTATTGTGAAGTGTCAAGCATGTGTGTATTATGGACAGAAGATTTTTCACAAACCAGCAATTTTCATTGACTCATACAATGAAAATTAACTTTTATCTGTATGGGATCTGAGTTCATGTGTACAACGTTTCACGCCAATTCATCAAAAATCAAGCCAGAAAAATCTCGTATAACCATTATCCCAAACTGCTCAAAATGGTGTATAATCTGAGGGCAGAGCTTACTGGCAGTTGTGTTCCCCATCAGTCATGTGGAAACAAGTTCCATAAGATTACCGAGTTTCACGAAAACCAACTCCACAGTTCAGCCAGAAGAGCTATTTTTGGCGGAAGGAGAGGAAGAAAAAAATTGACAAAGTTCACTACGTGGTTTGTCCCTTAATAACAAATAAGCTGCCAGGTAGGTTTTTACTGTTCCTACTCAAATCCTGATACAGTGCACACTGCGTGTTAACGTCACAACTGAAGCACCAATGTGCTACGAATGCCTACGCTACCCTGAGGTCAAAGAGGTACTTAGGACTAAGAGCTCTGATACGCATCAAGAAAAGAAAAAAAAAAAATAGGGAGGTCTTTTTTTCGTTTCCCATTCGATACCGAATACAGATGTGTTGTGATCTCGAGTTGTGCTTATAGCTACTGTATATACCGTATCCTGCGTTTAGTTAATAGCAGAATCGTCACTCAATGTGCACTTTCATTTGACGAGCTCCAAAGCAAACTCCACACATGCTCCAACATTTTATTTTACCTGCCATAAGGCTCCACAGCGACGTCAGCCGATTCCGGAAGAGGATTACCCATTCATTTTCCCCACATACTTTTCAAAAATGTTGTGCCCTGCCGTTTGCTCTTGTTACTAATTATTTGATCAGCGCAAAATATCGCGTTTGTGGTCATGATCGGTAACAACCCGAGTTGGCTTTGTCTGCGGCATAACCGTCTTATAATTTCTACATACATTATTTAGGCGTGACCTAAGTTTAAAAAAAAAAGTCAAATATTTATATAGCAGCATCAAAAAATGTTATGAATACTGTACAGAATCCAAAAATGGATTCACAGGCCTGAATGGGACACATTTTTGGAAAAGTCTATGAGGAAAATGAACAGGGAGTTCACATCCGGAAACAGGCAGTCTGACGTCACTGCATAGCCCTGTAGTGTCTATCCCTTTACCTCTGTGTCGGGTTAGAGGTAAGCAAGACTGGCATATTCGTCGGATACTGTCAAATACTGATATGACCCGATATGACAGGGGTTTTCAACCGGTGTTCCGGAGACCACCAGTGGTCCCTGGGAGGGTTCCAGGTGGTCCCCAGCTAAGTTGGTTACCCAGATGTAACTCTTGAGAGTGTCAAAATGAAACCAAATGGACCCGCAAGGGTCCATTTGGTCCATTATCTTAATTAGCCCATGAGTCTACACAACTAGAAGATGAATGGCCATTTTGATCTGTATGTTTTGCCTGTTTTGTTGCCCAAATTCAGCCTGGAATTGTAGACAAAAGCAAAAAGAAATCTTTAGTTTTGGGGCCTGTGGGGCTAAACTGTCCTCAAATGCGTGGTCTGTGGCTCAAAAATGCTGAATAAATGGTGAGCCCTGGTGTCAAAAAGGTTGAAAACCCCCGCTGCGATATGAACAAAACAATAAGCACCGATACCTTTCGGACACCGGTACGGTATCAGGGAAACATCTCCGGGGGAGGGGGAAAGCTATCTGGTGGTACAGGCGGACAGGTCGGTCAGGGCCAGCTCCCTGGCCTCCTCCAGGAGGGAGTAGAGGTTTGGGACCTTGCTCTGGCGGAACTCCCTCTCCTCCTTGGAGAGTTTGGGCCCGCGGGCGGCCTTCTCCTGGGCCTGCTGGGACGCCTCCTCCGCCTGGCGGACCACCTCGCGGACCAGGTCGGCGGGGCGCCCGCCCCCCGGGGCCTGTGCACCGGCGGCGGCGGCGGCGGCGCTGGCGGTGTCGCCACTGCCGCCCCCGCTCCGGCGGCGGCGGGAGTGGGGCTTGTTGCTGATCATCTCCATGTGGAGGCTGTCCGGGTGGCAGCGCGACGACTCCACCGAGATGCGCACCTGGGAGAGAGAGAGGACGGCGTGTGTTAAAGGGGAGCTCCACCCATTTTCAACATTTTAAATATGTCATTAATATACCTTAGAGGTGTTGGGTGGACATGATAAAAAAAAGTTCCCCCGATTCTGTATTTACGAAAAAATGGAGGCTCTGAAAAAAATCATTAACATGGTGAAATACTATCTGATGACGTCATGAAGATGTATTTCACCATGTTAATGATTTGTCTTTCAGACCTTTTTTTTTCCTGAGAGAAAAATGGAACAAATGGAACCAAATGGACGGCTAGGGTCCATTTGGTTCACATTTGTATCCTCTCAGGAAAAGTTTGAAAATGGGTGGAATTCCCCTTTAACAGCTAAATTACAAAGTAATTTACAGCAAATAGAACAGCACTCAAAACTATGATAAAAACCCATACATTTCACTCTCATCTGTTTGTATAAATTCAGGTAGGAAGAATTTAGTAAAAAAAAAAACACAGCATGTGACGTCAGTCTATGACATACCTATAATGGCATGATTTCAAATGTAGTTGAGCAAAGGATATATTATAAAATCTGATGTTTTGAGGGGCGCTAGCCCCCCCTCCTATAGGCACTGTGTTGTGTGTATGTCCGCACGAGCACGAAATGTGATCATTTGATTTGATTGGCTGATGTATGATGTTAAGAGTGCCCCTCACTTCAAACAAGTGTGATTATTTGTGAGGGGTGCTATATCCTCTCCCATATTCAGCAAGTGTGTCGACTGCCAACATTAAATGCCACTGACAATGAACAGGGATTATATTAAAGGATTATAATAGATTGATAGATACAATAGATTATAATAGAGTTAATAGAGGGGGAATTCTAATAGTTTTACTGTCATTAATGTACTTTAGAGATGCTGTGTGAACAGAAATAAAAGCCCCCACACTTCAATTCTGTGTTTCCTAGAAATAGGTCTGAGAAAAATCATTAACATGGTGAATCACGTCAAGAATGAATGGACCTATTTATTATTTTTAACAAGCTATTTATTTATTTTTTAACAAGCTCATTACTCAAACCCCCAAAAACTCCTCACACGTTACAAAAGTAAATGCACTTTCCCTACCTTTAAAGGTAGGGGAAGTGATTTCACTTTTGTCAGATATCACCCCCAAAAATATTTTTCTGTTAAAATGCTCTATTATAAGGTGTGCAGACCATATATGGAGTTTCCCCCTCCCCCACATTAGCAGAGGAGCTAATAAAAGTTCCCCAGGTGGAGGGTGAATTCTCCACCAATCAGGATCGAGCAGCAGGTTCACATAGTGTAGCTACTTTTGGGGGCCCCTAGTGCACCAGGCTGGTACTACACAATGAATTTCAAATCACTTCCCCTACCTTTAAAGTAGACACCCTAAACTGTCTTTGGATATCATTCATTTGCACAAACTCACAACATAGCATTTCTATAAATTATTTCGTTACTGTTGAGGCGAATGGGAGATAGCTTTTCTGCTAATCTGTCAAAGAGTTTAGACTGGTGGTTAACCCTGTGTGTCCTGATCAGATTCTAGTTTCTGATGCTAGAATCTAGTTCCTCATGCCAGATTCTAGTCCCCCACGGTAGATTCTAGTTCCTCTCAGTAGACTGTAGTTTCTGAAGTTAAATTCCAGTTTCTGACACTAGATTCTAGTTCCTGACACTAGTTTCTAGTCCATGACACTAGATTCTAGTTTGTGACACTAAATTCTAGTCCATGGCGCGAGATTCTAGTTTCTAGTTTCTCTTTCTGTGTCAGTGATGCTTGACATACTTCATAGGAAGGGCCCCCAGAAATATCTATTATTTAGCTGCAGAACCTCATCTAAAAACATGTTCTAGGAATCCCCCAGAAGCAAAGATTTGAGTTGAAAATGTTGGCTTCCGAAATAATGTATTCAAAGATTTGCACCACATTTTCAAAAATAGCAGAACTACAAGCTCATATCGCGCCACTCGGTGGCGCGATATGAGCTTGTAGATCTGCTATTTTTCCAACAGCTAAAACACCAAAACGTGTTCAGTACAAGATTCAAGAACTTTATTGCCATGTCAACAGGTGTTGATAGGAATTTGCTCAACATGTACAGACAACATACATACAGAAGACAACAAGAAGACAGCACAGTGCAAAGACCAGCAGCATAGAAATTACACCATTTTTTAAAGTGCTATATGCATTGCATATTGTTACATACATGCATCATTACAACTGTAAACTAGCGAGACAGGTTCAAGTGTCTAATGGCTACAGGGTAAGTGCTATCTCTGAAGCGAGATGTTGAGCAATTGATACTTCTGTACCTCCTGCCTGATGGTAGGAGATTGAATAGGTGGTTTGCGGGGTGAGAATTATCAGCAATTATTTTGTTAGCTTTCCTGATTATTCTAGTGTTGAAGAGTGAGGAAAGTGTAGGGAGGCTACATCCTATGATTTTAGATGCCCGTCGCACTACTCTTTTCAGCTTGGTCTTGTCCTGAGAGGTTGTGTGACCAAACCAGACAAGCATGGAGAAGGTGAGAACACTCTCAATGGTGGCCCTATAGAAGTGAGTCATTGCTGCTTGACCGACTTTAAACTTCTTGAGCTGTCTGGAAATACAGACGCTGATGGGATTTGCTTATGATAATGCTCGTGTTCAATTCCCAAGATAGGGATTCATGGATGGTGGTCCCTAGAAATTTAAGGAGGTGACTCTATCTACCTCCTCCCCATTGATATAGGGGGGGGAGAGTGGGGCAGTACACAAAGGGTTGAAATGGTTAAAAGGGTCCACTCACGGTGATGTGATTGAACAGGTTGAAGGTGGAGGTTCCAGAGCCGCTGCTGGTGCTGATGTGGTCCGGATGCCTGTGGATGGAGCCGCTCCGCCACTCACAGCCGCCGTCCGCCTTCACGCCCAGCACCTGACCCTCGCGGTTCCTCATGTACACTGCCCCCTTCAGGCCGTACCTGGTGTGGAATGGAAATGTATAAGAACATGATAAAAGGATGTAGCAAACTTTTCTCAGTTGATTATTGAGGGTTTTTTTTTCTGTAGAATCCAGCATGGATTTGCAGAATACAATACTTTCTTGATACATAATATACTTCCATTTAAAAAAAAAAAATAGAATCAATACACCCATCACCACCCACCAGGCATACTTAATGAACTGGTAGGGTGGAATCAAGAAAATGACAGTTTAACAAACACTGTACACTTTTTTGAAAAAAAAAAAAAAAAAAAAAAAAAAAAAAAAATCTTACTTTTCATATAACATTAATACCCGATGATCATGTTTGAGGGTAGAAAAAATTCATGGCACTCCATCTTTAATTATTCGCAGCCTTATGCTTATTACACACCAGCGAAAAAGCGAGACGATTTTTTTCGCGCAAATATTTTGCTTTTTTTAAAACATATTGGAGTCAATGTAAGCTTACACACCACGGCAAATTAGCGAAATAGCGAAAATGCGACTATTTTCGCTTTTTGTTTTTTCGCTTTGGTGTCGAATTTTTCAGCTAGTCGCAGGCGACTAATACCCCCTGACCAATCAGAATGCAGTCTAAACTGCGCTGCCGTGTTGAAACCATAAACTGCACTCTTTCTCTGTGTGTGTGTGTGTGTGTGTGTGTTGTGTGTGTGTGTGTGTGTGTGTGTGTTGTGTGTGTGTGTGTGTGTGTGTGTGTGTGTGTGTGTGTGTGTGTGTGCGCGCCCTCGTTATTAAACCACAGTGTTCACTGTTCCATGTTGCGCCAGGGCATATCCAGGGCGCATCACGCATTGGAAGGGAAAGATATCAATGTCACAACCTGTAGCTCTGGTTTGGTTTTGGAACTGCCTATGTGAATTTCTCTCAACTAGGCCTACTGCAAATATACAGGAAAATAAAACGTTTAGCGCTGTCCCCTGCAAACACAACGGTAGGCTACAGGTGGAAAAAAAATCTTAGCCTATTATGTGATGCGATTATTGTATTGCGCATCAATCCATGGCCAAACTTAACATACCGCCTCTTGTTGAGGCTGCTGTGAGCTATACGATCTGCAAACAATGAATCTGCCTTAATATCTCATACTAAGGTAGGCAGTTTGGTAGACAGTTTGTGCATAATATAGAACTATAGGCTACAGCTTTCTCTATAGGGCAAGGGGTCTGGGGTGACACGCGCTCTCATGCTTTAATAGGATAACCTCTCCTAACTTCCCGAAACGTTCTCATCTTGCGGGCCGCGGACCCCCAAATGGATATGCCCGTCATTGAAATGAAACCACCCGAGAAGTTAGCAACTTTACCAAGTGAGTAGTCCTGGCATTGTGCATTCCCTCGAAACTGGGTGCCCCCCAGGTAAATGATGGAAAGTTGGTTAAAACAGATGAAACTCTTTGAGCTCGTAAAAATGAAAACCAAATGGACCGGGTCCATTTGGTTTCATGTTTACGCTCTCATAATGTGAATTAGCCCAAGTCTACACAACTAGAGAATGTTGAAGAATGGCCTGGTATTGTGGACAAAAACAAAAGAAATCTTCAATTTTAGGGTCTGTGGAGCAAATGTCCTTGAGTGGTGGTCCGTGGCTCAAATGCTGAATAAATAGTGGGCCCTGGTATGAAAATGGTTGAAAACCACTGATCTAAAGAGCACGGCGCCTAGATTAGGCTAATCTGTATAGGGATCAGATAGATCAGGGGTTTTCAACTGGTGGTCCGGGGACCACCAGTGGTCCTTGAGAAGGTTCCAGGTGGTCCTCAGGCTAAATGATGGAAAGTTGGTTAACCAGATGTAACTCTTGAGAATGTAAAAATGAGACCAAATGGACCCTTGCGGGTAGAGCTTAAAAATTGTCTAAAATATTGAGCCCGGCTCGACCCGGCCCGGTAAGAAATTAAACCCGGTGCGGCCCGAAGCCCGATACATGATTGACAGCATGAGCCCGCGGCCCAACACTTTTTCTAAACGAGCTAATTGCTGCAGGCAGACGTTTTTTCTCATAAATCGTTAATTTGCTATAAGAAAAGCAGTCATTCTGCCCATGTCCAACTGTCTAGGTACAAACAAAACAGCTTATAGCAAATAACACAGGTACAATATAGGCTAATTGTAATAAGAAAGGTTCTATACATTTAATGCCATGGAGCCTCCTCGACCTGAAAATTACTACTGTTACAGGCTACAGTATGACATGTTCAAGACCGTTTACAAAAGTAGTCTATAGGCCTATATACAGTGAGGAAAATAATTATTTGATCCCTTGATGATTTTGTAAGTTTTCATGATTAGAAAGAAATGAGCACTCTGTCATTTTTATGGTACTTTTATTTAAACAAATAGAGACAGAATATGAACAAAAATTTCCATAAGAAAATAATATTTAAAGGTTATAAATGAATTTGCGTTAGAGCTCGTGAAATAAGTATTTGATCCCTAAGCACAACCTGACTTAGTACTTGTTGGAAAAACCCTTTTTGGCAAGCACGGAAGTCAGACGTTTCTTGTGGTTGGTCACCAAGTTTGCGCACATCTCAGGAGGGATTTTGGCCCACTCCTGGTTAGATCTTCTCTCCAAATCCTGAAGGTTTTGAGGCTGTTGCTTGCCAACTCGAAGCTCGAGCTCCCTCCATAGATTTTCTATAGGATTAAGGTCTGGAGACTGGCTAGGCCACTCCATGAGCTTAAAGTGCATCTCTGTGAGCCACTCCTTTGTTGCCTTGGCCGTATGTTTTGGGTCGTTGTCATGCTGGAAGACCCAGCCACGACCCATCTTCAGTGCTCTGGCTGAGGGAAGGAGGTTCTTGTCCACACAATGCGGTGACGTTGCCCTGTACCCTTAGCAGAGAAACAGACCCAAAGCACAATGTCTCCACCTCCATGCTTGACAGTGGGGATGGTGTTGTTTGGTTTGTATTCAGCATTTCTCTCCCTCCAAACACGACAAGTCAAATGGATGCCAAAGAGTTGAATTTTGGTCTCTTCTGACCACATCACCTTCCCCGCAGCCTGGTCTGAATCATTTAGGTGTTCATTGATGAACTTTAGACGGGCCTCTATGCGCCTTCTTGAGCAGAGGGACATGGTTGGGCACTGCAGGATTTCAATCAGTTATGGTGTACTGTGTTACCAATGGTTTTCTTGGTGACTGTGGTCCCAGCTGCCTTCAAATCATGAACAACACCTTCCCCATCGTCAGGCATGGAGGTGGAAACATTATGCTTTGGGGCTGTTCCTCTGCTAAGGGTACAGGGCAACTTCACTGCATTGTGTGGCCGTTGGATGGAGACATGCACTGCAACATCTTGGACAAGAACCTCCTTCCCTCAGCCAGAGCACTAAAGATGGGTCTTGAAGAAGCACATTAAGCTCATGCAGTGGCCTAGCCAGTCTCCAGACCTTAATCCTATAGAAAATCTATGGAAGGAGATTGAGCTTTGAGTTGGCAAGCAACAGCCTCGAAACCTTGAGGATTTGGGGAGGATATCTAAACAGGAGTGGGCTTAAAAACCTCCTGAGATGTGCACAAACTTGGTGACCAACTACAAGAAACGTCTGACTTCCGTGCTTGCCAACAAGGGTTTCTCCACCAAGTACTAAGTCAGGTTGTGCTTAGGGATCAAATACTTATTTCACGAGCTCTAACGCAAATTAATTTATAACCTTTAAATATTATTTTCTCATGGAAATTTTTGTTCATATTCTGTCTCTATTTGTTTAAATGAAAGTACCATAAAAATGACAGAGTGCTCATTTCTTTCTAATCATGAAAACTTACAAAATCATCAAGGGATCAAATAATTATTTTCCTCACTGTATTTAATTTAAATAACAAACGAAACGCCTATATAGGCTTAATAGCAAACTATTGGAAATACGTCAGGCTCTATTAATTACCGCAGCAGCGCAGCTATTTAAGAACTTCACTGTGCTAAACCATTAACAAATGAAGACTTCATCAGTTCCTAAATAAACAAAATCCCGCGACGACTACGCAAGGCAGCAAAAGTAAAAAAAAAAAAAAAAAAGAGAGAGAGAGAGAGCGAGAGAGAGAGAGAGAGAAAGCATGTGTTGCATGTAGTTGAGTCTAGGGTTCTCACCCTCACCCACGTGGCTCTCCCTGCCACGTGTGTCAGCTACGGGTTTCCATAGCAACCACACAACAAACACAGAGAGAGAGACAGAGAGAGTGAGAGAGAGAGAGAGAGAGAGAGAGAGAGAGAGAGGGGGGATAAAATCACACAGAGACCGGGCCTACATTTTAACGTGAGTAGCCTATATAATAAAACGCTATGGACTGGGTGTAGGCCTATCCTACTCACCAAATCACAAGTTATTGTGCAGGAATAGGATGAAATGACGGCAAATTAGAGCGCTTGCACTGTACAAAATTCACAGCGTCATTGTTCTCGTCATGCAGCCTTGTAAAATTCGGCTACTTCCATACCTCAGACTTTTGCTTTCGTGCAGAACCAAGCCATATAATCTCCAGATGCGAGCATCTTTTTTATTTCATCGGTCTCCGTTTTTGTTGCCGTTTTATGTTTATTTTTTTTTTAACTCCGCTGACACGAAAAGAAAATCAACGCATCTGACACATTATTGGCCACGGCATGTCATGGGGCGACCACACACACACACACACACACACACACACACACACACACACACACACACACACACACACACACCACACACACACACACACACCACACACACACACACACACACACACACACACACACACACACACACACACGTGGTGCAGCGCAGCTTGCCGCTGTGCGCACCGCGCGGCGTCGCAAAATGTATCATTTTATGAAAAATATCTTATATAATTTGACGGGCCCGGCCCGGCCCTAAGCCCGACAAATACATAACCATTTGGACTCGGCCCGACCGAACCCGGCCCAGCCCGTCGGGTCGGCGCGGTCTCGGGCCAAGATTTTAAGCTCTACTTGCGGGTCCATTTGGTTTCATTTTCACACTATTCATCATCTGAATTAGCCCCACTTAATTAAGAACTTTACACTGTTTTGTTGGCAAAATACAGCCTGGAATTGTGGACAAAACCAAAAGAATTCTTTAGTTTAGGTCTTTGAGGCATGTCATCAAATGTCATCAAATGGTGGTCCGTGGCTCAAATGTTGAACAAATGGTGGTCCCTGGAGTCAAAAAGGTTGAAAACCACTGAGATAGATGATATGGCATTTTTAATTTGGTTGAGTAAGATGATCAACTTGTATTTCAGCCTTTTTAGCGCCGTCGGATTAATTAATTAATTAACTCGATCGTGTGCATCTCCGGTCATGACTGATGATACAAAAAATCTTTTATGACCAACATTTCGATCGGTTCCTGCGTGCGTCCTTCCATGGTTAAAATAGGCTAAAATGACAACACAGCAGAGAGGAGCGTAGTAGAAGGAGGGGAGGGGGAGAGGAAATTAATCGTTTTATACGCTTCGCTTTTTGGTGTGTACAGGAGGCCGCGACTAAATTCGCCGGCAAATATTTCGCCTTTTTTTTGTTCGCTTTTTCGAGCCGTTTCGCTTTTTCGCTGGTGTGTAATAAGCATTACTGTGCTGACAAAGACCAGTAGAATATTTCAAGGGTCGTGTTCCCTAGTGAGGCTTGCAGTAGCTGAACCGTGACGAGTGGAAGTGTTCTGTGAAGTCGATAGGTATCAGGTTATTGATCATTCATCAACAGTCTTACTGGGGGACGAAGACCAGCACGCCATTGGCTCGTATGGCGTAGATGACGGCGTCGGCCACGCAGTCCGGGTCCTCCTGAGGGTCTTTGTCTTTGAAGTAGAGACACTGGAACAGCTCGGTGGACAACTTCTGGGCCCTCTGCGCGCCGCTGAAACTCACCCCACAGCCCCCAGTCAACATACTGTAGTTAAGCATCCGGAACCATCGGTTCGACCAGGCCTGGACTGGGAGCTCAAAACGTACCGGGCAATTTTGTCTCAGAGCGGCCCTCTGAAGACCCTTATAATTAGCGTTGCAATCAGGCGTGCAATCTTTGTGGGGGCTCCGGGGCCTGAGCCCCCATGAGAATTTAAGACATAAGGGGCTCTGGGGCTCGGGCTCCCCGAGTCCCCGCCCCCACCCCCACCCCAGATTCTCTGCGCCTGTTCACACATCAGGGCCTAGGTTTTGGGGGTGGGACTTGCCTATTGTGCATTGACGTCACCTATAGGCAACAGGGCCATCAATGCTAATCAGTCTTTTGTTTACCTGTAGGGTATAGTGTGTAAATTTAAGCTAGGGCTGTGTTGTGCTTACATTTAGTTATTTAGTTTTTATTTATTTTCAGTTAATGGATATATATATATATATATATATATATATATATATATATATATATATTATATATTTTTTTTTTTTTTTTTTTAAACTTTAAAATACATAACACAAGTATACTGGTGTATCGCAGGGTTTTTATAGTTAACTAAAACTAACGAAAAAAAGATAACTAAAATTAGTTAGTTAGTTTTAGTTAACTATAAAAACCCTGCAATAGGCAGTCTCATTTGAAGAGGACAGAGGGCCGCCAGCACTGATTCGTGGGCCGGTTTTGTGCAGATTTTTTTTTTTTTTATTCATTTTTTTTTTTTTAATTAAAACACGACATTAACGGCCCCCGGGGGGTCGGCCCACCGGGAAAATGCCCTGTATGCCATACTGTCTGTAAGCATCCGGACCCATCGGTTCGACCATTAAATCATTGGGAGGATTGTTCCCATCCAGACTGTTTTTCAGACGCACATGACATCACCGGGGCTTCATAGCAGATGTGGCTAAGAGCAGCCAAGACAGAGAGCGATCTATCCATAGCATGTCTGTTTTTGATTAATTCATTGATTAATCTCCATTCGTACAGAACCGCGGGACTATTTTTCTTTTCATCGGGACGGACATCTCTGTTTATGAGGATTGAAGAGTTAAAAGTCAACAGGCTACAAATAAAAAACATTCAAAGCAAGTAAAACCAAGCAAAACATGAATGGATGCAAGCTCTTCCTCGGACGAAGAGGAGTTGAGATTTAAGATTTTTGATGGGCACTAGACCCTCCTACATAAAGCTGTCATACCCACAGGAAATGATGATGATGTCATGGAACGCAATCAAATAAATTCAGTTATTTGTGAGGTGATGTATGATGATGTAGTGTATAACGATAAGAGTGTAACCTCACTTCACGCGGGTGTGATTCATCTTGTTTGTTTGCTTGTTTTTTTCCCCTCATTTGACGAAAGTTCATGACCTTGTCCTATATAGCCGATGAAGAAAATTACGAAGTGAAATAATACAAAGGTTGTAAATGGTAAATGCGTGTCGCTAACCCTGTTCTTGCCGTTGATGTGCTGCGACATTTCCTCCAGCTCTTTGTTCAGCGCCGATGCCTTGCCGAGGCCTTTGGGGACCACCTGGCCCTTGTCCAGGCTGATGGCAGCGGCCAGGAGGCGGTGGACCACTATGTCTGCGTAGCGTCGGATGGGCGAGGTGAAGTGTGTGTAGTGCTCTAGAGCCAAGCCTGAAACGGATAGATGGAGAGAGAGACAGACAGAGAGAGAGACAGAGAGAGAGAAAGAGTCAGATCCACACACTCATAACACAACAGCATCTTTGCTGCTATTTTTAAACAGTTAGAGTTTAGAAAATAACAGTTAAAATGTGGTTAGGAGCCATAACCCCTTCTCTACTTCACGCGTTTTGAAGCTCCTTTAGCTAATGAAAAATAACAGATCTACAAGCTCATTGTGCGCCACCGAGTGGCGCACTATGAGCTTGTAGGTCTGATATTTTTGTGAAATTTTATTCACAATATTTTGGTGAAAATGTGGCACAAATGTTTGAAGCAAACGTTTTTAACTCAAATCTGCTTCTGGGGGATCTCGAGAACAACATGTTTTCAGATGGGGGTCTGCAGCCAATCTAGGGGTCCTTGGCACGAAATATGTTGAGCATCACTGACACAGAAACAAATTAGCGTCACCAACTAGAATCTAGCATCGGAAACTACAATCTAGAATGGGAAAGTAGAATCTAGCGTCAGCAACTAGAATCTAGCGTCGGGGCCTAGAATCTAGACGTAGAAACTAGAATCTAGCATCGGGGCCTAGAATCTAGAGGTAGAAACTAGAATCTAGCGTCGGGACCTAGAATCTAGAGGTAGAAACTAGAATCTAGCGTCAGGACCTAGAATCTAGAGGTAGAAACTAGAATGTAGCGTCAGAGTATAACATGCAGTGGTAGGTACTAGTGTGCGTAGATAGCAGTACCGTAGTGGTAGTAGTACTGGTCGGCAGAGCAGGACCCAGTGGAGAAGTACAGAGCGTTGGACATGGCCTGAGTGGCCATCAGTCTGAGCATCCGGTTCACCAGCGGGTCCTGGGGGTCCACGGCGCGGTCCAGAGAGTCCGCTAGAGCTTTGTTGGACCTGGTGGTGGTGGTGGTGGTGAATAAAAAACATGTTTTCAATCAACGCATTCTCTTGACTCGACTAAACCAGCTCTCACATCCCATTTATGGAAAGAAATATCTGTTTCTATTGAGATCGGAACTGCCAGAATCACTCACAGTCTTAAAACCCAGCTCTGTTCAGACTCCATCTAATAGCACTGACTGTAGCACTTGCCCTAGCCTTGACGAGTTTACAGGCACATGCAGAGGCTGAACTAATGTAATTTAGACCGGAAAAAAACAATAGGTCTTGTTCTCTATAAAGGTTTTCTCTGCAATAGAGGGTGTAAATCCTATATATTTTTTCTAAAAGCCTTTAGTTGTGAGTGTTAACACTAAATAATGTTGTCTTTCTAAATACAAAGGCCATGTTTGTATTGGTGTGTAGGCCGATCGGGTTCCATGTCCAATATAACATCGATTTAGCCATAGCTCTACTGCAAGGCAGAATCATCAAAGCAGTAGAGCTAAGGACCAGAGCTATTGGGATCATTGACATGAAGAAGGTCGGGCACCATTGAAAACAATCATTAACAATATAACACATTTACTTAAAAACCTGCTAACCTGCTAAAAACAATATTTGTTTTATACGTTTTATTTTTGGAAAACTTAAAATGAGTTTACCGATCGCCCGCTTGCAAGGGCTTGTGGGAAGCCGAGTCCAATGCAAAGCTTACGAAGGAGCAAGGGGCAAAACTTGGCTAGCTAGGCTTGTTGTTGTTGATCGCATCGAGGATGTGGGTTATGTGTTGGCTGTTGTAACCCATTTTTTTAATCACCTACAGTACAATACAGCGTATTATGATTAATCTTCGCTCTTGCAGCACCAGGGGACCTTTTTTCCCCCATCAGGACGGAGACCTCCGTGTTTGAAGACTTTAGTGTTAAACCCATTTGTCCTGTTTAGATTAGTTTCTGACGCTACATTCTAGTTTTGATCTCACATTCTAGTTTCCGACACTAGATTCTACAGTAGTACTTGCCGCTAGATCCTAGTTTCTGACACTAGAATCTTTTTTTTTCTGGAAAGGAATCTATATTCCTGAAACTTATGACTTCTTAATTAAGTGTTGCTAATTTAGATGGTGAATAATATCGTAAAAATGCGTAAAAATGAACCCAAATGGACCCTCAAGAGTTATGATATTATCATAACTCTTGCGGGTCCATTTGGTTTCATTGTTACGCTCTCAAAGAGTTACATCTGTTAACCGACTTTCCATCATTTAGTCTGGGGGTTCCCTCCTGGAACCCTCTCAGGGACCACCTGTTGAAAACCCCCGTGGTAGAGAAATGTTGGTGGCCGTTACCTGTAAAAATCCATAGATCGGCCGCACCGTTGTATAAGCCGCAGGGTCAAAAGCATGTAAAAAAAAAAGTAGCGGCTTCTTCTAGTCCGGAAATTCCGGTATCAAAAGATTAAAAAAATATCAGACCTACAAGCTCATAGCGCGCCACTCGGTGGCTTAGATATGAGCTTAGATATGAGCTTAGATCTGATATTTTTCCAACAGCTAAAGTGTAACGTAATGCTTAAAAAGCACCAAAACGCGTTCAGTACACAAAGGGTACGACAGGAGTCACCTGGTATCGACGGCGTAGCCCTTGGCCTTGGCGCTGTCCACCAGCTGTGCGAAGAACTCCTGGCGCGGCGGCGGGGTGGCGGCGCAGCAGCGCGTGCTGCGGGAAGCTCTCCTGGATCTTGCGCGCCACCCAGTGGTTGGCGTGGATCATGCACTCGGCCACCGTCTCGTGCACCTCCAGCGGCTGGCGGGGGACCAGCGCCGCGATGTTCTTCTCCTCGTCCAGCTGGGCGCGCACCTGGACGGGGCAAAGGGGACACGGTTTTAAGGGGATGTCCACCCATTTTTCAACATTTTAACCCATAGTAGACGGGAACCCCTAGTGGTAGTTTTACCCTAGTTGACGGGAACCCCTACAGGGGTTCTGTACAGTATGTACAGTATCAAAAAATGTCAAAAATTTGATGGTGTTACACAATAATTTGAAGTTTTTCAATACACTTAGGTTAGTATTTCAAAGACATTTTTAGAATCGGGATAGTCTACAATTGGTCAATATGTCATTGATGTATCTTCGAGGTATTGGGTGGATATGATAAAAAAAAAAAAAGTTTCCCCATTATGTGTTCCCAAGAAATGGAGGTCTGAAGAAAACCACTAACATGGTGAAACATCTTGATGACATCATCAAGATGGATTTTTCACCATGTTAATGGATTTCTTCAGACGCTTATTTTGTCTGAGAGTGTACAAATGGAACCAAATGAACCCGTTAGGGTTCATTTGGTATTGAAAAATGTCAGATTTACACCACAGATGGTGAGAATGTGGCGCAAAATCTTGGAATCATTCTGTCAGGGTATTTTTTCGGGCAGGGTACCCTTACCTCCACCCCCTCCAGCTCCAGCGCTCCTCCCCTGTCCCTGCGGGCGCGGAGGTGCCTGGCGATGTGCGTGAGCGTCTCCAGCGCCTGGACCAGCCGGGCCAGGGCGGCGTCCCGGGCGTCGGCGTCGGGCAGAGCGTCCAGCTCGGGCACCGCCGACGCCCCCTCCCCGCCGTCCAGCCCCCCTGCGCCGTCCAGGAGGGCCTGCGCCACCTCGTACTGGAGCTTGTAGGAGGAGCGGATCAGGGTGCGTCCGTACCACACCCTGCTCACCTCCAGCGTCTCAGCGTCCAGCTCCCACAGCACGCTCATGGCGTACCTGTCGGTGGGTTGATTTTAGTCAAAAAGGATCCCTGACTGATAAGACAAACATCGCTTAAAACATTATACTTTCCCTTATATAACTAAAATAACCCATTGTGTCCTGTCTAGATTTCTAGTTTCTGAATAACAATAATAATATTCAAAGATTTTCACCATTTTTCAAAAATAGCAGAGATACAAGCTCATAGCGCGCCACTCGGTGGCGCGCTATGAGCTTGTAGATCTGCTATTTTTCAATAGTTAAAACATAATAAGCTTAGAACACCAAAACGCGTTCAGTACACTAAGGGATAAACAAAAACACCAATAGCATCTTAGTTCTTTCATAAATAAGAGAATCTTTCACTCAACAGGAACTGCTCCTGGCGCAGGATGTTGATGTCACGTGTGATCTAGCTCTATGGAATATATGGGATGAACATGATCATGTGACATCATCATCCTGCAACCGGAGCACCTCCTATTGAGTGAAAGAGTGGGTGTTCCAAACAGCAAGGCAAAACTGACCTGTCCACTCCTCCCAGTAGAGAGCAGAGGTTTGCGCTGAGGACGGCCGGGAGCATGTCGTATCGGCGGTCTGCCAGGTAGTACGTCGTAGCCCTGGACGAAGAAGAAACACGTCTCATGGAGAGTACATACGCCGCTAACACTTTCAGTGCTACCACTTGAAACCCAAAAATGTGGTCGCCAGCGCCAAAGAAATCCACGCTATGAATGTACAAAACGTGTCACTTAATTCCGTCTGTGCCCCGGATGTGATAGCTGCCCATTAATGTAGTCACATGCTCACCGTAGGGGGTGGATGCACGGAGACACATTCTAATTTCTTAGCACGATCAAAACAGTTCAAAGATCGTAATTTGTAATGCCCCAATCTTCACTCGCACTGAAAACGCACCTCTTCAGACTCTTAGCCCATAGCACTTGCAGCAGTACTTGTCATTGACTTTCTACAGGCATATGCATAGTACCCAATTTTCTTTTCTTAGATAGCAGTTTAAGTAGTACTTAAGAAAGCACTATATAGTACAAACGCATATTTTCACTGTTACATTTGTATCTTAAATATGAACCACGATAATGGGGAAAATACATTGATTACGCAATTGATTACAAATTGACTAAGTTGTACGTAACCATTAACATACACTGTTATACCACCCTAAACCAAGTTAGAATACACACTGTAATTGAAAGGTGATGTTCAGATGACTGAACATAATATTGGCCAATATGTAAAAAATGTAAACTAGTGTCTAAAAACGATGCAGACTACTGAAGAACATAAACCTGCAGACACCCATGAGGATTTTTACTCAACAACAAGAAAAAAATGTAGTCCACGGCTAAAGGTGATGTTTTTTTCCCGCGTTTTGCATTTTGAGAAAAGCCAGTTTTTCCTATAATTCCAAAGAGGATGAAGGAAATCACTATAAACTTCCTGGGCAGGTAGAGTTGGATGCTATACATATACTGAAATGACAATGTCTTGATGGCATGATGGCATTGACCAATCAAGGCATAACCTGCATGCTACAAACATGATACATTACAATAGACCTTTAGTAAACCCTCCCCAAACTGCTTTGTTCCAATCACAGCTAACATGTGATATACAAAGCTCTCCATGATTTTGAAGGTCCGGTTCCAAAAATGAAGCCGTATTTATTGTGTAAAGTCCATGATATTTACATTGGAATGAATGAGCCCGGCCGGAAAGTGTCCTAGGGTGGACAAGAGGGCAAGGCTTACCTAAAGGTCTATTGTGGTGCCTCTCCCCTGCTTTGAATGTACAGTATATACATGTTTGCCATGAGTTTGTTTGTGTGTAATTTAAGGTCGCTCTGGATTAAAGATTAAAGTGGAATTCCACCCATTTTCAATATTTTTCGAGCGTACAAATGTGAACCAAATGAAACCTAGCAGGTCCATTTGGTTCCATTTGCACACTCTCAGAAAAAAAAAGTGCTCTCAAAGAATAATCATTAACATGGTGAAACACAACTTGATCATGTCATCAGGATGCATTTCACCATGTGAATGATTTTTTTTTCAGACCTCCATTTCTAGGAAACACAGAATGAGGGAAACCGTTTGATCATGTCCACACAACATCCATCAGGTATATTAATGACATAGTAAAACAAGCCCCTCCCTCGTCTTGCCTGGCCCGCGCCTCCAGGTCGGTGAGCGACCCCTCGGCGACGAAGTGCGTGACGTCGGCGATGTGCACGCCCAGCTCCAGGCGCCGGCCCCCGGGCAGCGTGCGCACCGACAGGGCGTCGTCCACGTCCTCGCAGCCCGCCGGGTCGATGCTGAACACCAGGTGCGTGGCGCGCAGGTCCAGGCGCCCCGACGACGGGTCCTCGTCCTCCTCGGCGCTCCACGGACGCTCCGGCGACACCGCCGGCATCTCTCGCAGCTGACAGGACGCAGACAGGATTGGAATACCGTAGAATACCAAAGCCCTTACTCAAACAACCCGCCCACTACCAAATAACAGCCCACGTTCCCACACCATTTTGCTTAACCCTTGGTGTACTGAACGTGTTTTGGTGTTCTAAGCATTATGTTTTAACTATTGAAAAATAGCAGATCTACAAGCTTGTATCTCTGCTATTTTTGAAAAATCGTGAAAACGTGGTGCAAATCTTTGAATATTATGTTATTCAGAAACTAGAAATCCAGACAGGACACAGTGGGTCTCGTCCAAATAACTGCCCATGAGCTAATATTTGCAAACATATTAATACCATTATTATATATAGCGTATGGCGTTTGCCATTTTTGAAGATATTTGCATTAGCAGAATATATAGAGAAGGTTCAGGACAAACAGCCAAAGAGTATGCATATGTTATGATGTATTAGTATTATTAATTTTTAAATATTTGTATTCTGGCAAAAGTGCTTGAGTTAAAATGTAGGCGTTTTGAACATGGTCCACAAAAGCAAAGACAGACAGTAGTATGGTTGAGAACCTGGGCCTCTGAGAAGGGAGGTACGTGGATGCAGTTCTCCACCAGGATGGTTTGGACCTGGGTCTCCAGCTCTCCAGCCCGGCCCAGAACCCTCACGCTGTGGCCGTTGGGGTACAGCGAGGTGCTCTCCCACGAGTCGATGCGCACCACCACCCTGTGGTCCTAAACGTACATGGAAAGACACAGCCAGGAAGCACGGTTTGATGTTCACGGCGACTTGTTTTTTGTGGACTGGTGCAGCCACTCCATTGTGGAGCTACAGTTGTGTTCAAAATAGGGCTGTTGAATGATTAAAATTTTTAATCAAATTAATCACAGCTTCAAAATTAATTTAATCATGATTAATCACCATTCGAACTATGTCCAAAATATGCATGTTTTTAAAAAAGAAACCGAATCTGTGAAAAAAAAAAAAAACAAACATTTATCTTAAAATATTAAAATATGTATCAAAATACGAGATCTACAAGCCCTCAATGCTTGTAGATCCTCCAGTTCTGGTTACAGGGAGACACACAGGATATATGTCTCTGTAAAACCGTGCTCTACACATTTTGTTGAATGAGAAAATGCTCAGTGGGTTGAGTCAGTGTGCACATGAGTTAATTGCGTTAAATTTTTTAATCAGATTAATCAACAGAATTAATTTAATCCCATTAATTAACTATTTTCAACAGCCTTAGTTCAAAATAATAGCAGTCTGTTTAAAAAAAACTGAATAAAGCCCAAAATCCTTATAGTGGTTTTAATTCCACGCATTGGGAACACTGCACATCATATTTTAAATCAAAACATGAAGAAAAAAAAGCAGAAATTATTTACTTACTTACTTTACAGAAAATGAAGAAAAATGAACATTGGGCTGTTCAAAAAAATAGCAGTGTCTGCACTTGACTTTACAAACTCAAATATTTACTGTATTAACTGAAAAATATCCAGGATTCAGTGTTCTTGTGAATCACTAAATTAATATTTAGTTGTATAGCCACTGTTTTTGAGAACCGCTTCACATCTGTGTCGCATGGAGTCGACCAACTTCTGGCATCTGTGAACAGGTATTCCAGCCCAGGATGATTTGACAACGTTCCATAATTCCTCTGCATTTCTTGGTTTTGCCTCAGAAACAGCATTTTTAATGTCACCCCACAAGTCTTCTATCGGATTAAGGTCCGGGGATTACTATTATTTTGAAACACAACTGTATGTGTGTCTCTGTTTTTTTTCCTATCCAAGGCGCTTTATGCATGTATGCATGCATGCATGCACGCACGTACTCCCACACACCAATAGCAGCATGGACAAAGGCACATCTGACCTCTGTTGATTTAGTTGACTATGACTATATTAAAAATGCTTGTCGAAAAGCATCAGTATCGGCCCTTATTTTTCCATCATCGGTATTTACAGTATCATATTGGTATTGGCAAATATGCCAGTTTAACCAGCAATCAGACACAGGGGCATGGGGTCGACACTATGGTGAATATGCCAGTCTAACCAGTGATCAGACGAAGGGGTAAGGGGTTGACACTATGGTGAATATGCCAGTCTAACCAGTGATCAGACGAAGGGGTAAGGGGTTGACACTATGGTGAATATGCCAGTCTAACCAGTGATCAGACACAGGGGTAAGGGGTTGACACTATGGTGAATATGCCAGTCTAACCAGTGATCAGACACAGGGGTAAGGGGTTGACACTATGGTGAATATGCCAGTCTAACCAGTGATCAGACACAGGGGTAAGGGGTTGACACTATGGTGAATATGCCAGTCTAACCAGTGATCAGACACAGGGGTAAGGGGTTGACACTATGGTGAATATGCCAGTCTAACCAGTGATCAGACACAGGGGTAAGGGGTTGACACTATGGTGAATATTATGCCAGTCTAACCAGTGATCAGACACAGGGGTAAGGGGTTGACACTATGGTGAATATACCAGTCAACCAGTGATCAGACACGGGGGTAAGGGGTTGACACTGTGGTGAATATGCCAGTCTAACCAGTGATCAGACAAAGGGGTAAGGGTTTTTTTTTTTTTTTTTTCTTTTTTTATTATATACATAGATTATTATAGATTCTCTGATATCGGTATCGCCTAACACAGAAATTGTGTTATCACAGTCGAATCGGAAATGAAAAAGGTGTATCGGTACATCCCTACTACGGTAAATATATTGACTTTTTAAGTCAATATAAGAAACTCACCCATTTATGTAGATGACTATTTAAATAAAAACTAGACTGAAATGGACAACTTGTAGATCGGCAGAGTGCAAAATCAGTCAATATAACAGTGTCAAGGCCCACCGAAGATTTTTTTTTTAGTTAACTAAATATCGATTTAGTCGAACAAAACAAGACCAACATCAACCAATTCTAGATGACCGAAATGTGAGCAAATCTAAACAGATACTATACCAGGGGTTTTCAACCAGTGGTACTTGATAGGGTTACAGGTGGTCCCCAGCTAGTTGGTTAGC
>CM076972.1:45168965-45173965 GCA_039105355.1 Benthosema pterotum
CAATAGGTTTGTTAGTTGGCTACGTGTTTCCGCACGGACCAATTTGAGTGTTGCACCAGACCAATAGAGAGTAAAACATGAGAGTGACGAAGCAGCCGAGTTATTATTATTCTGATTTTATTTTGTGACCTAAATAAAGTGTAAGCAGCTTGAGTATTGCTTTAATCGTCCATTCTTGATAGGAGAGGCAAGAATGAAACATGGTGGCAGCGGAAATAAGTGAAGCAAAAGAACAGTAAAAAATGAACTTTGCTGTGCAACTAACTACATGCTGACAACTACAAGCAGAGTGCAGGAGAAGAGGCTCGTCACGTCGGTCTGCAATGGAAGGTCTGAAACCCCCGTCAACATTGTGTTTGGACTCGGGCAATCTTGCAAAGTCATGGAAATCATGGAAAGAGGAGTTTACACTGTACTTGGAGCTTTCTTTGCCGGAGGCAGAAGAAACAACGAAAGTGAAACTGTTCTACTACCTGATTGGAGAGACAGGTCGGGAACTGTGTGAAACTCTAATGAGTGATGTGACTGCAGCCAGGAGGACGGTAAAAAGACATGATTGACAAATTTGATGGACATTGCAAACCCAAGGTAAACGAAACAGTGGAGAGGTATCGTTTTTTCATGAGAAATCAAGGTCAGGATGAAACCATTGATAAATATGTCACGGATTTGAGAATGCTGTCCAGCACATGCAACTTTGGAGTGATAAAGGACTCACTCATACGTGATAGGATAGTATGTGGCATTACTGACTCTGGGCTGAGAGAGAGATTGCTCAGGGAGGAGAACCTGACTTTGGATAAATGCCTACAGTTGTGCAGAGCTACTGAACTGTCACGTGAAAATAGTAGAACTCTGGCAGGGCATACGGTTGAAGAAGTGCACATGATGAAAAAGACATCAAGGCAGGATAAAGACACAAACACCGTTTCATGCAAGTTCTGCGGAAATACACATGAAAGGGACAAAAACAAGTGTCCAGCCTTTGGAAAACGCTGCAAGAAGTGCGGTAAGGAAAATCACTTTGCTGCCAAATGTAAAACCAGACAGGATAAAGACAAAGAAAAAGACAAAGGAAAGAAACATGTTCACCATGTGTCTGAACAGGATGCTGAGGAATATGAGGACATTATGACTATCACCACTGCAGACATAATGACAGTGAGTGGTGATGAGGCCGGAGATGACAAAGTCAAGAACAGCCAGCTTTTCGCAGGGATGTTGATCGGCAAGGAGCTGGTCAAGTTTCAAATAGACTGTGGAGCTAGCTGTAATGTCATTCCAGTAAACCTCTTGAGCCCTGACACTCAGCTGGAAAGCACAAAGACAGTACTAGTAATGTACAACAAGACCAGGCTGCATCCACTTGGAAAATGCAAAGTGAAAGTGAGAAATCCAAGGAACCAAAAACAGTACCGCCTGGAATTCGAGGTGGTCAATGAGGACTGCAGACAGCCGCTTCTGGGAAAAAAGGCGAGCGAAGCCATGAAACTTATTAAAGTACAGTATGAGAACATACTCGCCATTGACAGTATTGTGACTGAAGAGACCCCAGCGCAGAACGGTCTCACCATGCAGCAAATAAAGAAGGAATACAGTGATGTGTTCACAGGTGACGGCTGCCTGGAAGGAGAGTACAGGATCGAGATCGACGAGAGGGTGGAGCCAGTGAAACTCCCCAAACGACGAGTTCCTGTTGCCATGATGACTCCACTCAGGTTAGAGCTGCAAGATCTACAGAGAAGAGAGATCATCACACCGGTGGAGAGGAGCACAGACTGGATAAGTAGTCTTGTCACAGTGCAGAAACCTAATGGCAAGCCGAGAATATGCATCGATCCTAGACCACTGAACAAAGCCCTAAAAAGGAGCCATTCCCACTTCCTACAATTGATGACATCCTCCCAGACCTGTCTAGAGCGAAGGTGTTCACGGTCTGTGATGTCAAGCATGGATTTTGGCACGTGAAACTGGAGGAGGAGTCGAGCTATCTAACAACATTTGCTACACCTTTGGCAGATATAGGTGGCTCAAGATGCCAATGGGAATAAGCCCGGCACCTGAGATTTTCCAGCGGAAGCTGACACAAGCGCTGGAGGGTCTGCCAGGTGTCTACCTCATTGCGGATGATGTGTTGATCACAGGAGAAGGTGACACACAAGAGATGGCCTACAAAGACCACGATGAGAAGTTGAGACAGTTTCTCAGCAGATGCAGAGAGAGAAATATCAAACTGAATGCAGAGAAGTTCAAGTTGAGGCAGCAGGAAGTGCCATACATTGGACACCTGCTGACAGCAGATGGACTGAAAATTGACCCCGAGAAAGTCAGAGCCGTGAGAGACATGCCAAGACCCACTGACGTGAAAGGTGTGCAGAGACTGATGGGTATGGTAAATTATCTCTCTAAATTCTACAAACACCTATCCGATGACTGTGAGATACTGAGACAGCTCACGCACAAGGAGAATATGTGGAATGGACAGAAATGCACGAGAAAGCATTCAGCAGGCTGAAGGAGAATATAGCCAAAGCACCAGTACTGAAGTACTATGACCCACTAGAGGAACTGACATTGCAGTGTGATGCTTCAGAAACGGGTCTAGGAGCAGCACTGACTCAGGAAGGGAAACCTGTAGCATTTGGGAGCAGAGCACTGACACCAACTGAAAGGGGATACGCCCAAATTGAAAAAGAACTTTTGGCTATCGTCTATGGCATGGAGAAATTCCACCAATATACTTATGGTCGGAAAGTGACAATACAGAGTGACCATAAACCTTTGGAGAACATTGTCAAGAAGCCACTATTAAGTGCACCAAAGAGACTGCAACGAATGCTGCTCAGACTTCAGAGGTACGATTTTAATGTCATTTATGTTCCAGGTCGTTACATGTTGCTTGCAGACACACTGAGCAGAGCATACTTGTCAGAGAGCTCATCGACAGGCACAGTGGAAGCAGAGATTGAGACAGTCAACATGGTGGCCTACTTACCTATCTCTGAAGAGAGGCTGAGCACAATCCGCTCTGCTACACAAAGTGATGAAACGCTACAGACACTGAGCAACACCATTCAGAATGGATGGCCTAAACGCAAACAAGACACACCCATGGACATTATGCACTACTACTCGTTTCAGGATGAACTGAGCGTACAGGATGGCATCATCTTCAAAGGTGAGAGAGCAGTCATCCCGTACTCACTGCAAAGGGACATCACCCAGCGGATTCACTCCTCTCACCTGGGGGTGGAGGCATGCCTCAGGCGTGCGAGAGAATGTGTCTACTGGCCGGGGATGAATGAACACATAAAGACATTCATAATGAAGTGTGACATTTGCAGGTCAGTTGACCCAAAACAACAAAAAGAGACACTACATCCACATGAAGTGCAAGGTAGACCTTGGGCCAAAGTCGGTACAGATTTGTTTACCTTTGACAACAAGAACTATCTCATTACAGTTGACTACTATTCCAACTTTTGGGAAGTTGACTACCTTCCTGATACAAAGTCGACTACTGTTATAAGGAAGCTGAAGGCCCACTTTTCCCGCAACGGGATACCGTATGTTGTTTTCTCCGATAACGGGCCCCAGTATTCTTCGGACGAGTTTCGGCGCTTCAGTCAGCTGTGGGAGTTCGAGCACAAAACGTCATCGCCCGGATACCCACAGAGCAACGGGAAGGCAGAGTCTGCGGTGAAAACAGCAAAACGACTGATGCAGAAAGCTAAGGCAGCGGGACAGGACCCCTACTTGGCTATGTTGGATCATCGCAACACACCTACTCAAGGCCTGACTACAAACCCGGCTCACAGACTGCTGTGCAGGAGAACCAGAACCCTACTACCAACTCGGGACAGTCTTCTACATCCTGAGGTAAAAGCTACAGCACAGGAGCAGATTGACAGACAAGAGAAGCAAGCCAAATACTACGACAGGACAGCGAAGGACATGGACATACTCAAACAGGGAGACCGTGTTAGAGTTCAGCCATTTGAACCACACACGATCTGGAGGAGGGCTACTGTGGTGGAACCTGTTGACCACAGGTCCTACTCTGTGCGACTGGACAACGGAGGTGTTCTACGACGAAACCGACGTCATCTGAGGCGGGACCAGGGCACAGTACCCAGTGTGCCAGCCCGTACGGATACTGTTGACAATCACCCAGCACCGGACACTGTTGCAACCCCGGACAGAGTGGTGAGTGAGACACAACAAACTGTGACTACCAGGTCTGGCCGATCTGTTGTTAGGCCAAAGTATTTGCAGGACTTTACGTGCTGAAATGTGCTCACTGCTCACTGTGGTGGAACTGTGACTTTTGATAGACTGAAAACAGGATGACAAAGTTCGGACTTTGGGGACATTGATAAAAAAAAAAAAAAAAAAAAAAAAAAAAAACTGGGGTTATGGGCATCTGTAATTAAAAAAAAAAAAAAAAAAACGGAAAAGTGTTGTATTGACATGTTTAATGACATTGCATTTGAGAAAATATTGACATGTTGAAAGACTAATGCACTTGAGGGAAACAAAAGTGAGTTGAAAAAAAAAAAGGATCTGCTAAAGGGTTATTGAGTAATGTGCCTTTTGAAAAATATTTCACTAACATTTCATATTTGCAATTTCTTGCCTTCGAATATTTTGGTGAAAAACATTTCTGTTTTTTTATTTTTTGCACTATTTTGTTTAGGAACAGGATAACGTTTACTACTGTTTGTTGTTGAGAGCTTGACTTACAGATGAGGATATATTATTCTTGGTTAATTGAAGTTATTGATGTTATTATATTTTTTCTATTTGAACAAGAGTTTACACTTCAAAAACAAAAGAAAAAGGATGTAACAATAGGATTGTTAGTTGGCTACGTGTTTCCGCACGGACCAATTTGAGTGTTGCACCAGACCACTAGAGAGTAAACATGAGAGTGACGAAGCCAGCCGAGTTATTATTATTCTGATTTTATTTTGTGACCTAAATAAAGTGTAAGCAGCTTG
>CM076972.1:45181465-45186465 GCA_039105355.1 Benthosema pterotum
TTGTGGATAGCTAGAAAGCAGGGAAAGACACAGAGTCAGAGTGCAATGACTGCCTTCAAGACAAATTTATCTTGTGTTGTGTTATAGTGCACTAAGTTGCACACTTGCTCGATCGGGCAACCAGGTAGCAGTCTTCACTTGCCCCACCATTTTTTTTACTTGCCCCGGGCAAGCGGGCAAGTGTTAGTGTCAAGCCCTGCTACTGGTAGAACAAGATTAATGCACAGCATGTGTCAGGCCTTGTGGCGCAATGGTAGCGCGTCTGACTCCAGATCAGAATGTTGCATGTTCAAATCACGTCAATGTCAGATATCCGAGATTGTTGGAATGCAAAACATCTATGCTACTGGTAGCACGCCATGGTTGGTACACAGACATTCTACACAAAATGTGTACATTAAGAAACATATTAAATAGGCTCCTGTCAGTGTAGAAACTTGCAAGTGAGCAAGATTAATGCACAGCCTTTGTCAGGCCTTGTGGCGCAATGGTAGCGCGTCTGACTCCAGATCAGAAGGTTGCGTGTTCGAATCACATCAAGGTCAGATATCCGAGATTGTGGGGATGCAAAACTTCTATGCTACTGGTAGCACACCATGGTTGGTACACAGTCATTCTAGACCAAATGTGTACAGTAAGAAACATTTTAAATAGGCTCTTGTCGGTGTGGATCTTTCAAGTGAGCAAGATTAATGCACAGTGTGTGTCAGGCCTTGTGGCGCAATGGTAGCGCGTCTGACTCCAGATCAGAAGGTTGCGTGTTCAAATCACGTCAAGGTCAGATATCCGAGATTGTGGGGATGCAAAACGTCTATGCTTCTCGGAGCACCCCATGGCTGGTACGCAGGTGTTCTAGATCAAATGTGTGCAAGTGAGAGAGATTTTAAATAGGCTCTTGTCGGTGTGGAAACTTGCAAGTGAGCAAGATTAATGCACAGGCTGTGTCAGGCCTTGTGGCGCAATGGTAGCGCGTCTGACTCCAGATCAGAAGGTTGCGTGTTCAAATCACGTCAAGGTCAGATATCCGAGATTGTTGGAATGCAAAACATCTATGCTACTGGTAGCACACCATGGTTGGTACACAGTCGTTAAAGACCAAATGTGTACAGTAAGAAACATTTTAAATAGGCTCTTGTCGGTGTGGATCTTGCAAGTGAGCAAGATTAATGCACAGCGTGTGTCAGGCCTTGTGGCGCAATGGTAGCGTGTCTGACTCCAGATCAGAAGGTTGCGTGTTCAAATCACGTCAAGGTCAGATATCCGAGATTGTGGGGATGCAAAACATCTATGCTACTCAGGGGTTGACACTAAGGTCTTGGAGGCACTTGCCCATTGGGCAAGTGCAAGTCAGGTTCTACTTGCCCTCAGCTCATGGTCACTTGCCCCCTAAAATAGATAGGGGGCAAGTAAATATACATTTCAGCACCACGGACAGAGTCACTATAGCTACCATAACAGAAAGCTCATTTCAGTACCACGGACAGAGTCACTACAGCTACCATAACAGAAAGCTCATTTCAGCACCACGGACAGAGTAACAGAAAGCTCATTTCAGTACCACGGACAGAGTCACTACAGCTACCATAACAGAAAGCTCATTTCAGCACCACGGACAGAGTAACAGAAAGCTCATTTCAGCACCACAGACAGAGTCTCTGCAGTCAGGTTCTACTTGCCCTCAGCTCATGGTCACTTGCCCCCTAAAATAAATTGCAAATTTTGCAGATGGAACTCTTGAGAAGGTAAAAATGAAACCAAATGGCCCCTTGCGGGTCCATTTGGTTTCATTTTTAGGCTCCCAAGAGGTACAATTCATCATCTTAATTACCCCAGGTCTACACAACTAGAGAATGTAGAAGATTAGGTCATTTTGATGTGAAAGTAAAATTGCCTGTTTTGTTTCCCAAATCCAGCCTGGAATTGTGGATAGCTAGAAAGCAGGGAAAGACACAGAGGCAGAGTGCAATGACTGCCTTCAAGACAAATTTATCTTGTGTTGTGTTATAGTGCACTAAGTTGCACACTTGCTCGATCGGGCAACCAGGTAGCAGTCTTCACTTGCCCCACCATTTTTTTTACTTGCCCCGGGCAAGCGGGCAAGTGTTAGTGTCAAGCCCTGCTACTGGTAGAACAAGATTAATGCACAGCATGTGTCAGGCCTTGTGGCGCAATGGTAGCGCGTCTGACTCCAGATCAGAATGTTGCATGTTCAAATCACGTCAATGTCAGATATCCGAGATTGTTGGAATGCAAAACATCTATGCTACTGGTAGCACGCCATGGTTGGTACACAGACATTCTACACAAAATGTGTACATTAAGAAACATATTAAATAGGCTCCTGTCAGTGTAGAAACTTGCAAGTGAGCAAGATTAATGCACAGCCTTTGTCAGGCCTTGTGGCGCAATGGTAGCGCGTCTGACTCCAGATCAGAAGGTTGCGTGTTCGAATCACGTCAAGGTCAGATATCCGAGATTGTGGGGATGCAAAACATCTATGCTACTGGTAGCACACCATGGTTGGTACACAGTCATTCTAGACCAAATGTGTACAGTAAGAAACATTTTAAATAGGCTCTTGTCGGTGTGGATCTTTCAAGTGAGCAAGATTAATGCACAGTGTGTGTCAGGCCTTGTGGCGCAATGGTAGCGCGTCTGACTCCAGATCAGAAGGTTGCGTGTTCAAATCACGTCAAGGTCAGATATCCGAGATTGTGGGGATGCAAAACGTCTATGCTTCTCGGAGCACCCCATGGCTGGTACGCAGGTGTTCTAGATCAAATGTGTGCAAGTGAGAGAGATTTTAAATAGGCTCTTGTCGGTGTGGAAACTTGCAAGTGAGCAAGATTAATGCACAGGCTGTGTCAGGCCTTGTGGCGCAATGGTAGCGCGTCTGACTCCAGATCAGAAGGTTGCGTGTTCAAATCACGTCAAGGTCAGATATCCGAGATTGTTGGAATGCAAAACATCTATGCTACTGGTAGCACACCATGGTTGGTACACAGTCGTTAAAGACCAAATGTGTACAGTAAGAAACATTTTAAATAGGCTCTTGTCGGTGTGGATCTTGCAAGTGAGCAAGATTAATGCACAGCGTGTGTCAGGCCTTGTGGCGCAATGGTAGCGTGTCTGACTCCAGATCAGAAGGTTGCGTGTTCAAATCACGTCAAGGTCAGATATCCGAGATTGTGGGGATGCAAAACATCTATGCTACTCAGGGGTTGACACTAAGGTCTTGGAGGCACTTGCCCATTGGGCAAGTGCAAGTCAGGTTCTACTTGCCCTCAGCTCATGGTCACTTGCCCCCTAAAATAGATAGGGGGCAAGTAAATATACATTTCAGCACCACGGACAGAGTCACTACAGCTACCATAACAGAAAGCTCATTTCAGCACCACGGACAGAGTCACTACAGCTACCATAACAGAAAGCTCATTTCAGCACCACGGACAGAGTAACAGAAAGCTCATTTCAGTACCACGGACAGAGTCACTACAGCTACCATAACATAAAGCTCATTTCAGCACCACGGACAGAGTAACAGAAAGCTCATTTCAGCACCACAGACAGAGTCTCTGCAGTCAGGTTCTACTTGCCCTCAGCTCATGGTCACTTGCCCCCTAAAATAAATTGCAAATTTTGCAGATGGAACTCTTGAGAAGGTAAAAATGAAACCAAATGGCCCCTTGCGGGTCCATTTGGTTTCATTTTTAGGCTCCCAAGAGGTACAATTCATCATCTTAATTACCCCAGGTCTACACAACTAGAGAATGTAGAAGATTAGGTCATTTTGATGTGAAAGTAAAATTGCCTGTTTTGTTTCCCAAATCCAGCCTGGAATTGTGGATAGCTAGAAAGCAGGGAAAGACACAGAGGCAGAGTGCAATGACTGCCTTCAAGACAAATTTATCTTGTGTTGTGTTATAGTGCACTAAGTTGCACACTTGCTCGATCGGGCAACCAGGTAGCAGTCTTCACTTGCACCACCATTTTTTTTACTTGTCCCGGGCAAGCGGGCAAGTGTTAGTGTCAAGCTCTGCTACTGGTAGAACAAGATTAATGCACAGCGTGTGTCAGGCCTTGTGGCGCAATGGTAGCGCGTCTGACTCCAGATCAGAAGGTTGCGTGTTCAAATCACGTCAAGGTCAGATATCCGAGATTGTGGGGATGCAAAACGTCTATGCTTCTCGGAGCACCCCATGGCTGGTACGCAGGTGTTCTAGATCAAATGTGTGCAAGTGAGAGAGATTTTAAATAGGCTCTTGTCGGTGTGGAAACTTGCAAGTGAGCAAGATTAATGCACAGGCTGTGTCAGGCCTTGTAGCGCGTCTGACTCCAGATCAGAAGCTTGCGTGTTCAAATCACGTCAAGGTCAGATATCCGAGATTGTTTGAAATGCAAAACATCTATGCTACTGGTAGCACACCATGGTTGGTACACAGTCGTTCTAGACCAAATGTGTACAGTAAGAAACATTTTAAATAGGCTCTTGTCGGTGTGGATCTTGCAAGTGAGCAAGATTAATGCACAGCATGTGTCAGGCCTTGTGGCGCAATGGTAGCGCGTCTGACTCCAGATCAGAAGGTTGCGTGTTCAAATCACGTCAAGGTCAGATATCCGAGATTGTGGGGATGCAAAACATCTATGCTACTCAGGGGTTGACACTAAGGTCTTGGAGGCACTTGCCCATTGGGCACGTGCAAGTCAGGTTCTACTTGCCCTCAGCTCATGGTCACTTGCCCCCTAAAATAGATAGGGGGCAAGTAAATATATATTTCAGTAAATATACATTTCAGCACCACGGACAGAGTCACTACAGCTACCGTAACAGAAAGCTAATTTCAGCACCACGGACAGAGTAACAGAAAGCTCATTTCAGTACCACGGACAGAGTATCTACAGCTACCATAACAGAAAGCTCATTTCAGCACCACGGACAGAGTAACAGAAAGCTCATTTCAGTACCACGGACAGAGTCACTACAGCTACCATAACAGAAA
>CM076972.1:45196465-45271465 GCA_039105355.1 Benthosema pterotum
ATGGTAAGAAATGATCGAGAATTGACCGAACTGTAATTGTTTGAAAATACGAACTAAAATACTCAGCCAGGCTGCGGGCTTATTCAGGGCCGCAGCGCCACTACTAGGTTTTGGAGGCCCTAAGTATAACTGGTCAGGGATGCCCCCCACCACCACCTCACCCTACACACGCCCCCACCTCTCTGTGTAGGCTGCAAGGGTGCAGCCTACATGAAAATTTCAGTAGGATTTCACAGGGGCTGTGGTTAATTTGCTGGTCCAGGCTATAGCTTGGGCCAGGAATTCAGGGAAGGAAAAACAGGGGTTGACACTAAGGTCTCGGAGGCACTTGCCATCGGAACGTAAAAATGAAACCAAATGCACCCTTGCGGGTCCATTTGGTTTCATTTTACACTCTCAAGAGTTAAAATTCATCATCTTAATTAGCCCAGGTCTACACAACTAGAGAATGAAGATTAGGTCATTTTGATCTGTATGTTAATTTGCCTGTTTTGTTTCCCAAACCCAGCCTGGAATTGTGTAGGCCTATAGCTAGAAAGCAGGGAAAGACACAGAGGCAGAGTGCAATGTGCAACCCATGAAAAAAATCGCCCTTGCAACTGAGAAACAATGAGTAGTGGTGGGGGATTCGGGGAACTATACATTACAATGGCATTAGGAAGGTTGTTCCAAGGTGTTAGACTTCATTAATTCAGCCTTTTGTTATCAAATGAGTCAAAACCTGTTTAACTGGTTCTGGAGACTGGAGGTGTTGGATCGTTCTGAAAACAACAGGATGGCTAATGGCCCATCACTGCTTATGTGAAACGGTGGCCCTGTGAGAAATACAACATTTTTGTCTTTTTTGTTGGGAGTGGGGAGTGGGGGGTGGGTGGGGGGGGAGTGGGGGGTGGGGGGGGGGGCACCAGAAAGCATTTGTGCTTAGGGCACCCAAATGGCTAGCAACGGCCCTGCTACTGGGAGCACAGCATGGTTGCTACTCAGTCATTATAGATCATGTGTGTACAACTCAGTAAGATGTTACCTTAAAGAGTAGGTATCACGGATATTTCCTTTAAAAACTAATGACGCATATCTATCAATGACCCCCTAAAGATGTCCAGAAAAAAAGTCGTTTCAGAAAAAATACAATATATAGGCAGAGTTGAAGAAAGAAGTTGAGCGCCCCCCCCTGCTTCGCTGAAAAGGTTGTATTCGGGAAAAGAGCCGAACGTGCCATTGCGTGACGTCTGCAGTGGTACACTCGGCCAGCTTCCGGCTAAAGTTATCCACAGTAGCATAGCATAGCATAGTAGTAGGATAGCCTACTATGCTATGCTATGCTATCCAGCACAGGCATTGCGGGGCTGGTTGCATTAGCCCAAGGAAGATAGCTAACTAGCTTTGACTTCCAACCGGGCTGAATCATTGCATCTATTCTTTTCCTTTTTGAAACTGTTTTTGGTCTTCTCCCGGCAACGCGGACAATTCTAGCCCCCCGGGCCAACATAGAGAGTATTATTTTTAATTATCGATGTGAATTACCGGGGATATTTAGTGAAAATGTGTGTTGGCATATGGGGGGATAGCTAAAATGCTACATCATGCCCGGGTACATGTACAACGGCAGTCCAGCAGCAGTGGATGCAATGACCAAACCCATGTGTTTGGCGTTAAAGTTATTTTCTGTTATTATTACTAGTATTATTACTGGACGATCCCACGGCAGCGGTGTGATTATTATTTCTTGTATCTAAGAAGTTGAACTAGAGATGGGAGCGGAGGGACGGAGCAGAGAGTGGGGTTCCGACGGAGCTAATGTTCTTCTAATATTCAGATTCCGAATGACGCTCAATAATAATGGTTGATTGTTCTCATTGTTGAATACAGAGGCTATACCTCAATGAAGTGAAACGGACTGCCATTCTGTTTCACTCGTCTCACTTCATTATTTACTTGAATCACAAAGAAAAAATAAGGTAGTATTTTTACGGTGCTGATTCAGGGCTGAGCCAGGCTATACAGAGGCTTTATTTATACTGCAATACGACCGTCATTATGCCATATGGTTTACATCTGGTCGAAATAATTCTGGTTATAACAATATTACTGATTATAACTCCCCGCCTTGCTCACATTAAAGAGCTATTTTTTATATTATAGCCTATATTACGTTATATAGATAACTAGCTGGGGAGAGAACAGGAAGAAGTTACTACATACATTAGAGTCTATGGGCTCGCGCAAGTACATGAACCACGTAACCAGACTATTTTCTGCCCCCTCAATATCGCAACTCTGTCTATTTCCCCCCCATACCGACACCGAGTAAACCTCACTAGCCTGCCCAAGGGACGTAATCTCTTCATGGGCAGGCTAGCAAGCGTGGCCCGCTGGAACCAGCCTGGAGGTGTTGGATACAGTGACTCAAGAAAGACACGCCCCCCAAGCCTGTGTAGAAATGCGAGCCGTGCACAGCCGTGTTTCCCCGTAGATAATGCAAAAACGGCTGGCGGATTATTTACAAAAAATCTCGAGTGCATAGTATAGCGGTCCCTGGTCATGCTAACCAAAAAAGATTTTTATTTACTTCATTAACATGACGCTAAAATAATGGAATTCCGAGGAGTTTTTAACATGTGTTCCTATGTGTTCCTAGAGGTGTGACGTCAGCGTGTTCTACTGGTGACGCGCTGTTTTGGCTCGGGCATTTCCGAGCTGGTGGGAGGGGTTTTTCAGAAGAGTGTCCTCCGACCCGATACAGCATAGAAACAGCTTTATATAGCCATATGTTTGCATTTTCGAATGTTATCACAACTTTGTCATAGTTAAAATGAGAAAAAGTTGATATTAGCATGATACCCTGTCTTTAAATAGGCTCTTGTCGCTGTGGAATCTTGCAAGTGAGCAAGATTGCATGTTCAAGGCATGTCGAGGTCAGGGCTTTGAATTTGCAGCCATGCAAAACACATCTGGTACAGGGAATAAAGCATGGCTGATACTCAAAAACCATGGATTTTATCTGTACAACTCACCATGATGCAATAGGGGAAGTGATTTCACTTTTGTCAGATATCACCCAAAAAATATTTTTTTCTGTTAAAATGCTCTATTATAAGGTGTGGAAACCATATATGGAGTTTCCCCCTCCCCCACGTTAGCAGAGGAGCTAATAAAAGTTCCCCAGGTGGTGGCGAATTCTTCTCCAATCAGGATCGAGCAGCAGGCTCACATAGTGTAGCTACTGTTTGGCGCCCCTAGTGCACCAGGCTGGTACTACAGGATGAATTTCAAATCACTTACCCTACCTTTAAATAGGCTCTTGCCGGTGTGGAAACCTGCAATTGAGATCAGACGCGCCAACATTGCGGTGAGCAAGATTACAGGCTGGCACTGTCTGGCCTTGTGGTGCAATGGTAGCGCGCCTGACTCCAGGTTAGAAGGTTGCGTGTTCAAATCATGTCAAGGTCAGACTTGTGAGTTTGCAGGGATGCAAAGTCGCAAACCACCTGTGCTACTGCGAGTACTGTATGGCTGGTAGTCAGACGATATAGACCTTATGTGTACAAGTTAGAAAGATTTGAATTCAAGTAAGTTCCTGGTGTGGAAACTGTCAAGTGAGCAACATCAAGTAACAGTCAGTGCTTGTGGCACAATGTTGTGTATCTGACTCCAGGTTTACCTGTTAGGAGGCGGCTGTGGCTCAGGAGGTAGAGCAGGTCGTCCATGGTCGGTGGTTCGAATCCCGGCTCCTCGTGTCGAAGTGTCCTTGGGCAAGACACTGAACCCCAAATTGCCTCCAATGAGTTGGTCGGTGTGAGCTGGCCACCATTGGTGTGTGAATGTGGGAAGTGTGGACGCTGGCGTTGACTGTTCGCCTCTCTACTTCCCAATGTATGAATGAATGGACCATTGTAAAGCGCTTTGAGCACTTGGAAAAGCGCCATAAAAATGCAATCCATTAAAAATGACGACATTGTATCATTGTCCATGCTGTGCTCTCAGTTAGTAGGCCTATAGGTGGTTTACAGTGTTGGGAATATTACTTTACCTTGTAAATATATTAATTATTATTACCTTCATTTTAAAGCAATATATTATATTACACGTATTACTGTCTTAGCAAGTGTAATATATTAATATTACTATTACATATTACTTAAAAAAACATTTTACAAAATATATAATAAATTATTTAATGTCACTAATCAAATATTGCGTAGGCCCAGTGGCATACCTACAATAAAGAAGCACACTTCTATGCTATCTGTACAAATCCATGTGAAATCAACTTGAAAAAAACAGTTAAGACAGTACTTAAATGTATTCCTTGAATTCATGGAAGCCAGTCAATAATTTGATGACAAATAATAGTAAATAAGTAATTATTTAACTTCTGCAGACAGATTGACAGAAAGTAATATTGAAAGTAGTGCAGTAATACGGGAAGAAAAGTATAATATATTAGATTTGTTTTGTTAAAGGTAGGGGAAGTGATTTGAAATTCATGGTGTAGTACCAGCCTGGTGCACTAGGGGCCCCCAAAAGTAGCTACACTATGTGAACCTGCTGCTCTCTCCTGATTGGAGGAGAATTGTGGTGACCTGGGGAACTTTTATTAGCTCCTCTGCTAACGTGGGGGAGGGGGAAACTCCATATGTGGTTTCCACACCTTATAATAGAGCATTTTAACAGAAAAAAAATATTTTTGGGTGATATCTGACAAAAGTGAAATCACTTCCCCTACCTTTAAGTAATATATTTATATTACAAGTTACTGCATTTTGGTAATATATTATATAATATATTAAATTATGTAGTGCACATGTCCCAACACTGGTGGTTTACATCTGTACGATGTTCTATCCTATTATGCAACTGGGGACCGCTGGAACTCCCTTAAGGCCTCCTGCGAGTCTCCGACCGCACTTTGAGCATCCATTACCCAGAATGCAACGTGGCCGACACCACGCACTTAGACAGAGTTACGCCAATTCCGTTTACTTCATGGCGCCTGTCCAATGGCGGCTCTTCAACATTGACTTTTATTGAGAATGGGGACAACATTTAGAAACATGTCCTCAACTGAAACGCATAAACGCCCCACGCCCAGATTCCTAGTAGGCCTAATAGTACTACATAAACATTACATTCGTTGCTGTGTAATGCGACGTGAATTAGGTATTTTCAACTCCATTTTGTCCCACTTTCAGGCTGCATAAATAGCAGCTCGAGCGCTCGGTTTCCTTCCCCTCAATGTCGCAACTCTGACTGACAAGAGATGTCTCTGACTTCCTCGAAACTTCCAGCAGCTCTGACGGCAAAACAACAACAACAATGTAACCGCGCGGGATGGTGATGATGAGGTTGATGGTACTGGGGATCAAACACACACACAATAATGATCAAGACGGAGAAGATCGTGCATTTGAAATGTTCCGGACCAGTATCCGCAGGTCGCACGAAGTTGCGGCGCGTCGTTCGAGAACACTATCTGAGAGAGCATGTTCCCTGTTACAGTGCTCTGTGTCAGGCGGGCTGTGATAACGGTAAATACTAATTCGTGCTGATATGTGAATATATTGATTGATCAATTGATTGATTGATTGATTGATTGATTGATTGAGAGAGAGAGAGAGAGAGAGAGAGAGAGAGAGAGAGAGAGAGAGAGAGAGAGAGAGAGAGAGAGAGAGAGAGAGAGGAGTTCCTCCCTGTCTCCAGTGAACCCCTGGGATAGAAAGAAAAGTTTGTTTAAAGGGGAATTCCACCCATTTTGTCCATTTGGTTCCATTTGTACCCTCTCAGAGAAAAAGGGCTCTGAAAGTAAAATCATCAACATGGTGAAATGCATCTTGATGATGTCATCAGATGTATTTCACCATGTTAATGATTTTTTCCAGACGTCCATTTTTAGGAAATACAGAATCGGAGGAACTTTTCATCATGTCCACACAACATCTCATATATGTCATATATATTAAAATGTTGAAAATGGGTGGAGTTCCCCTTTAAGTTCAGTTGCTTTGGTGGGAAAAGCACCCAGTCAGGCTGAGAAGTCGTTCCTCCAATAAGGAGCGAGTGGGGGTGGGGCTTGGTGTACATGCTTTTGGCCTGGTGTGCTACCCCTCACAGTAGTGTGTGCATGTGCAAATCTTCTTACTGGGGGGGACTGGGTTTTTCCCCAAACCACCCCAATCACTGAATGCTCCTTTAAAGGGGAACTCCACTCATTTTCAACATTTTACTATGTCATTGATGTACCTTCAAGGTGCTGGGTGGACATGATAAAAAAAAGTTCCCCCATTCTGTGTTCCCTAGAAATGGAGGTCTGAAGAAAGCCACTAACATGGTGAAACATCTTGATGACATCATCAAGATGTATTATCACCATGTTAATGGATTTCTTCAGACGCTTCTTTTTTATGAGAGCGTACAAATGGAACCAAATTAAAAGAAGAAGAAAAAAATGGATAGATGTGAGCATTGATCGCAGTGATTGGAAGTAAATAATGCCTGCGGTTTCCTCATCAGTGCGCCTTTGAATGTCCTCAAAAGCAGTTTTCGTATTGCTTTGTACCGGTATGTACTTTTGTTTGAAGTCTATAAATTCTACCCAGCTGTCTAACACAGGGGTTTTCAACAGTTGGTCCGGGGACCACCAGTGGTCCTTGAGATGGTTCCAGGGGATCCCCAGGCTAAAAGATGGAAAGTTTGTTAACCAGATGTAACTCTTGAGAATGTAAAAATGAAACCAAATGGACCCTTGCGGGTCCATTTGGTTTCATTTTCACACTCTCAAGTGTGAGTTAAAATATTCATCATCTGAATCAGCACTATTTAATCAAGAAGTCTACACTGTTCTGTTTGTAAAATCCAGCCTGGAATTGTGAACAAAACCAAAAGAATTCTTTCGTTTTAGGTCTTTGGGGCTAAAATTTCATCAAATTGTCGTCCGTGGCTCAAATGCTGAATAAATGGTGGTCCCTGGTGTCGAAAAAGGTTGAAAACCCCTGGTCTAATACACAAATCAATCAATCAATCGATCAGTCAATCAGTGCCACTGTCTGTCCACTGAACCCTCTCAATCAGATGGCAAGGTTCTCTCAGCGGAGGTGACCCACTACGTGGTGCCTGATGCCGGGGTGGCGGGGGACTACCTGGAGGTCCTGGACTTCACGGAGCTGCAGGGCATCGTGTTCACACAGACCGCCTGTCAGGCCGTGCAGCACAACAGAGGACGCAGGTACGCACCGCTCAAATGTATAGACAAGAGTTGTTACAAACCCCCTTCCTCTAGGTCAGGGGTGCCCACACTTTTTTTTGACTTGAGAGCTACGCAGTGTTGCCAACTGCCAAAATCCAAAATGCACTAGAATGCGCTAGAGCGGTGGTTTTTCAACCATTTTCATACCAGGGCCCACTATTTATTCTGCATTTTAGCCACGGGGGACCGCCATTTGATGTTGAGTTTAGTCTCTCGGACTAATTTAGAATAAATAACTAGCAAAACATTGGTCAAAAATAACAATTCTTCTACATTTTTTTAAAATGTGTAGATCCTTGAAAATTAGGTAATTCAGAACATAACATTGCCTTAAATATAATTTAACTCTTGAGAGCGTAAAATGAAACCAAATGGACCCGTAAGGGTCCATTTGGTTTCATTTTACGCTCTCAAGAGTTACAGATCTATAAGGGTCCATTTGGTTACCAATGGTCCTTTCTAGGAAGGAAAAATGGTGAAAAACAAGGGTTTTATCTCTGGCGCCTGTCAACCAATTTCGCTCCAACTCACCAGCAAAAAAGCACTAGATTTTCCGCCAGGAGTTTTTCACTAATTTGGGCGCTAGGGGGGTCTGGAAAAGCGCTAAATATAGCGACAAATGCGCCAAGTTGGCAACACTGGAGCTACAGCTCAACAAGATCTACACACCAAAAACGTGATTGTTCCATTACTGAAAAATCCATTCCAAGGCCCCCTAGAACGTTTGAGCTTTGAAATAGTGGTGATGGTGTTACTTACTGTTTTAGAATAATGCACTTATAATGAAAAATAGAGGGGGAGAATTGGAAGGTCTTCTTGTATATGCTACTGCTGATGTTTTTGAAAACAGTATTTGGCATTTCAGTTGACGGTTCGTGATTTGAGTTTAGTCCCTTGCACCCAAAACTGAGAACTTTCACGTTTTTGTCCACAATTAGGAAAGAGAACTGGCAAAAGGTTGGCCAAAATAACATTTATTCTCCATTTTCTAATTGTGTGGACTCTTGAAAATTACATAATTCAGATGTTTAAATATAATTTAACTCTTGAGAGTGTAAAATGAAACCAAATGGAGTGTTTCATTTGCTTTCTAGATAGACTTCTACTTAGAAGACTCTAGAGAAGATAGACTTCTTCTAGAGTTGAAAAGTCACGACTGTCAGCTTGTTTGCAAATGATTCTCTTTCATTCTCCATGGCATGCATGCATGAGACGGACTTTAACGGTGCCATAGCCTAGAGGGACGCAACATTCTGATTGGGTTCAGAAATTAAAATTCTGTGTAATAAATAGGGTCAGGGACTGAGGCCCCTCATTTCATGACTTACTGTATGTGTGCACCACTTTGCTGCAGGCAGTACAACCGGCTGCGCGGCCTCCTGAAGGACCCCCGTCATGACTGCGTGCTCTTTGCCAACGAGTTCCAGGAGTACTCCTACTGTCCCAGAGAGAAGGGAGAGAGCCAGGACAAGTGGCAGACCAGGTCAGTGAGCGTGTCCGACCTCTCCCTGTGTCAGTAGCAGCAGATTTCACCAGCTGTAAGACGAGGACCTGTGTTCTCCCCCAATGCATACTGTAAAATAAAGCAATAACCCACGAGAGGGAGCAGGTTACCGGTGGATTTTATCCTGGGAAGGTGTAAGGTGTAAGTCATAATTGATATGCATGTGTGCAGATACTATGCGCAGTGTCGGGAAGAAAAATTGGCTAATGGCGGCCCAGGGGCCCATGATTTCTAGATCCGTCTATGCCTGCGACACGATTCCATAACAACAACAAAGCCTGTTCCGCGTGGCAGAGTCATAGAACCAAATGTGACATGTCAGCATATCGCTGGGTTTTTCAACTGTCTCATGGCGATAACTGGCCAATCAGAATTAAGTATTGGGATTATGAGCTTAAGAATCAAGTTTAAATTAACTCTTGAGTGTACAAAGGGAACCGAACAGAGCGGTTGGGTTCCATATGGTTCCATCTTGTACATACTCAGAGTTACAGACCCGTAAGGGACCATTTGGTTCTAAAACTTATCCTTTACCTGGGGCTACAAAGCTACAACTCAGGCCGATGATGGGACATAGACATTATTGCAATCATTTCACTTGTCTTTTGTGTGACTGCAGGTGTATATACAGCGCAGCAGTGTGGTACCACAACCATCTGGCCGGTCTTAAGCCTGTGGTGATGTTGACGGAGGACAGGGAGGCCGTGGCTCAGTATAGCAGCTTGAACTCTGGAGTCTATGTCATCTCTGTTCAGGTAACGTTACTGTATGAAACGCCCTACCAACAGTCATTAAGACTTGTGAATCCCTTGACTCCTTCAAAACCGCTCTCAAGGGGCACCTACAGATGGCTGCAATTCGAAACTGGCCTCTGTAAAACAAAATTGTATATAAAATCCCTCCACCCACCCCCCTCTCCCCTTTGTACATTTCTCTTTTCCCTTTTTACCTCCACTATGATTTTACCTCCATGATTTGCTGCTTCTGACTTCACTGAAGTAGTTGTTTTGTATGTATTTGAATGCCTAAATAAAATGAACAAGTTGGCCACTATTGTAAACAAGTGTATGCTTAACTAGTGTGTCCAATCAGCTCTGTCAGATTTGATGTAGTTGTACTTGAATTGTACTGTAATTCTCCAAGCTGTTATCAGTTTTGTTGCAGTGTGTACTTGACTTGTACTGTAACTCTCATCTCTGTCAATAAAAATTTCATTCATTCATGGGATTCTTTTTTACACGCCACCTTTAGAGCTTTTAACCGTAAATTTAAACTTTAGCTGTTGAGAAAATCATTTGAATATAATTAGATTCTTTCTAACAGTGAACAATTTGAGTCAAATAGGCTATTTGCTTTTGGGGCAGGGGGTTGCCGCCTTGCCGGCAATACTACTCCCCCTGCTGGACAGGAAGGGAGGGCGTCTGGTCTCTCCTGCACAAAGACATGCACTCCAAACCAATTCTGGTTCAGTGCGATTATGTGGACATACATGGCTGCTAGAGGTGGGATCAAACCCCACACTGGTGACATGTTGAAGCTCTGCTACAGCGCTAAATTTAAACAACAACCTAACAAGGACTACAATTAAAAATTATTATGGGGATATCAGACGCTTCAGGTTCATCGTTTCTGCTCGATCCCAAAGGCAGGCAGGAGGGAGGATGTGGCAACTTTTTTGTTTCTCCTTTTCCTATGTTCTCAGGACTATCTGCAGAACTTCTGGCCGGAGCTCCAGGCAGCACAGGATCTGTACGGCTCCATCACACAGGCCTTGCAGGAGAAGGAGAGCGAGGGAACGGAGAAGGAGTACGCAGAGCACCTCCCTGCTGACATACTGGAGGCTGGAATTAAGTCTGGACGATACCTTCAGGTGTGTGTGTGTGTGTGTGTGTGTGTGTGTGTGTGTGTGTGTGTGTGTGTGTGTGTGTGTGTGTGTGTGTGTGTGTGTGTGTGTGATTGTAGGACTTTTAACCCATTGTGTCCTGATCAGATTCTAGTTTCTGATGCTAGACTCTAGTTCACAGCGCTAGATTCTAGTTTCTGACGCTAGATTCTAGTTCCTCATGCTAGATTCTAGTCCCCCACGGTAGATTCTAGTTCCTCTCAGTAGATTGTAGTTTCTGAAGTTAGATTCCAGTTTCTGACACTAGATTCTAGTTCCCACACTAGATTCTAGTCCATGACACTAAATTCTAGTTTGTGACACTAAATTCTAGTCCCTGGCACAAGGTTCTAGTTTTTCTGGAAAAATCTCTTTCTGTGTCAGTGATGCTTAACATATTTCATAGGAAGGACCCCCAGAAATATCTATTATTTAGCTGCAGAACCTCATCTAAAAACATGTTGTTCTAGGGATCCCCCCAGTAGCAAAAATTTGAGTTAAAAATGTTTGCTTCCCAAATATTGCATTCAGAGATTTGCACCACATTTTCACAATTTTTCAAAAATAGCAGAACAACAAGCTCATATCGCGCCACTCAGTGGCGCGATATGAGCTTGTTGATCTGCTATTTTTCAACAGCTAAAACACCAAAACGCGTTCAGTACATAAAGGGTTAAAGTTGTCAGCGAGGCAGAAAATGGTCATGTATTTCACACTACAGAGAGTCTTTAGTCTAGGGATTACACAACTGCAAAATGACGTCATTTTTATTCCAATATTAATTTTGACATTTCGCATGCCCTTGATACAAGCGCGCGACCGACATATATCTACCAAAGTTTCTGAATATTCAGAAGGCGTTGCACGTGCTTTTATCGGCACTGTATTTTTGCACAATGGGAGTTCTCATCTTGCGTCGGATTTTTGATGCTCGGCGAGCGCCCAAAAAAATGCTCTCCCGACAGCATAATTGGAGAAAAGATTGTGCAGTGTGTGTGAACCATAAGGAAGCCGCAAAGTACTGTACTAAGACTTATTCTTTCAGAGTATATAATTTATTTCCGCAGGGCACTCTGAATGTCAACAAGCATCGAGCGCAGCACGAAGCCTTCGTCAGAATGGAAGGCTCCAGTAACAAAAACACAGGTGAGCGGCAGCGGAAGTTGACTAGTCCAGTGGTCCCCAAACATTTTTCATGTACAGTATCTCAGGAGGCCCACAAACTCTTCAGTTATTCTGGGTTCTCATTCTATTAGCCCCCAAATTGGAATGTCAATTATGATTGAGTGTGTTCAATACCGTACCAATCTAGTGTATATACTGTAACCTATATAATCCTGTTTACAAGGATTACAAACAGGATTTACCTGTTCTCCACATTAAATACGGCACTGCGTACACTAATCAATTACATATTTTGGGTCAATCATCTCTGTAGCCATATTGTCGCATTTCATTTGGGACAAAATGGGCATTTTTTAAATTTATTTTGCACCTACCCCATTCTATCCTATGCATTGGAATGGCATTATCTCAGATTCTACCCCTCAATATCCGCTTTTCCAGTAGACCCAATCATTTTCACTGGCCGAGAGAGAGCAGGCACATCCGACCTGGATGTTTTTACACAGAGGGCTAGAATGATCAAAACACCACACACACGATTACATCATCATACATCCGTTTTTTCTTAGATCTGGTGCTTCAAAATAATAAAACCTGGCATAGAACTATCGTTAGTACTGGTGGGCTGTGAGCTAATTGTTATCACCACAAAACCCGTTGATTACTTTCAACAATGATGTATTGTATTACAAATTACATTTGTAGGCTCGTGGTAAGCCGGGTCTGTCCCCAGAAAGTCAGTGGGATTCATAATGGCGCGTCATTTCATCATCCCGTGTGTGTGTGTGTGTGTGTGTGTGTGTGTGTGTGTGTGTGTGTGTGTGTGTGTGTGTGTGTGTGTGTGTGTGTGTGTGTGTGTGTGTGTGTGTGTGTGTGTGTGTGTGTGTGTGTGTGTGTGTGTGTGTGTGTGTGTGTGTGTGTGTGTGTGTGCGCGCACACGTCTGTTCAGACTTGAACAGTGACGTGTTGGTGAGCGGCAGCAAGAATCGTAACCGGGCCGTGCACGGCGACACGGTCGTGGTGGAGCTGCTGCCCAAGAGCGAGTGGAGGGGTAAGGTGACGTCCCTGACGGAGGGTGCCTCGGGGGACGACCGGAGCGGAGAGGACGCCCAGAGCCAGCCCATGCCCACAGGTGAGATACGGCACTGGCCGATTCTACCAAAAAAATCAAGCGATGATTCCCTTTAGGTTGCTCACCACGTCGATCTTGTCGGGTTTTGTCACACGCTGCGAGACGACTGAGTCCTCAGTCCCTGCGCGTTTCGCTGTAACACACATTCGTCAACCTTAATCCGGCTGTTGTGGTTAGTATCTACTAAAACTAGACTGGCCTCCTCTAACACTCACCCTCGACATAATGTGAGCATGTGGCGGTGTGGACATAGGGCTTAAAACAAGGTTGGCCAACCGGCAGCGCTGATCGAGGATTTCCTGTTTTTCGTCTTATCAGCGCCAATCGTGCCAATTGGTTCCCAGACTACCGTAATTTCTGGATTATAATTCGCACCTGAATATAAGCCACACCAGCTAAATTTGGGGCAAAATACTGATTTTTCCTTGTATAAGCCGCACCTGACTATAAGCCGCACCAGGCTTATAGTCAGGTGCTTCATGTTAGAGCAGTGGTTTTCAACTTTTTCACAATTAAACAACATCTTCACCCCACAGACCCCAAAACTAAAGATTTCTTTTGGTTTTGTTCACAATTCCAGGATGGATTTTCGCAAACAAAAGAGACAAAACATCAAAATTAGACCAAAACGAACATGACTTATGACTTATTAATTAAGTGGTGCTAATTTAGATGGTGAATATCATAACTCTTGAGAGTGTAAACATGAAACCAAATGGACCCGCTAGGGTCCATTTGGTTTCATTTTTACGCTCTCAAAGAGTTATATCTGGTTAACTAACTTTCTATCATTTAGTCTGCGGAGACCCACCTGGAACCTGGAAAATCCATAGATTGGCCGCACCGTTGTATAAGCTGCAGGGTCAAAAGCATGTGAAAAAAGTAGCGGCTTAAATTCCGGAAATTACGGTACATGCAGTAGGTGGAGAAGATCAGATTGATAAGCAAACCCACTGGGAGTTATAACTGTTAAAATGGGTGGACACAGGGCATGTAACCAGATAACACAAATGGCTTTAAATCAATATGAATACCTAGCCGACAATATTAATCGAAATCCAAAGAAGGATCAAAAGAGAAATTAAGGGATATACTGCAATGTTCAGGTGAAAGTGCTGTGTCCGTTGTCGTGTTCTCTCCCCATGTTTAGTCTAATTATTGCAGATCTACCAACACCGCGTTTTGCAAAGAAAGCACACAATGAGCACTTCTCAAAACCTCACCCTTTGGGGCGGAGTTTAGTCACTGTCCAATACCAGTCCAAATAGTTTAGCAACTGTTGCTATGCAGGTCAAGCTTTCCTGGTCAAGCTTTCCAATTCTAACGTGCCTATTGGACGAGGTCGGATTAGGGAGGGACTAATTCTAGATCAAAATATGCACATACGACATTCAGAATGATAACTACACACTTTCCACAGTTCTAGTGGTAGTGTTTTTTGCGATTTTCATGGATCTCACTGCAGTTTATGGAATTTCTCGGTTATTATGAATCCAACCACAGTACTAGGAATTAGGGATGGCCAAATGGAAAGATTTTCTTAACCGATCGTCGTCAGACCTCTGCCGGTTAATCACCGTTAACCGATAAGGAAAATGCGCTATTTTAATCCATTAAAAAAGGCCAATTATACGCGGCTACAACCGCCTTTTTCCGAGTCCCTTTTCCACCTCAAGCACTAAGCAATAACAATGGCTGCATTAGTTCTATGGACATCGCATCTGAGTTGTATATGGACACGTTCTGTTACTGTATCAGAAACAAATCAAATTTCGGGGACGGAAATGAGCAACCAATTATCAAATGCGTGCGTGCGTTACAGCACAAACACTTTGTGTTCGCTGCTCGACGAGATCACTTGTAACGCAGCGAGCGCCCTGTGCATGTGTTCTGAGAAAATCGATGTTAAATTAGGCTACTGTTACTGTGTACCTTTTGCAGTATTTTATCAATTATATCCATCACGCGCAGCGATGGTCGAGGGAGAGGAAAGAGCGTGTGATCGCCTTCTTTCTTGCTTTCTTTTCTTTTTTTGGAGGGTCGTGTTTGCAGAGCCGGCTATAAAGCTGTGCACATGGGGGGAATGCCCCCCTAAACGCCCTTACTATAATGACGCTATAACGACGCTGCCTCATAAAGCCCCCCCAATTGTGAAATGTTAGATCCGGCGGGCAAAAAAAAAAAACATCTTCCAAGTTTGAACGCACGCTCCGCTCCAAAGACTCTTACTTTCGCATTACTTTCACATTAGAACGGTCAGTCCCAGTGCAAGATTTACGCACACGCAGGCGCAGCCGTGCGCGCACGGACACAATTCAATTCATTCAGTCGCGGTCTCTCACCGAATGAGTTTTCATCCGACACACGACGTTCTCCAAACATATAACACAGACGCGGGCCGTCTTGCTGCGGAACAAATCCATAGTCAGAGACAGGAATACTTGTGCCTTTTTAGCCATGTTTATAATGTTCTCTCACACGGAGCTAAGTCACAGCAACAACGTGTGTAGCCCCACTCGGCATCCTGCGTATACTGTATGATGCAATGTTAACAGCTGTGCGCTGCGCGATAAATGTACAATCTACAAGCTCACAAAGCATTATGTGAGCTGCAGCACCTAGTTCTAAAACTAGATGAATTATACCGCGCGAATACTGCAGTGTAGTATTTATTTTACAACGTACACATCTAAACATCACACATCTGTGGTGAGTCATTATTGAACGAGCCACTGCGTAATCTCCATATAGCCATGCATATGCGCAGCGTGTGCCGTGATGCAGAAGGACAGATAGAGCAATGGCCTTACTGACATCCATAAAATAAAACTATAGGCTTAAATACATACAAAGATAGTTATTACCAAAGTTTAGTGAAAGCTCAGTGGCTGCTGGCTGCAGCGCACACACTCTGCTCCCCTGGCTATTGGGTAATAACGTGGATGAAATTGGAATAGTCCAGCGTGCCCCGACAGCCACGTGCGCTTTTATTTTTATTATTATTATTATTTTATCAGTTAATCATCAGTCGTTAATGTTGTCGATAACCGAAATTCTTAACGGTTAACGGTTAACGGTTAACGGTTAACTGTTGGACATCCCTACTAGGAATGCCCCGCTGTGATTGGCCTAAATCCTAGATGGGTACTGCAAGTCCTATGGGCTGAGATGGTCCTAAGCGGTGTGTTTTCAGACTGCCGTGGAAGATCGGGAGTGAGTCTGCAGTTCTGACTGCAGTGGGAAGTGCATTCCATAGTTTTGGAGCCAGGAGGGAGAAGAGTTTGGGGCGTGTAGAGTGTTCACTGTCCATAGGAAGGTCCTTGACATAAAGAAGTTTGGGAAGCACCAATCTACATAAGTTGACAGGGTGTGTGTGTTCCTGTGGCTGCAGGCCGCGTGGTGGGGGTCCTGCAGAGGAACTGGAGGGACTACGTGGTGACCTTCCCGCCCAGGGAGGAGACCCAGTCGCAGAGAGGGGGGTCCCAGCGCATCCTGGTCATCCCCTGGGACCAGCGCATCCCCAAGATCAGGATCAGCACGCAGCAGGCCGAGGCCCTGCAGGTCAGATTCATGTATTCATTTATTCATTTATTTTTGTAGTCTTTTTGCATAGTACAGGGGTTTTCAACCTTTTTGACACCAGCAGGGATCAAAGATTTCCGGCACGGTGCCGGAAATCAGGCTTGGGAAAAAAAAAAAAAAAAAAAACGAGACCAATGTTGCCAACTGCCAAAATCCAAAATGCAGTGGCACTTCGAAAATGCACTAGAAGGAGGAGCCTGAGCATTGGTTTAATGGTTTTCAACCCAACTCACCAGCAAAAAGCACTAGATTTTCTACCAGGAGTTTTTCAACGCTAGGGGGTCTGGAAAAAAAGCTAAACATAGTGACAAGTTCGCCAAGTTGGCAACACTGACAGAGACACGTGGAGATAGAGAGTGATCAGCGAACCGCGACATTTCAGCGTGTGAGGAGTCGGGACGCTGCAGTTCATGAAGCCAGGTGAAAATACCCTCACCATGATAGATAAAGGCATCAAAAATAAATGGCACTGGGCATGGCTAGATGAGACTGGGCGAGATGGGAAGGCATTTTGATTTTGCAGTTGGTGCAGGAAGCTAAGGGATCGAGTCAGGTGCTTGCTCTTCTGCACGCTGTGCTCACGAAGCTATTATATGGTCCTCAACTGGCGGTCCACGACCGGACCGCCGCAGATCTCTGTCTGGATCCTTAAATGGTCGAAAGAGAAGGAAAGAAAAAAAGGCGCCGCGTAATTCCCGGAATAATTGCATAAATAAATGCAAATATGCATGCCTCGCTTGATTTCACAATCCCCACATATTTTCGCATAAGGTTTATAAAGTTACAACCTCACCCATTTGGTCACTTTCACCCAGAATCGCGGTGGGGGTAAGCGCGTCTAAAAAGTCTCTCTCTCTCTCTCTCTCTCTCTCTCTCTCTCTCTCTCTCTCTCTCTCTCTCTCTCTCTCTCTCTCTCTCTCTCTCTCTCTCTCTCCACCTAACAAAACGTCGTGCGCCGTGTGTGGGTGGGGGGGCGCGCCGCGCCAGCCGCTGCTGGTTAAAGTTGTTGCGTGGCGGTGCTGTACACACATCCAGCTTATATTACTGTCGGGACTCGGTCGGAAGGGGTACTCACCCCAGGTAATGGCAATACTAATCAGTGTTCTTAAACTCCGTCGAACGGACAGTTGTTGTAAAGTTGACAGGTCTTGCACATGTGTCCAGTGCGTAGTCACCTCTATGTCTGGTTGAACTGATTTAGAAGCGTGATACTGAAATGATTGATTATTTACTCTATTAGAGAAATCAGTCATTTTACATGTATCTCAATCGCAGTTTGTGCAGGACCGGATCTAGGCATGGGGGGCAACGCCACCCTAAATGCCCAGACTGCTCCACCAAACATGATGGCATGCAAAACAACCCAAATTTCAACGATAATTTTTCAGTCGCAGTTTGTGCAGGACCGGATCTAGGCATGGGGAGGGGGGGCAACGCCACCCTAAATGCCCAGACTGCTCCACCAAACATGATGGCATGCAAAACAACCCAAATTTCAACGATATATATATATATATATATATATATATATATATATATATATATATATATATATATATATATATGTGGGTTTGGAAAGTTCAGGCTCAGGATTTTTTTTTGCTTTAATCCCTGCACCAGGGACCACCATTTATTTTGGCATTTGAGCCACGGACCACCATTTGATTACATTTTCACCCCCAAGACCTAAAACTAAAGAATTAGTTTGGCTTTGTCCACAATTCCAGGCTCGATTTTGCAAACAAAAACAGCGTAGACTTCTTAATTAAGTGGTGCTAATGCAGATGATGAATATTTTAACTCTTGAGAGTGTAAAAATGAAACCAAATGGACCTGCAAGGGTCCATTTGGTTTCATTTTTACGTTCTCAAGAGTTACATCTGGTTAACCAACTGGGGACCACCTGGAACCCTCTCAAGGACCACTGGTTGAAATTAAACCCCTGGTATAGTATGTGTTTAGATTTGCTCACATTTCGGTCATCTAGAATGCGTTGATGTTGGCCTTGCTTTGTTGTTTTTCTTTTGTTTTTCTTCGGTGGGCCTTGACGCTGTTATATTGACTGATTTTACACTCTGCCGATCTACAAGTTGTCCATTTCAGTCTAGTTTTTATTTAAATCGTCATGTACATAAATGGGTGAGCTTCTTATATTGACTTAATAAAAAGTCAATATATTTAGTACGGATGTACTGATACACCTTTTTCATTTCTGATCCGACTGCGATAACACAATTTATGTGTTAGGCGATACCGATATCAGAGAATCTATAATAATCTATGTATATAATAAAAAAAGAAAAAAAAAATGAAAAAAAAAAATCCCCTTACCCCTGTGTCTGATCACTGGTTAGGCTGGCATATTCACCATAGTGTTGACACCTTACCCCTGTGTCTGATCGCTGGGGGCGGGGCGCCATTCCGAAACACCGCCACTTAGAAACACCTCCATTTCGAAGCATCCCCATTCCGAAGCCCCCCCATTTCGAAATAATGTGATTTCGGAATGGTGATGTTTTCCCATTTTACTAAAGACATCTCCATTCCGAACCCCCCCCCCCCCCCCCCCCCCCCCCCCCCCCAACCAATCAATAGTGCACGCTCTCTCTCGCCCCCCCCTCCCCCGCTGCCCAAACGCGCGCCCCTTCTCTCCCTCTGCTGCTCTATCGCTCCCCGACCGAACGCCCCCCCCCCCCCCCTCTGTGTTTATTTATTCATTTCGTAAAGTCTACAGATATAGCCTAGCCTTAGAGTCTTAGAGCCTTATTAAAGTTGCACATAGGCTCCTCACTGTAGGCTATGTCACGCTATACCAATAGTGTATCCTATAACATAAAGCATGGGCACATGTAATGTTCCCGACATGAAGCTGTGTTCGTAACTTCGTAGTGTGTTCAGTACAGTGTCCAACAACACAGCCACGTGTTGCGGTTTACAGCTGAGCTGACAGGCAGGCCGGCGGACGGACGGACGGACGGACGGACGCACAGACCTAAAATCGGGATCTAAAATGCACGCGCGGCTGTGCCAAACACACACAAACACACACATTAGGGCGTTCGGAATTTGCGCACTGAGTACACTGAGCAATGCAAACTAATAGGCGAGTGCGCTCCGGTGTGGTATTTCCGAACGTGCCCGACATAGCTACATTGTCTCCATCCCTGCCGGAGGAGGAGGAAGCGACAGTCACACAGTTATAAAGTAGCCTAACACGAGAAGCGTCACAATGTTGCAAACAAGCCCAACATCCGCACAACACCACCACCACCACCACCACCGTGTACGACTGGAGTGCTTCTTTGTTTCGCATCACTTGGCGGATTTGAAACATTATAACGACGTGCCGTTACGTTTCACAGCGGCGGTCACCACCATGTATCAGACCCTGTGTGTGTGTGTGTGTGTGTGTGTGTGTGTGTGTGTGTGTGTGTGTGTGTGTGTGTGTGTGTGTGTGTGTGTGTGTGTGTGTGTGTGTGTGTGTGTGTGTGTGTGTGTGTGTGTGTGTGTGTGTGTGTGTGTGTGTGTGCTATTGTTTTGGTTGTTTTCCTTCTATACTGGGGGGTTTTCTAGTCTCTGGTCCGCCAGCCAGGCAGCAGGTGCAAGACGCTGGCTGATCATTAGGAGACTATTATAGGCAACGCATTGTAGTGCATTTTGAATTTTGGCAGTTGGCAACACTGGTGCCAACGCTCAGTTACACACGCCTTTTCACACCAGGGCCCAATATTTTTTCTGTCACGGACCACCATTTGGTGTCGACTTCAGTCTCTCATTCTCTCTGACCCAAAACTAAGGATTTTCAAGTTTTGGTCCACATCTTAGGAAATAACTGGTAAAACGTTGGTCAAAATGACAATTCTACTGCATTTCGTTCTTGAAAATTAATTAGGCCCAATTCAGATGTTTAAATAGCCTTTCACTCTTGAGAGCGTGAAGAGTACAGATCTATAAGTGTCCATTTGGCAACTGTCCATCATTTAGCTGCATGGGGAACACCTGGAATCCTCTCAGGGACCACTGGTGGTCCCCGGACAACTCGTTGAAAACCACCGCACTAACGGATCGCATTTCGTTAAGGCTGTAGCGCGCGGCACTGCTCTCTCTCTCTCTCTCTCTCTCTCTCTCTCTCTCTCTCTCTCTCTCTCTCTCTCTCTCTCTCTCTCTCTCTCTCTCTCAGCTCTCTCCAATAAAATAGAACTACTATGCTGAATGAATGTCTGAGTCTAGGCTATAATATTTCAGAAATATTAGATTCACAAATAAATAGAACTACTCTGTCATTCAACATAGTAGTTCTATTTTGCGCTGTGAGAGGATCAATAAGGTCCCTGGTCTGTGGCTCAAATAGTAGGCATTATTTGGAGGCCTATGTGGCTATTATTTGGAGATTTTTTTTTCTTCTCAATATAATATACTCATGTAGGCTCGCTATAATAATGATCAATCAGAATATTCACACGAGGATCAGATTATTATTACATTTGTCCGAGGAGAGCAGAGCGTTTTCTCCTGTTCAGTGCACTGACAGCACGCATTCGGCTACCTATCAGCATGTTGTATTAGGCCTAATTCGTTGTGTAACTTTACATCGAGACCCCAGGCCCAGGTGGGATAAATACCTTTATATCCTATGTAGGGATATTCTTCTTCTTCATACCGGTACAATTTGTCATGAAATGAAAGTAGCTGTCGATCTTTTTCCATAATGCAGGTGCAATCAATCTGTATAACGAGCCGTCCATCAGTGTTGCGCACCAACGGCTATAATATCATATGCTCGCATCCCCTGTGTGAGTTTTAACGTGGTCAACGGTTCTTCCAGCTATGCCCATTTGTGAGCCCAGTCTGTCTCAGACAGACTCCTAGGCCTACATGCATGATTATGAGTGCAGTGCATCCAGGGACTGAAGTTGCATATGGAGCTATGTTCGTTGCTGTCGCTGCGCTGCTTACCAGAGAAAGCGGCGGTGGTGCTGCTGCTGCTTACAGTAGAAATATACAGTCTAGCCGCATTGTTTTCTATTTATTCCCATTTACTTTATTTTCTACATAATTTGGCAGGCCGCGGTTCTCAAACTTTTTTAGTGTCTTTTATCCACATGTGGGATTGAGAAGGATACGCTGCGGCTTTACGCTCAAGACATTTCCAAAATGAGCGCGCACGCACGCACACAGCTAGAGGAAAATGTGACATGTGCAAATATGCGATCATGGGCCAACAGAGTAGACAAACAGACAGACAAAATAGCTGTTAAAACAGCATCGACTTTCAACTGATATTCTTCTTCGCTCGGCCCTGCTTTGCGCTATTTGATTGTGGCGCGCGTAGACGAGGTTGAACAGGGAGAGAGAGAGAGAGAGAGAGAGAGAGAGAGAGAGAGAGCGCGACTGGCGAGACAGAGTAATGATAAAAAGGCAATGAATAATAATATATTCGGAATGGCGTGGTCTTAAAAAAAAAGAAAAAACATCGCCATTTCGAAGTGGTATTCTTCGAAATAGCAGTGTTTCGGAATGGTGATGTGTGGCCTTCGGAAAGGCAGTGTCTTTTTTTCCACGGAGAAACCCCGCCATTCCGATTAATGGAAGTGAACGATCGGAATGGCGGGGCTTCGGAATGCCGACGTGTAACCCTGATCGCTGGTTAAACTGGCATATTTGCCAATACCAATATGATACTGTAAATACCGATGATGAAAAATAAGGGCCGATACTGATGCTTTTCGACAAGCATTTTTAATATAGTCATAGTCAACAAAATCAACAGAGGTCAGATGTGCCTTTGTCCATGCTGCTATTGGTGTGTGGGAGTACGTGCGTGCATGCATGCATGCATACATGCATAAAGCGCCTTGGATAGGAAAAAACAAAAACAAAGACACACATACAGTTGTGTTCAAAATAATAGTAATCCCCGGACCTTAATCCGATAGAAGACTTGGTGACATTAAAAATGCTGTTTCTGAGGCAAAACCAAGAAATGCAGAGGAATTATGGAACGTTGTCAAATCATCCTGGGCTGGAATACCTGTCACAGATGCCAGAAGTTGGTCGACACCATGCAACACAGATGTGAAGCGGTTCTCAGTGGCTATACAACTAAATATTAATTTAGTGATTCACAAGAACGCTGAATCCTGGATATTTTTCAGTTAATACAGTAAATATTTGAGTTTGTAAAGTAAAGTGCAGACACTGCTATTTTTTGAACAGCCCAATGTTCATTTTTCTTCATTTTCTGTAAAGTAATTAAATAATTTCTGCTTTTTTTCTTCATGTTTTGATTTAAAATATGATGTGCAGTGTTCCCAATGCATGGAATTCAAACCACTATAAGGATTTTGGGCTTTATTCAGTTTTTTTTAAACAGACTGCTATTATTTTGAACACAACAGTAGCTCCACAATGGAGTGGCTGCACCACTCCACAAAAAACAAGTCGCTGCGAACATCAAACCGTGCTTCCTGGCTGTGTCTTTCCATGACGTTTAGGACCACAGGGTGGTGGTGCGCATCGACTCGTGGGAGAGCACCTCGCTGTACCCCAACGGCCACAGCGTGAGGGTGCTGGGCCGGGCTGGAGAGCTGGAGACCCAGGTCCAAACCATCCTGGTGGAGAACTGCATCCACGTGCCTCCCTTCTCAGAGGCCCAGGTTCTCAACCATACTACTGTCTGTCTTTGCTTTTGTGGACCATGTTCAAAACGCCTACATTTTAACTCAAGCACTTTTGCCAGAATACAAATATTTAAAAATTAATAATACTAATACATCACATATACATACTCTTCGGCCGTTTGTCCCGAACCTTCTCTATATATTCTGCTAATGCAAATATCTTCAAAAATGGCAAACGCCATACGCTATATATAATAATGGTATTAATATGTTTGCAAATATTAGCTCATGGGCAGTTATTTGGACGAGGCGGTTATTAAAGGTAGGGGAAGTGATTTCACTTTTGTCAGATATCACCCAAAAATATTTTTTTTCTGTTAAAATGCTCTATTATAAGGTGTGGAAATCATATAGTTTCCCCCTCCCCCACGTTAGCAGAGGAGCTAATAAAAGTTCCCCAGGTGGTGGGTGAATTCTCCTCCAATCAGGATCGAGCAGCAGGTTCACATAGTGTAGCTACTGTTGGACGCCCCTAGTGCACCAGGCTGGTACTACACAATGAATTTCAAATCACTTACCCTACCTTTAAGCAAAATGGTGTGGGAACGTGGGCTGTTATTTGGTAGTGGGCGGGTTGTTTTGAGTAAGGGCTTTGGTATTCTACGGTATTTCCAATCCTGTCTGCGTCCTGTCAGCTGCGAGAGATGCCGGCGGTGTCGCCGGAGCGTCCGTGGAGCGCCGAGGAGGACGAGGACCCGTCGTCGGGGCGCCTGGACCTGCGCGCCACGCACCTGGTGTTCAGCATCGACCCGGCGGGCTGCGAGGACGTGGACGACGCCCTGTCGGTGCGCACGCTGCCCGGAGGCCGGCGCCTGGAGCTGGGCGTGCACATCGCCGACGTCACGCACTTCGTCGCCGAGGGGTCGCTCACCGACCTGGAGGCGCGGGCCAGGCAAGATAAGGGAGTGGGGTGGCGATTTACGCGTTTTAGGCGTTTCGCAGACACTCTTAATCCAGAGCGACCTTAAATTACGCATGAACAAACTCATGGCAACATATATATACTGTACATTCAAAGCAGGGGAGAGGCACCACAATAGACCTTTAGGTAAGCCTTGCCCTCTTGTCCACCTTAGGACACTTTCCGGCCGGGCTCATTCATTCCAATGTAAATAACATGGACTTTACACAATAAATACTGGTTCATTTTTTGGAACCGGAACTACAAAATCATAGAGAGGTTTGTATATCACATGTTAGCTGTGATTGGAACAAAGCAGTTTGGGGAAGGGCTTACCTAAAGGACTATTGTAACGCTTCATGTTTGTAGCATGCAGGTTATGCCTTGATTGGTCAATGACATCAAGACATTGTCATTTCAGTATATGTATAGCATCCAACTCTACCTGCCCAGGAAGTTTATAGTGATTTCCTTCATCCTCTTTGGAATTATAGGAAAAACTGGCTTTTCTCAAAATGCAAAACGCGGGAAAAAAACATCACCTTTAGCCGTGGACTACATTTTTTTCTTGTTGTTGAGTAAAAATCCTCATGGGTGTCTGCTAGAGGTCTTCACGGCTCTCAAAAATGCCATCCGAAATCCGAAATAAATCCGTGCAATATCACCGATTCCGAACTGTTCCGAAAATATTTTCAAATAAATAAATTGGATCCGAGTCGATCCGTGGCATGGTTTTCCGCTTCCGAACTGTTCCGAGATTTTCCCCAAATTGCTTCGCCGAGCCCGACCAAAGTCGGATTATTTTTGACCAAATCCCTCCCCCGCCTTGCCTACGTTTGATGAACCTGTAGATCAGTTATATTTCGCATGCGACGCTGCCTCGGCTCGCTAACACTGTTCCGCGCTGCCAGTCTACTCTACACTCTACAGGTACGTGCACACACACAGATTAAAAAGGGGCCTGCAGCCCCAGCTCTTTCGCATGTCTAAAACACAGAAGTGCCCTCATACGGGAGGTTGCCCCTGCCCCTTATGTAACACGCTGTCTACACGGACACCACAGCACAGACTGTCGCCCCTATCATACATGTCAGTGCATGTCCAGAAGCGCACTCGCAGAGTGACAAAGATACAATCATACACACACTTGGTTGATAGAATATTTTATTATCATTAAAAAGGCAAAAAAAAAAAACGTAGAGAAAGAATACGTCTCACTGTAGTCTCGGGTCTTGTCGGATTTTCTCGGGTATTGCACATAATGATTGACAGGTCCGACTTCCGACGGGGATACGTCCGATTCCGACCTGTCCGAGTGACTGTGATAAAACACACCGCCGGAACCGACCGGAACTGTCGGGTCTCGGACGGATTCGGATTTTTTCGGGTTCGGACAACCCGTGAAGACCTCTAGTGTCTGCAGGTTTATGTTCTTCAGTAGTCTGCATCGTTTTTAGACACTAGTTTACATTTTTTACATATTGGCCAATATTATGTTCAGTCATCTGAACATCACCTTTCAATTACAGGGTGTATTCTAACTTGGTTTAGTTTTGTATAACAGTGTATGTTAATGGTTACATACAACTTAGTCAATTTGTAATCAATTGCGTAATCAATGTATTTTCCCATTATCGTGGTTCATATTTAAGATACAAATGTAACAGTGAAAATATGCCTTTGTACTAAATAGTGCTTTCTTTACTTAAACTGCTAGAAAAGAAAATTGGGTACTATGCATATGCCTGTAGAAAGTCAATGCTAGGACAAGTACTGCTTGCAGCATGAAAACAAATTGAATATTTGAATACTGTACATACTGTACAGGATCCAAATATGGATTCCCGTCCTTAATGGGTTAATGGGCAGCTATCACATCCGGGGCACAGACGGAATTAAGTGACGCGTTTTGTAAATTCATATCATGGATTTCTTTGGCGCTGGCGACCACATTTTTGGGTTTCAAGTGGTAGCACTGAAAGTGTTAGCAACGTATGTACTCTCCTTGACACGTGTTTCTTCTTCGTCCAGGGCTACGACGTACTACCTGGCAGACCGCCGATACGACATGCTCCCGGCCGTTCTCAGCGCAAACCTCTGCTCTCTACTGGGAGGAGTGGACAGGTCAGTTTTGCCTTGCTGTTTGGAACACCCACTCTTTCACTCAATAGGAGGTGCTCCGGTTGCAGGATGATGATGTCACATGATCATGTTCATCCCATATATTCCATAGAGCTAGATCACACGTGACATCAACATCCTGCGCCAGGAGCAGTTCCTGTTGAGTGAAAGATTCTCTATTTATGAAAGAAATAAGATGCTATTGGTGTTTTTGTTTATCCCTTAGTGCACTGAACGCGTTTTGGTGTTCTAAGCTTTATGTTTTAACTATTGAAAAATAGCAGATCTACAAGCTCATAGCACGCCACCGAGTGGCGTGCTATGAGCTTGTATCTCTGCTATTTTTGAAAAAAAATGGTGAAAATCTTTGAATATTATGTTATTCAGAAACTAGAATTCTAGACAGGACACAATGGGTTATTTTAGTTATATAGGGAAAGTATAATGTTTTAAGCGATGTTTGTCTTATCAGTCAGGGATCCTTTTTGACTAAAATCAACCCACCGACAGGTACGCCATGAGCGTGCTGTGGGAGCTGGACGCTCAGACGCTGGAGGTGAGCAGGGTGTGGTACGGACGCACCCTGATCCGCTCCTCCTACAAGCTCCAGTACGAGGTGGCGCAGGCCCTCCTGGACGGCGCAGGGGGGCGGGACGGTGGGGAGGGGGCGTCGTCGGTGCCCGAGCTGGACGCGCTGCCCGACGCCGACGCCCGGGACGCCGCCCTGGCCCGGCTGGTCCAGGCGCTGGAGACGCTCACGCACATCGCCAGGCACCTCCGCGCCCGCAGGGACAGGGGAGGAGCGCTGGAGCTGGAGGGGGTGGAGGTAAGGGTACCCTGCCCGAAAAAATACCCTGACAGAATGATTCCAAGGTTTGCGCCATGTTTTTTGCCATTTCGTAGCGGCGCGCTATGGAGCTTGTATATCTGACATTTTTCAATGGCTAGTAATGCCAATAGTAATGCCAATAATGCTTTTAAAGAGGAATTACACCCATTTTTTTCCTGAGAGCGTACAAATGTGAACCAAATGGACCGTAGCGGGTCCATTTGGTTCCATTTGTACACTCTCAGAAAATAAGGTCCTAAAAGACAATTAACATGCATTTGATGACAACCTAATGTCATCAAGTCGTGTTTCACCATGTTAATGATTTTTTTCAATTTCCTAAAACACTCTGATCGGTTCAGACACGTTCAAGCTGAAATTTCAAAATTGAAATGGTCCAAATGAACCATTTCACTGCAGCTTCTATCCATTATTTTAAGCTTTAGCTATTGAAAAATGGCGGCTCCAAGCGTTGAATAGTACTGAGTGCTTAAAGCACCGCCCTCTGGCGGTCATTTGGGATTCATAAAACCGTAGTTACATACGTTACATACTTTAGTTTTGGCTTAGCACCATCGGAGGATGTGGGTTTACCCCTCTGTGTTTCGGCTGTCTCAAGAGGTACTCAGGGCGTGGCACACAGTATATGGCTGAACCGAAAGTGAAAGTGTGAGTGTCGGCAAACTATTGACATGGTGACACAATATGGTGAGACAATTATAGCCGGGAAAAATGCATTTTGGAGCGATGGAAATGGATGAATTTGAACAACATCCCAAGCTTCATTCCTAGGGTGACTAGTGGCGCCTAGTCTTGGGCGGTATTGATTTTTTAATATCGGTATTGTTAACAGTTATCGTGCCGTGGAAATAGATCTACGTCTCCCGTTATCATTATGATTTACAGTAACGACTGATGCCGCTGCCGTTGAGCTACGCCTTTGATCGTTACTTACCGGCGCCGGTTTAATACGATTCCCATGCTAACAGCAGCTAGTAGCGACCGCATCCAACATTGATAGACCATAATAAGGGACGGACCAAACCGGAAACCGGAAGTGTGTGTCACCAACTAACTTGTCCGTGGGGAAACATGGACCGAAACATGAAATATGACTTTTTGATGAAAAACGCTGGCACTGGCTACCTCAAAAAATATGAAAAAGGGCTGGCACTGGGAGTGTTAATTAGCTCAATATCCGATATTACCGGTATTGACCACTACATGGCAATGGAGTCCAATCAGAGTCGGACACGTTCCAACAGTCACCTAGTTCTCAGAATTGCGATATTGAGGCGTCAGAAACTGCTGTTCAAGCAGCCTACAGTAAAAGTCCTAGCCCAAATAAGGGCTATTTTAGGCATGTGTGTAACATGAAAATTGTTTGTATAGCTACAATTAAAAGTCTCATTGCTCAGATTTTAATAGAATACAGTAGGTATATGTCGGTATTTGATGATATTCGGTATTCGACATTTTTTATAGACCCAACGATATTACTCGGGATTGATTTCCAATATCGCGATAAACAGTAACACATCTCTAAACCGCGTCCCCTTTTTGCCCCGTCCAGGTGCGCGCCCAGCTGGACGAGGAGAAGAACATCGCGGCGCTGGTCCCCCGCCAGCCGCTGGAGGTGCACGAGACGGTGGCCGAGTGCATGATCCACGCCAACCACTGGGTGGCGCGCAAGATCCAGGAGAGCTTCCCGCAGCACGCGCTGCTGCGCCGCCACCCGCCGCCGCGCCAGGAGTTCTTCTCTCAGCTGGTGGACAGCGCCAAGGCCAAGGGCTACGCCGTCGATACCAGGTGACTCCTGTTGTACCCTTTGTGTACTGAACGCGTTTTGGTGTTTTTTTTTAAGCATTACGTTATACTTTAGCTGTTGGAAAAATATCAGATCTACAAGCTCATAGCGCGCCACCGAGTGGCGCGCTATGAGCTTGTAGGTCTGATATTTTTAAAATCTTTTGATACCGCAATTTCCGGACTAGAAGAAGCCGCTACTTTTTTTTTTACATGCTTTTGACCCTGCGGCTTATACGACGGTGCGGCCGATCTATGGATTTTTACAGGTAACGGCCACCAACATTTCTCTACCACGGGGGTTTTCAACAGGTGGTCCCTGAGAGGGTTCCAGGTGGGAACCCCCAGACTAAATGATGGAAAGTTGGTTAACCAGATGTAACTCTTTGAGAGCGTAACAATGAAACCAAATGGACCCGCAAGAGTTAGGATATTCACCATCTTAATTAGCAATACTTAATGAAGAAGTCATAAGTCATGGTCATTTTGATATCTATGTTTTCCCTGTTGTGTTTTTTGCGAAAATCCATCCTGGAATTGTGGACAAAATGAAAAGAAATCTTTAGTTTTGGGTTCTGTGGGGTGAAAATGTTGTCAAATGCTAAATAAATAGTGGCCCCTGGTATAAAAAAGGTTGAAAACCACTGCTCTATCATGAAGCTTATTGTCTGGTGCGGCTTATAGTCAGGTGCAGCTTATAGAAGGAAAAATCAGTATTTTCCCCCAATTTTAGCTAGGCTTGGGTACCGTGAGCGGTACCGATACTGGTATCGATTGGGACATAGCGGTACCTAGTGGGATCGATTCACTTCAAAATGAACGGTGCCTCGTTTCGATACTGTACTATCTGTGCCGCTGCACTTCAAAGAGTGAGCAGAAGAACTGACGCTGACAAGATAGAACAGCTGGTTGACTAATTACAAAGACCGCGTGGTTTTTGTTGACTAAACTAGACGAACATTTAGTGCTTTGCAAAAAGTTCCACTCTGCCTGGAAATGTTCTGCTGATCAGAAGTCCCCTCCGTGTGTAGGCTGTGTGTGTGCGCACAGAGAGAGAGAGAGAGAGAGAGAGAGAGAGAGAGAGAGAGAGAGAGAGAGCGGCATAGCGAAGCAAAAAAAGAAAAGAAATCCGCTATTCCGTCACTTGTCATTGCATGGATCTACAAGTATTGCGCCCACATGCGCAGATCAGCGCACAGAAAATGGTAATGTCGTGCAATTCAGCGTGTGTGTATGTGTCCTGGCCATGCGAAGGGGGGGGGGGGGGGGGGGGGGGGGGGCGGTCCGCTTGACTTCAATGTTAAAGAACGGCTCTCCGTGTTAGTTTTGAGATTTGAAAAGGCTATAGCTCACTGGGGAATGGTGATATCAGTATGTATGATACATTAAATGAAACCTTACCTCACATGGTTTCTTGGGAAGTCCTGATTTTTTTTCAAGGTTGGGAAAAGAGTCAACATGGCCTTTTCAAATCTCAATTTTTTTTATATGGAACTCTATGGAAATATGGAGCGCATTCTTTCGTCAGTGTCTTCGTGCAGCAGGTGCACTAATTAGTGGGGACTTTCCACAGTGGTTAAAGGAGAAATCCACACCAAAACATATTGGGAGCAATCTACCTTGATTCCTGTGACATGCATAATAATGCTCTTGACTCTTGTCATAGATGCCCCCTTTTCTACATTTCACCCTGAGGTCCCCCTCCCTCCAATGCAGTTTGCATTATAGCTACTTATTCATTGAATTAACTGAAACTATGGAAGGCTACTTTTTGCCTGCGTGATTTATAGCCTACTTTGCTTAGAAGAGTTCAGTAGTGCAAATGCATCTCAGTCACCATAAAGATAGTCATCATACATTATATAATTTAAGATATGATTCAACCAAACCATTGCTATGGTGTGTAAAATATATAATATTTAATTTAAAAAGTATCGAAATAGGTATCGTTTCTGGTATCGGATCGATTCCCAGGTATCGAGTATCGTATCGTATCGATTCAAAGGTGAAAGGTACCCATCCCTAATTTTAGCTGGTGCGGCTTAAATTCAGGTGCGGCTTATAGTCCAGAAATTATGGTACATGTTTTCAGAAGCAAACATTTTTTAACTCAAATCTTTGCTTCTGGGCGATCCCAGGGCGATTCGATGCGGGTCCACAGCCAAATATAGATAATTCTGATGGTCCTTGGACATGAAATCTGTGTTCCTGACACAGGAATATAGATTCATTTCAGAGGAAAAAAATAGATTCTAGTGTCAGAAACTAGGATCTAGCCGGCAAGTACTAGAATCTTGTGTCAAAAAATTAGAATGTAGCATCTGGAACTAGAATCAAGCATTAGAGACTAGAATCTAGCGCCTGCAACTCGAATCTAGCGTCGGAAACTAGAATGTGAGATCAAAACTAGAATGTAGCGTCAGAAACTAATCTAAACAGGACAAATGGGTTTAACACTAAAGTCTTCAAACACGGAGGTCTCCGTCCTGATGGGGGAAAAAAGGTCCCCTGGTGCTGCAAGAGCGAAGATTAATCATAATACGCTGTATTGTACTGTAGGTGATTAAAAAATGGGTTACAACAGTCAACACATAACCCACATCCTCAATGCGATCAACAACAAAGAGCCTAGCTAGCGAAATTTTGCCCCTTGCTACTTTGTAAGCTTTGCATTGGACTCGGCTTCCCACAAGCCCTTGCAAGCGGGCGATCGGTAAACTCATTTTAAGTTTTCCAAAAATAAAACGTATAAAACAAATATTGTTTTTAGCGGGTTTTTAAGTAAATGTGTTAGATTGCTAATGATTGTTTTCAGTGGTGCCCGACCTTCTTGATGTCAATGATCCCCATAGCTCTGGTCCATAGCTCTCCTGCTTCTATGGTTCTGTCTTGCAGTAGAGCTATGGCTAAATCGGTATTATATTGGACATGAACCCCGATCGGCCTCTCTTCTGTTTTACCTACACACCAATACAAACATGGCCTGTGTTTTTAGAAAGCCTACATTCCTTTGTGTTAACAATCTGAAGTCTGAACCCCCCACCACACATAGAAAAGCTTTTTTTTTTTTTTACACCCTCTATTGCAGAGAAAAGCTTTATAGAGAACAAGACCTATTGTTTTTTCCGGTCTAAATCAGTTCAGCTTCTGCATATGCCTGTAAAGTCGTCAAGGCTAGGGCAAGTGGTACGGTGCTATTAGATGGAGTCTGAACAGAGCAGGGTATTAAGCCTTAGTGTACTGAACACGTTTTGGTGTTCTAAGCATTATGTTTTAACTATTGAAAAATAGCAGATCTACAAGCTCATAGCGCGCCACCGAGTGGCGCGCTATGAGCTTGTATCTCTGCTATTTTTGAAAAATCGTGAAAACGTGGTGCAAATCTTTGAATATTATGTTATTCAGAAACTAGAAATCTAGACAGGACACAATGGGTTTTAAGACAAGTGCGAGTGAGTCTGGCAGTTCTAATCTCAATGGAAACAGGTCTTCCTTCCATAAATGGGGTGTGAGAGCTGGTTTAGTCGAGTCAAGGGAATCCGTATTATTGATTTTTTTATTCACCACCACCAGGTCCAACAAAGCTCTAGCGGACTCTCTGGACCGCGCCGTGGACCCCCAGGACCCGCTGGTGAACCGGATGCTCAGACTGATGGCCACTCAGGCCATGTCCAACGCTCTGTACTTCTCCACTGGGTCCTGCTCTGCCGACCAGTACTACCACTACGGTACTGCTATCTACGCACAGTACCTACCACTGCATGTTATACCTGTTTTACATGCCACGGCATGTCCATGTTGTCTCCTTTAACCCATTTTGTCCTCACTAAATTCTAGTTTCTGACACTAGATTTTTAATTTCTGATACTAGATTATAGTTTCTGACGCTAGATTTTAATTTCTGGCCCTAGATTTTAGTTTGACGCTAGATTCTAGTTTCTACCTCTAGATTCTAGGTCCTGACGCTAGATTCTAGTTGCTGACCCTAGATTCTACTTTCTATCTCTAGACTGTAGTTTCTGGCACTAGATTCTAGTTGCTGACGCTAATTTGTTTTGTCAGTGATGCTCAACATACAGTATTTCATGCCAAGGACCCCTAGATTTATCTATATTTGGCTGCGGACCTCCATCTGAAAACATGTTGTTCTCGGGATCCCCCAGAAGAATTTGAGTTAAAAACGTTTGCTTCAAACATTTTCACGATTTTTCCAAAAAATATCAGATCTGCAAGCTCATAGCGTGCCATCGTGTGGCACCAAAACGCGTACAGTACAGAAAAGGTCAAGGCTCCTAAACACATTTTAACTGTTATTTTCTAAACTTTAACTGTTTAAAAGTAGCAGCAAAGCTGCTATTGCGTTATGAGCGTGTGGATCTGACTCTCTTACTTTTTCTTTATATGTTGCTCTCTCTCTCCCTCTCCATCTATCCGTTTCAGGCTTGGCTCTAGAGCACTACACACACTTCACCTCGCCCATCCGCCGCTACGCAGACATAGTGGTCCACCGCCTCCTGGCCGCTGCCATCAGCCTGGACAAGGGCCAGGTGGTCCCCAAAGGCCTCGGCAAGGCATCGGCGCTGAACAAAGAGCTGGAGGAAATGTCGCAGCACATCAACGGCAAGAACAGGGTTAGCGACACGCATTTACCATTTACAACCTTTGTATTATTTCACTTTGTAATTTTCTTCATCGGCTATAGGACAAGGTCATGAACTTTCGTCAAATATGGGGAAAAAAAATAACAAGCAAACAAACAAGATGAATCACACCCGTGTGAAGTGAGGTTACACTCTTATCGTTATACTGTACACTACATCATCATACATCACCTCACAAATAACTGAATTTATGTGATTGCGTTCCATGACATCATCATCATTTCCTGTGGGTATGACAGCTTTATGTAGGAGGGTCTAGTGCCCATCAAAAATCTTAAATCTCAACTCCTCTTCGTCCGAGGAAGAGCTTGCATCCATTCATGTTTTGCTTGGTTTTACTTGCTTTGAATGTTTTTTATTTGTAGCCTGTTGACTTTTAACTCTTCAATCCTCATAAACAGAGATGTCCGTCCCGATGAAAAGAAAAATAGTCCCGCGGTTCTGTACGAATGGAGATTAATCAATGAATTAATCAAAAACAGACATGCTATGGATAGATCGCTCTCTGTCTTGGCTGCTCTTAGCCACATCTGCTATGAAGCCCCGGTGATGTCATGTGCGTCTGAAAAACAGTCTGGATGGGAACAATCCTGGACCCCAATGATTTAATGGTCGAACCCAGGGGTGGACAGACAGTATGGCATACAGGGCATTTTCCCGGTGGGCCGACCCCCCCGGGGGCCGTTAATGTCGTGTTTTAATAAAAAAAAAAAATGAATAAAAAAAAAAAAATCTGCACAAAACCGGCCCACGAATCAGTGCTGGCGGCCCTCTGTCCTCTTCAAATGAGACTGCCTATTGCAGGGTTTTTATAGTTAACTAAAACTAACTAACTAATTTTAGTTATCTTTTTTTCGTTAGTTTTAGTTAACTATAAAAACCCTGCGATACACCAGTATACTTGTGTTATGTATTTTAAAGTTTAAAAAAAAAAAAATATATATATATATATATATATATATATATATATATATATATATATATATATATATATATATCCATTAACTGAAAATAAATAAAAACTAAATAACTAAATGTAAGCACACACAGCCCTAGCTTAAATTTACACACTATACCCTACAGGTAAACAAAAGACTGATTAGCATTGATGGCCCTGTTGCCTATAGGTGACGTCAATGCACAATAGGCAAGTCTCCACCCCCAAAACCTAGGCCCCGATGTGTGAACAGGCGCAGAGAATCTGGGGTGGGGGTGGGGGCGGGGGACTCGGGGAGCCCGAGCCCCAGAGCCCCTTATGTCTTAAATTCTCATGGGGGCTCAGGCCCCGGAGCCCCCACAAAGATTGCACGCCTGATTGCAACGCTAATTATAAGGGTCTTCAGAGGGCCGCTCTGAGACAAAATTGCCCGGTACGTTTTGAGCTCCCAGTCCAGGCCTGGTCGAACCGATGGTTCCGGATGCTTAACTACAGTATGTTGACTGGGGGCTGTGGGGTGTGTTTCAGGCGGCGCAGAGGGCCCAGAAGTTGTCCACCGAGCTGTTCCAGTGTCTCTACTTCAAAGACAAAGACCCTCAGGAGGACCCGGACTGCGTGGCCGACGCCGTCATCTACGCCATACGAGCCAATGGCGTGCTGGTCTTCGTCCCCCAGTAAGACTGTTGATGAATGATCAATAACCTGATACCTATCGACTTCACAGAACACTTCCACTCGTCACGGTTCAGCTACTGCAAGCCTCACTAGGGAACACGACCCTTGAAATATTCTACTGGTCTTTGTCAGCACAGTAATGCTTATTACACACCAGCGAAAAAGCGAAACGACTCGAAAAAGCGAACAAAAAAAGGCGAAATATTTGCCGGCGAATTTAGTCGCGGCCTCCTGTACACACCAAAAAGCGAAGCGTATAAAACGATTAAATTCGCCTTTCCTCTCCCCCTCCCCTCCTTCTACTACCCTCCTCCCTGCTGTGTTGTCATTTTAGCCTATTTTAACCATGGAAGGACGCACGCAGGAACCGATCAAAATGTTGGTCATAAAAGTTTTTTTGTATCATCAGTCATGACCGGAGATGCACACGATCGAGTTAATTAATTAATTAATTAATCCGACGGCGCTAAAAAGGCTGAAATACAAGTTGATCATCTTACTCAACCAAATTAAAAATGCCATATCATCTATCTCAGTGGTTTTCAACCTTTTTGACTCCAGGGACCACCATTTGTTCAGCATTCGAGCCACGGACCACCATTTGATGACATTTGATGACATGCCTCAAAGACCTAAAACTAAAGAATTCTTTTGGTTTTGTCCACAATTCCAGGCTGTATTTTGCCAACAAAACAGTGTAAAGTTCTTAATTAAGTGGTGCTAATTCAGATGATGAATAGTGTGAAAATGAAACCAAATGGACCCGCAAGGGTCCATTTGGTTTCATTTTTACATTCTCAAGAGTTACATCTGGTTAACCAACTTTCCATCATTTAGCCTGAGGACCACCTGGAACCTTCTCAAGGACCACTGGTGGTCCCCGGACCACCAGTTGAAAACCCCTGATCTATCTGATCCCTATACAGATTAGCCTAATCTAGGCGCCGTGCTCTTTAGATCAGTGGTTTTCAACCATTTTCATACCAGGGCCCACTATTTATTCAGCATTTGAGCCACGGACCACCACTCAAGGACATTTGCTCCACAGACCCTAAAATTGAAGATTTCTTTTGCTTTTGTCCACAATACCAGGCCATTCTTCAACATTCTCTAGTTGTGTAGACTTGGGCTAATTCACATTATGAGAGCGTAAACATGAAACCAAATGGACCCGGTCCATTTGGTTTCATTTTTACGAGCTCAAAGAGTTTCATCTGGTTTAACCAACTTTCCATCATTTACCTGGGGGCCACCGGGAACTCTCTCAAGAACAACTGGTGGTCCCCGGACCACCTGTTGAAAATTCCCGAAGTAGATCAAATAGATAGATCAATCAGTGAGAAATGCGCAGCAGCTTTCCTCGCTTGCACCACAGCTGATTTCAATTTCGAGGGAATGCACAACGCCAGGACAACTCACTTGGTAAAGTTGCTAACTTCTCGGGTGGTTTCATTTCAATGACGGGCATATCCATTTGGGGGTCCGCGGCCCGCAAGATGAGAACGTTTCGGGAAGTTAGGAGAGGTTATCCTATTAAAGCATGAGAGCGTGTGTCGCTCCAGACCCCTTGCCCTAGAGAAAGCTGTAGCCTATAGTTCTATATTATGCACAAACTGTCTACCAAACTGCCTACCTTAGTATGAGATATTAAGGCAGATTCATTGTTTGCAGATCGTATAGCTCACAGCAGCCTCAACAAGAGGCGGTATGTTAAGTTAGCCCATGGATTGATGCGCAATACAATAATCGCATCACATAATAGGCTAAGATTTTTTTCCACCTGTAGCCTACCGTTGTGTTTGCAGGGGACAGCGCTGAACGTTTTATTTTCCTGTATATTTGCAGTAGGCCTAGTTGAGAGAAATTCACATAGGCAGTTCCAAAACCAAACCAGAGCTACAGGTTGTGACATTGATATCTTTCCCTTCCAATGCGTGATGCGCCCTGGATATGCCCTGGCGCAACATGGAACAGTGAACACTGTGGTTTAATAACGAGGGCGCGCACACACACACACACACACACACACACAGAGAAAGAGAAAGATGCGCTGCAGTTTATGGTTTCAACACGGCAGCGCAGTTTAGACTGCATTCTGATTGGTCAGGGGGTATTAGTCGCCTGCGACTAGCTGAAAAATTCGACACCAAAGCGAAAAAACAAAAAGCGAAAATAGTCGCATTTTCGCTATTTCGCTAATTCGCCGTGGTGTGTAAGCTTACATTGACTCCAATATGTTTTTAAAAAAAGCGAAATATTCGCGCGAAAAAAATCGTTTCGCTTTTTCGCTGGTGTGTAATAAGCATAAGGCTTGAATTTTTTTCTACCCTCAAACATGATCATCGGCAGTGTTGGTCAATATTACTTAGGAAAGTAACTTCTTTACTTTACTCGTTACCCCTTAGATAAAGTAATATCATTACTTTACTTATTACTGGAATCGAAGAGTAATATATTACATATTACGTTATTACTTTCCCAAGTTCTCAACACCACCTTTGAAAAAATAGAGATGTACAACATAATCTGTTTAGCAAGCTCTTTTTTAGGACTGAATCCAATTTATTGGAATAATAATAGTCTCCAATCCCACAAACTGCACCTGAAAACAAAGCCAACAAAATCTGTCTCTTTGACTTTTTAAACATTTTCACAATTGTTTTCAAAGACAGTTGAGGTCTTGTATTTAAAAATAAAATACAAAATAAAGCAGCAAGCGATTTGTAGTGTACATAACTGTGCGCAGGATGCAGCATGTGGACTGGATCTACAATCTACTGCACATCTCTGTTGTTACAGTACCTGTCGATAGCTTGTAAATCTGTTCTATTTTTGCATGCAACAACAAGCTCATTTTAAAAAAGTAACTTGGCGTTACTTGTAAAGTAATGCGTTACTTATTACCCATTTTTGTAGAGTAATCTCGTTACTTTACTTTTTGGAGCAAAAGTAATAATATTACAGTAATATGTAATCTAAAATTAGTTACTGCCCAACACTGATCATCGGGTATTAATGTTATATGAAAAGTAAGATTTTTTTTTTTCCTTTTTTGTACAGTGTACAGTGTTTGTTAAACTGTCATTTTTATGACCCCACCCTACCTGGTGGAATGCAGGTTTGCCTGGTGGGTGGTGATGGGTGTATTGATTCTATTTTTTTTTTTTTTTAATGGAAGTATATTATGTATCAAGAAAGTATTGTATTCTGCAAATCCATGCTGGATTCTACAGAAAAAAAAACCTCAATAATCAACTGAGAAAAGTTTGCTACACCCTTTTATCACGTTCTTATGCATTTCCATTCCACACCAGGTACGGCCTGAAGGGGGCGGTGTACATGAGGAACCGCGAGGGTCAGGTGCTGGGCGTGAAGGCGGACGGCGGCTGTGAGTGGCGGAGCGGCTCCATCCACAGGCATCCGGACCACATCAGCACCAGCAGCGGCTCTGGAACCTCCACCTTCAACCTGTTCAATCACATCACCGTGAGTGGACCCTTTTTAACCATTTCAACCCCTTTGTGTACTGGTGTTTTAGCTGTTGAAAAATAGCAGATCTACAAGCTCATATCGCGCCACCGAGTGGCGCGATATGAGCTTGTAGTTCTGCTATTTTTGAAAAATGGCGAACATGTGGTGCCAATCTTTGAATACATTATTTCGGAAGCCAACATTTTCAACTCAAATCTTTGCTTCTGGGGGATTCCTAGAACATGTTTTTAGATGAGGTTTCTGCAGCTAAATAATAGATATTTCTGGGGGCCCTTCCTGTGAAGTATGTCAAGCATCACTGACACAGAAAGAGAAACTAGAAACTAGAATCTCGCGCCATGGACTAGAATTTAGTGTCACAAACTAGAATTTAGTGTCATGGACTAGAAACTAGTGTCAGGAACTAGAATCTAGTGTCAGAAACTGGAATTTAACTTCAGAAACTACAGTCTACTGAGAGGAACTAGAATCTACCGTGGGGGACTAGAATCTGGCATGAGGAACTAGATTCTAGCATCAGAAACTAGAATCTGATCAGGACACAAAGGGTTAACCACCAGTCTAAACTCTTTGACAGATTAGCAGAAAAGCTATCTCCCATTCGCCTCAACAGTAACGAAATAATTTATAGAAATGCTATGTTGTGAGTTTGTGCAAATGAATGATATCCAAAGACAGTTTAGGGTGTCTACTTTAAAGGTAGGGGAAGTGATTTTACTTTTGTCACATATCACACACACAAAAAAAAATCTGTTAAAATGCTCTATTATAAGGTGTGCGCAGAGGAGCTAATAAAAGTTCCCCAGGTGGAGGGTGAATTCTCCTCCAATCAGGATCGAGCAGCAGGTTCACATAGTGTAGCTACTCTTGGGCGCCCCTAGTGCACCAGGCTGGTACTACACGATGAATTTCAAATCACTTACCCTACCTTTAAGGGAAAAAAATAAAATGAGTTGATGATGTGTTTCAGTTGTTGTTGTTTTTTAAATACATTTGACAGAACTTCCCTGTATTTTCACATTTCACTGTTCCCAGGACTCATTCAGAGATCAATGCATTTATCATTTATCAATTATAGTTGTAACGTGTGAGGAGTTTTGGGGGTTTGAGTTAATGAGCTTGTTAAAAAATAATGTTGGAAATAATAAACATTCATTCTTGACGTGATTCACCATGTTAATGATTTTTCTCAGACCTATTTCTAGGAAACACAGAATTGAAGTGTGGGGGCTTTTATTTCTGTTCACACAGCATCTCTAAAGTACATTAATGACAGTAAAACTATTAGAATTCCCCCTCTATTAACTCTATTATAATCTATTGTATCTATCAATCTATTATAATCCTTTAACATAATCCCTGTTCATTGTCAGTGGCATTTAATGTTGGCAGTCGACGCAATTGCTCAATATGGGAGAGGATATAGCACCCCTCACAAATAAATCACACTTGTATGAAGTGAGGGGCACTCTTAACAACGTACTTCAGCCAATCAAATCAAATGATCACATTCCGTGCTCATGCGGTCATACACACAACACAGTGCCTATAGGAGACATCAGATTTTATAATATATCCTTTGCTCAACCAAATTTGAACTCATTCCGTCATAGATATGTCATAGACTGACGTCACATGCTGTGTGTGTGTGTTGTTGTTTTTTTTTTTTACTAAATTCTTCCTACCTGAATTTATACAAACAGATGAGAGTGAAATGTATGGGTTTTTGTCATAGTTTTGTGCGTCTGCTGTTCTATTTGCTGTAAATTACTTTGTAATTTAGCTGTTAAAGGGGAATTCCACCCATTTTCCAACTTTTCCTGAGAGGATACAAGTGTGAACCAAATGGACCCTAGCCGGTCCATTTGGTTCCATTTGTTCCATTTTTCTCTCAGGAAAAAAAAGGTCTGAAAGAAAAATTAACATTAAATTCATGGTGAAATACATCTTCATGACGTCATCAGATAGTATTTCACCATGTTAATGATTTTTTTCAGACCTCCATTTTTTCGTAAATACAGAATCGTGGGAACTTTTTTTCTTATCATGTCCATCCAACACCTCTAAGGTATATTAATGACATATTTAAAATGTTGAAAATGGGTGGAGTTCCCCTTTAACACGTTCGCCCCGCCGTCCTCTCTCTCTCTCTCAGGTGCGCATCTCCGTGGAGTCGTCGCGCTGCCACCCGGACAGCCTCCACATGGAGATGATCAGCAACAAGCCCCACTCCCGCCGCCGCCGCCGGAGCGGGGGCGGCAGTGGCGACACCGCCAGCGCCGCCGCCGGTGCACAGGCCCCGGGGGGCGGGCGCCCCGCCGACCTGGTCCGCGAGGTGGTCCGCCAGGCGGAGGAGGCGTCCCAGCAGGCCCAGGAGAAGGCCGCCCGCGGGCCCAAACTCTCCAATGAGGAGAGGGAGTTCCGCCAGAGCAAGGTCCCCAACCTCTACTCCCTCCTGGAGGAGGCCAGGGAGCTGGCCCTGACCGACCTGTCCGCCTGTACCACCAGATAGCTTTCCCCCTGCCCCGGAGATGTCCCTCCCCTCTTCCCGATACCGTACCTACCGGTGTCAGAAAGGTATCGGCGCTTATTGTTTTGTTCATATCGCAGCGGGGGTTTTCAACCTTTTTGACACCAGGGCTCACCATTTATTCAGCATTTTTGAGCCACAGACCACGCATTTGAGGACAGTTTAGCCCCACAGGCCCCAAAACTAAAGATTTCTTTTTGCTTTTGTCTACAATTCCAGGCTGAATTTGGGCAACAAAACAAGCAAAACATACAGATCAAAATGGCCATTCATCTTCTAGTTGTGTAGACTCATGGGCTAATTAAGATAATGAATATTTTAACTCTTGAGAGTGTCAAAATGAAACCAAATGGACCCGCAAGCGTCCATTTGGTTTAATTTTTACGTTCTCAAGAGTTACATCTGGCTAACCAACTTAGCTGGGGACCACCTGGAACCCTCCCAAGAACCACTGGTGGTCTCCGGAACACCGGTTGAAAACCCCTGTCATTCGGGTCATATCAGTATTTGACAGTATCCGACGAATATGCCAGTCTTGCTTACCTCCAACCCGACACAGAGGTAAAGGGATAGACCCTACAGGGCTATGCAGTGACGTCAGACTGCCTGTTTCCGGATGTGAACTCCCTGTTCATTTTCCTCATAGACTTTTCCAAAAATGTGTCCCATTCAGGCCTGTAAATCCATTTTTGGATTCTGTACAGTATTCATAACATTTTTTGATGCTGCTATATAAATATTTGACCTTTTTTTTTTTAAACTTAGGTCAGGCCTAAATAATTTATGTAGAAATTATAAGACGGTTATGCCGCAGACAAAGCCAACTCGGGTTGTTACCGATCATGACCACAAACGCAATATTTTGGACCGATCAAATAATTAGTAACAAGAGCAAACGGCAGGGCACAACATTTTTGAAAAGTATGTGGGGAAAATGAATGGGTAATCCTCTTCCGGAATCGGCTGACGTCGCTGTGGAGCCTTATGGCAGGTAAAATAAAATGTTGGAGCATGTGTGGAGTTTGCTTTGGAGCTGGCCAAATGAAAGTGCACATTGAGTGACGATTCTGCTATTAACTAAACGCAGGATACGGTATATACAGTAGCTATAAGCACAACTCGAGATCACAACACATCTGTATTCGGTATCGAATGGGAAACAGAAAAAAAGACCTCCCTAGTTTTTTTTTTTCTTTTCTTTTCTTGATGCGTATCAGAGCCAGTGTTGTTTTTGTCGACTAAGACTAAGACTAAAGACTAAGTCGACTAAGGTTTTTGATATTTAGTCGACTAAGACTAGACTAACAAAAAATAATTTCAAAAGACTAATTAGGACTAAAAGATGTGTGTTTTCAAAAGACTAAGACTAAGACGAAGACTAAGGGCACGATTTTGGTTACATTAGCCCTTATGCGCAATTAACGCACTTAGCATTGGGGAAGAGGCGTTCCCACACTAAAGTTGATAATTTCGTAACCATGCCATCTCCCTTAAACACCTCCTATACCCGTTAAATTATGCATAGGTGTGGTTTGGGCGTTTTTAGCTTTCATCCAATCCGTGTTGGTCTTGCCATTCCCTTTAATTCATCCCTTATCTATTTCCCTTATCCCTACTGCTATGTCTGACCCTCCTAAGCACGCAGCCTGGCTGCGGGCTTAGGACAGACACATGCATGAGTAGCCTATTCTCAAAGATTATAGCTCTCATTTTCAAACAATTATAGCTTGGTCAATTCTCAATCATTTCTTACCTACCATTCAACATGTTATGTTGAAAAAACATGTTCCATGTTTTTTTGCTGTATGTGGCGTGCATTTATCCCAAGTCTGCGAAATGTTATAAAGTAAATTGCGCAAAAGTCGGCAATTGATCATTGATTTCTCGGTCAATTCTGGACCATTTTTTTACATTTCAAAGTGCAGCGTGACGGGAAAAGGCCACTCTCTCAGATGCTGTATAGAATATGTGGGTAGGTCTTCTCTACGATGCGGGACCGAGCAAACTGCAACTGTCGGGGATTCGGTGGAAACGGTCCGCCTAATCCCCGACAGTTATAGTTTGCCCGATCCCGCATCGTAGAGAAGACCTACCCACATATTCTATACAGCATCTGAGAGAGTGGCCTTTTCCCGTCACGCTGCACTTTGAAATGTAAAAAATGGTCCAGAATTGACCGAGAAATCAATGATCAAAAAAACGTCTTTTTTGCCGCGAATTGCCGACTTTTTTGCAATTTACAGCATTGCGTCACAAGTTATTTAATGTATTTAATTATATTATATACTGTACATTACCTAAACACAAGGAAGTGACCGACAGCAGGCAATCTACTGCTGTTTATAGGACAATCCATAAATAAGGAGATGAATTGAACTGGCGCCTTTCCACGTGGAGTCGTGGACATCTCCAAAGCGCACAGATGCCCGCACCGTGCGCACGTGGCTCTGCCTTCTTGTATCGGTTAAGGGGTGGTCTCAGATGGCGTTATCTAGTTCCCAAATCTATTTGACGAAATTAGCAACTTAAGGGACTGCGCAACAAACACGCCCATGACCACACCTCCAGTCACAAATAACTGTGTCGGCATAAAGAATAGTGGCTAAGGGAAGAGAAAAGGTGACCAAAATAGCAATAAGGGAATTCGCTGCGGGTATCGGGTAACGTTAGGGACAACAGGTGGAACGAAAATCGCACCCTAAATTATAACCTAAGACTAATAGAAATAGGAAACATTTTTAACTTTTTTTTTTTTCGTTCTTTTTAAGTATGTGAACATATCTGCAGTATAGATTGCATACGTTTTCAGGAAAGGGACTTATTACTAATGCAGTAATTTTACAAAGAAATAAAACGAGACATCTTTCATACTAAAAACTATAAATCTGTATAACATATATAAACCTACAATGCATGTGTATGTAAGACTAAACTACTAAGACTAATACTGAAAGACTAAGACTAAAAAAAGACTAAGACTGAGACTAAGACTAAATCAATGTTGATATTTCGTCGACTAGACTAAGACTAAAAAAATGAATTTCAGAAGACTAAATGGGACTAAAAGACTAAATGTGTGTTACTCAAAAGACTAAGACTAAGACTAAGTCAAAATATTCTCAAACAAACAACACTGATCAGAGCTCTTAGTCCTAAGTACCTCTTTGACCTCAGGGTAGCGTAGGCATTCGTAGCACATTGGTGCTTCAGTTGTGACGTTAACACGCAGTGTGCACTGTATCAGGATTTGAGTAGGAACAGTAAAAACCTACCTGGCAGCTTATTTGTTATTAAGGGACAAACCACGTAGTGAACTTGGTCCCTCCCTGTTTTTGTCAATTTTTTTCTTCATTTCCTTCCACCAAAAATAGCTCTTCTGGCTGAACTGTGGAGATGGTTTTCGTGAAACTCGGTAATCTTATGGAACTTGTTTCCACATGACTGATGAGGAACACAACTGCCAGTAAGCTCTGCCCTCAGATTATACACCATTTTGAGCAGTTTGGATAATGGTTATACGAGATTTTCTGGCTTGATTTTTGATGAATTTGCGTGAAACGTTGTACACATGAACTCAGATCCCATACAGATAAAAGTTAACATTGATAAATAGTTTTCATTAAAACGTTTTTATGAGTCAATGAAAATTGCTGGTTTGTGAAAAATCTTCTGTCCATAATACACACATGTTTGACACTTCACAATAAAAAAATAGCTGCCTTGTCACACTGGACTTGGTCCCTTCTTGTTTTTGTCAATTTGTAAGGGACCAAGCAGTCCACAAAGTGGACTCAGTCCTGTCTTGAGTCAGAGTATCCCGCGGGACCACCGACCACACACACCGGTCACTTAACTTAAACTAGACGGAAGTAGACTAGACGGAACTGCACACATCTCACTTTACAGCCTTTGCGAGCATTGTACTGTACTGTATTGTACTGTTATAAAACAGAATAGGTGATCCAGGTGTTCCTTGTTCCTTGTATTTTTTTTACCGTTCTAGTTACATTTTGCAAAAAGGTTGAGACACACTTGCTGTTCACAAAACAAATCTGACAGAAGACCATTGCTAAAGTGACCCTACAGTTTTAAGTGAGGTTAGGGTTAGTGACCTATGTGGCTGGTAAAAACTGAGGTTGGAGTTACTGACCTATCACCTAAAACTGAGGTTACTTAAATTGATCATGAATTAGTAAAGCATTATTCATACATTACTAAGCATTGTATTCTACATTGATCTAATCAATGTGCTTAATCATCCTATTCTCAGGGTTTTTTTTTTGTAAATGACACATTCAGCCCTTTATAAATCAGTGTTTCATTAACTTACAAACCAGTTATTAATGCATACCAGTTATTATTTGTACCTCGTTAATGAGCAATAAATGTTTTATAAATAATATGCTTATGTAATGAGTAATTACCTTAAATCATTCATTGAGTATTTATAAAACATTTATTACTCATTAATGTTTTATAAATACTATAAATAATATGCTTATGTAATGAGTAATAACTACCTGAAACCATTCATTAATTATTTATAAATTAATCATTTTAATTTATAAAATAATAATAATTTATTACTCATTAACCAGGTTTGTAAATTAATAAAACACTTATTTATAAAGGGCTGAATCCATCATTTACAAAAAATCATTTACAAGAATTTGAGGATGAAACTATGCCCAACGCCCAACCCATATACTGCTGGGAGGGCTTTCGGACTGAAAAATGTAGGAAATGAGTTTCCTACATTCAGTTTTCAGGCAGAGTTTCAAGCAGGGACACTTGATCTTCTGACTTTGTGTGCACCTGCTTTTATTTATATATCAGAGTTTGTCTTATAACCAGATTCATTTTATATTTGGCACTTGTTGGGAAATGTTGAGTATGGGTCCCCAGCATGTAGAAACCGCCATGACAACTGGCATATGTTGAGCAATTTTCACAAATTGCATATGTGACCAATGACCATGCAAACCTATAGAAGGAAGGAAAATGTCTGAATTTCATCTTGCTTTAGCAGAGATGGGTGCAACTAGCAACTAGTAATATTATTGCTTTTCTCTGTAACAAGTAATATTATGAGACTGCGTCCTCCAAAACAGTAATAATATTACAGTTCTACTTCTACTAGTTACTTTTGTCATGCTGCTGCTTCCAACAGCATTGCATTGGTGAAGGGAGATCAACTAATGCCACTTTACTTTGACCTAAAAAGAAAAACGATGAACAGCAACCTATTATTGCAGTTGACAGTCAGACATTCAAAGCCAGAGTTGCGATATGGATACATAAAGAAAGACCTCTTGTGTATCCTCCTTAAATTGATCATGAATTCAACATTAGTAAAGCATTATTTATACATTACTAAGCATTGTATTGTACACAGATTTAATGAATGTGCTCAATCACCCTATTTTCAAGTTTTTGTAAATGATAGATTCAGCCTTATATAAATCAGTGTTTTATTAATTTACAAATCAGTTATTCATTCATACCAGTTATTATTTGTGCCTCGTTAATGAGCAACAAATGTTTTATACTAAAAAATATGCTTATGTAATGAGTAATAACTAACCTTGAATCATTCATTGACTATTTTATAAAACATGTATTACTCATTAGCCAGGTACATATAGGCCTATGCTTTAATAACAGGTTTGTACATTAATAAAACACTTGTACAACACAAATAAAACACATGTATAAAGGGCTGAATCCATCATTTACAAAAATCATTTACAAAACCTTGAGTATGAAACAACCATACCCAAAGCCCAACCCATATACTGGTGGGAGGGCTTTCGGACTGAAAAATGTAGGAAATGATAATTCTGTCTGAGTTTCAGGCAGGGACACTTGATCTTCTGACTTTGTGTGCACCTGTGGCAGCTTGGGTGAGTTGTGTGGATGATGTTTATTTAAGCTTTTATTTATATATATCGGGGTTCGTCTTATAACCAGAGTCATCTTATATTTGGCACTTGTTGGGAAATGTTGAGTATGGGTCCCCAGCATGTAGAAACCGCCATGACAACTGGCATATGTTGAGCAATTTTCATGAATTGCATAATATGTGACCAATGACCATGCAAACCTATAGAAGGAAGGAAAATGTCTGAATTTCATCTTGCTTTAGCAGAGATGGGTGCAACTAGCAACTAGTAATATTATTGCCTTTCTCTGTAATAAGTAATATTATGAGACTGCGTCCTCCAAAACAGTAATAATATTACAGCGCTACTTCTACTAGTTACTTTTGTCATGCTGCTGCTTCCAACAGCATTGCATTGGTGAAGGGAGATCAACTAATGCCACTTTACTTTGACCTAAAAAACGATGAACAGCAACCTATTATTACAGTTGACAGTCAGACATTCAAAGCCAGAGTTGTGATATTGAAACATAAAGAAAGATCTCTTGTGTGTCCTCCTTATCCCTATTTGACCCAGACATATTTCTACTTGCAAAAGACTGTTTTGGACCTTACTACAGTTTGTACTACCATGACTTATTTTAAAAAAAGAGAAAAAAAGAAAGGAAAAATATTCATGCAAATTTGGATAATTATTAAAATAATTATAATGCATTAAAAATATATTTTGGAGAGATATTTTAATATAATGCATGTACATGATCTGGACATTGCAATGGTCACAAAATTATATTTATTGCGAGCATTTTACTTACTTTTATTAGGGTTAAAGGCTAAAGGTCCAACGTTAAAAATCATTAAATTGCACCAGAGATTTTTTTTTTTTTAAATTGGGTTAATTGCGGGGGTATTTCTATGCAAATATCATGACTAATTGCAATGAAATACTACACAACGAACATAAACCATGATATTTATGTAAAAAATAAATAAATAAATAAACAAATAAATAAAAACATATTTTTTATGCATAACTGTACATGTACTCATAATTAATTACGTACTCAGAAGATGTCCCACCAAGGGAGATACTGGATTTAGAAATCCTAAACCAGACAATAGAAACGCAGCATCACATTGCTAAACTGGGTGATCGGAACAATCTCGTCCCACTGACAAATGATAGCCCCCTTTTCTAGTCAATCCATCTGGTTTTGGCTCCACTGCGCTCCCGGTTAACTTCCGCATCATGTACAAACTCCTTCTCACCTCCATGCTCGCGCCCCCACAATACCCCAATACCTGACGGACCTCCCCAAAGACTACACCACTGACCGGAGTCCTTCGGACAAGGAGCTCCTCGCCCTCGGTCTAGCAAGAAAAACGAACCCTCGGCGATCAAGCTTTCTGTGTGGCTCTGTGAGTCCTCTGGGACTCGCTCTCTTTGGAGATTTGCCAGTTTGCGACAATGGACTCATGTAAGGCAGGGAAAGGCATTTGTTCACTTTGGCTTTTGGCATTTATTGTGTTTATTTGTTTACTTATTTATTTTCTGTGTCGTTGTAAAGCGCTTTTTTTTTTTTTTTTGAAAGGTGCTATATAAGTCCAAATTATTATTAGGGCCTGTCGGCCTGAGCACTGCAAAGCATGTGCAAAGCCCTATTGAAACTGTTGTGTTTATTCTTTTTCTTATTATTCCTACAAAATCAGTATTTTGAGCCGCATAACCCACTCGAAAAGTTGCGGAAATTGGCACACACGTCAATTGGTCATGCAAAGTTTAATATATAAGATTCTAAAAAAAAGGGGCGTGGCCTAATTGTGCAACAGCGCCCGCTAGAACATTTTGTGCCTCAAGCCCCACCATACGGTTTGACGTACATCCACGAAAACCGCCCCCCCTCTTCTGATTGGTCGATACCTGAAAACTTGCCTGAAACTTGCACGATCAAGGGCCCGTTAATCGCTGCTTGCAGCTTTAATTAGGGCCCGAGCACTGCAAAGCAAGTGCGAAGCCCTATTGAGACCGCAAGGATTATTATTTTCCGAAATCAATTGCATTTTTGAGCCGCATAACTTGCTTGAAAAGTTGCGTAACTTGGCGCGCACGTTACTAGTGGCGAAAAATTACGTATTTTAAAATTGTTAATAGTGGGCGTGGCCTAATTGTGCAACAGCGCCCCCTAGAAAACTTTGTGCCTCAAGCCCCGCCATACGGTTTGACGACGAAAATCGGCACACACCTGTATCATGCCGCAACTTAAAAAGTCTCTTGGCATCCGAAACCAGACAGGAAGCTGGTTATTTCAAAATAAAGGTCGCGTTTTGGTGCAATTTAGCCCATTTCCACATGCCGCATTTTGGCGAACTCCTCAGAGCAAGAAGATCTGTTCCGAAAAAAAAAAAAAAAACGTGAGTTTTCGTGAAATGGCGTGACTGTGGCGAAGCGACAAAACTTCACTGCCAAACCGGAAGTAGTACTTGCACCTGATTGGTCAATACTATTTTCTGCCATAACTCCTCAATGCTATGTCATAGACACTTAATATTGAGTGAAATTAACCCCAGGCACATGCTCCATATTTTTCAACAGGTGGTCCAGAGGATCTTGCACAATCAAGGGCCCGTTAATTACTGCTTGCAGCGTTAATTTCATCTCACACAAAAGAAAACCTGGAGGACCAGATGAAGATGTATTCAAGATCCTTCTTCCTGGTGTTCCAACCCCGCAGGACCGCTTTAAGTATTTTACTGGTGCTGGGCTGTTTTGTCTACTACATGCTCCTTCACTCCAACGACAGTTCTTTAAAGATTCAGAACAACGAGGAGCCAATGGCATGGGACCTGTTGCCGCGTCCGATAAACTCTTCCTCCAAGTGGCCCTCAGTGACCGGCCAACAAGTACCAAAACAATACATTGAGGACCTGCCAGTTTGCGCAGCCATCATCCGCGGGGACATTGCGGGGAAGAAGGATGACGTCGCTCCACTCCTGGGCTCCAAGGAGAGACTGTCAGAGGATTTCTACCTTGGCGCGACAAAAGACTGTAAAGCTTACACTGAGGCCAGAGGGTTCATCTCTGCGCCACTCAGCGTCGAGGAGAGAGACTTCCCCATCGCCTATTCCATGGTGATCCACAGTGACGTCGAGATGTTCGAGAGACTGCTGCGTGCCATCTACCACCCCCAGAACGTCTACTGCGTGCACGTGGACGAGAAGTCAGCGGAGGGATTCCGGGAAGCCGTGAGGGCGATCGTGTCCTGTTTCCCTAACGTATTCATCGCCAGCAGACTAGAAAGAGTGTTCTGGGGAACCTGGTCCATAACGCAGGCCAATTTAAACTGCATGGACGACCTGCTGACATCGGACGTCCAGTGGAAGTACCTGCTCAACACTTGTGGCGCAGACCTCCCCATCAAGACCAACGCGGAAGTGGTTCAGGCGCTGAAACTGCTCAACGGGAGGAACAATATGGAGTCTGAAGGTGTGCCGGACCACAAGAAGCCCCGCTGGCAGTACCACCATGAGGCCACCAAGAGAACGGAAATCAAGAAGACACCCCCACCAATCCCTGTGTTCTCAGGCAGCAACTACTTTGTGGTCACCAGAGAGTTTGTGAAACACGTGCGGAAGAACAAAGAGGTTCTGAATTTCCTGGAGTGGAGCAAAGACACGTTTGCCCCCGAAGAACACGTGTGGGCCAGTCTGAACAGGCTGAGCTCCGTGCCCGGGTCGATGCCAGGCCACCAGATGTACCACCTGTCTGACATGAATGCCATCGCTCGCCTGATGCACTGGGGCGGTCACGAGGGTGACGTAGCGAAAGGCGCAGCGTACGCTCCATGCACGTCGGTGGTGAGAAGAGACTTGTGTGTGTACGGGATCGGAGATCTCCGATGGGTATTTCAACACCCTCATCTCATGGCGAATAAGTTTGACCCGGAAGTTGACGACATGGCAATTAGATGTATAGAGTCAATCCTCCGTTTCAAGGCTTTGCAGTACAGTCAGAATGTAATGGCAGGTATGAGATCAGAGTAAAACACTTTATCATATCACGGGGCTCTGCAAACAAGTACTTGATTCACGATTTGCAATCTCGATGGATATCCAAAAAGCTTTTGACAAGATGCTGTGAACTATGAATATCTGTTTTAGACTCTGAAATGGATGAATTTTGGTGATATGTTTAACACCCCCTCCGCCACCGCTGTAAACGACAGCTCATGTTTTTCTCGGTCCCCCCCCCCCGCACGACGAGGGGTGAAGAACACGACAACACCCATTTCCCCCATTATATGTTATATTAAACCAGGTGTGCCCACACTTTTTTGACTTGAGAGCTCGGCTCAAGAAGATCAAAAATAAAAAGAAATCCATTTCAAGGCCACCAAGAAAGTTTGACTTAGTCTGACTGAAATAGTGGTGATGGTGTTACTTACTGTTATAGTGTTATAGCATAATGTACTTATGATGAAAAATCGAGGGGAGAATTGGAAGGTTCTCTTGTATATGCGACCACTGATGTTTGAAAACAGTATTTGTTGTTTGGAGTTGACAGTTTGTGATGTTTAATTTAGTCTCTTGCACCCAAAGCTAATAACTTACACGTTTTTGTCCACAATTGGGAAAGTGAACTGGCAAAAAGTTGGTCAAAATAACAGTTATTCCCCATTTTCTAATTGTGGGGACTTTTGAAAGTATGTAATTTAGATGTTTAAATATAATTTAATTCTTGAGAGTGTAAAATGCGGAACGCTCTCAAGAGTTACAGATCTATAGGGTCTCAAGAGTTACAGATCTATAAGGGTCCAAGTGCTAGGGGGGCAGTCATGTGATCTACCTGCACGGCTTGTGTGATCTACTGGTACATCACAATCTACCTTTTGGGCACCCCAGGATTAAACCCTTCTGCACCCTCCCTGTGAATATCAAATGTCTACATCAAAGGACACCACCACAGCAGACGATCACATCACACCATGCACAGAGTAGACAATTGTATATAAAAAAAACACAAACAAAATAAAGCACTGTTCCCCAGCAGCAGCAGAGACAGGCAGAGGCATCAACAACAGCTGCTATTGCTCTCTCTCTCACACACACGCACGCAAGCGCACACACACACACACACACACACACACACACACACACACACACACACACACACACACACACACACACACACACACACACCAGTAGTCCGGGGACACCAGTGGTCCCTGAGAGCATTCCAAATGGTCCCCAGCTAAATTATGTATCCATTGGTAACCAAATGGACCCTTATAGATCCGTAACTCTCGAGATCGCAAAATCAAACCAAATGTCCGGGGACCACAAGTGGTCCCTGAGAGCATGAGGTCCAGCATGATTTTATTTATAATATTATTTTGATGTATTTATATGGTTATGGGTATTGTATTAATCAGTTTGGTATGGTGCACTTCAAGTTTAGTACACTACATCACAGTGTGTGATGTGTGTTGATGTGATTATAATAGAAACATCACTGCCAGATCACAGTGTTGTCTATTCTATTCACTATTCCCATCTTCAAAGGTGAATAATTACATAATGGTACATGCTAGAAACATACTTTTTGGGGGACTGCAGTAGATATTCTAAACTGTTTCCTAAGATTTCATACGTTGTAGGTTCACCAAGTCCAAACAGGATGGATGTGATTGTGGTATATTTCAACTATAACTGTGTTATATCATAAACTGATTTCTGCAAGAAAATGCAGCCACAGAACATCATCTGTGGGGACTACATGAACATGCCATATCTCTAATGAAAGGTTATGATGTCCTCTTGAATACAGAGAAGAGTTTCTAGCATGTACCATTTTGGAATTATCAGTGATCTTTTTTTTTTTAGATTCAAGCAGGCATCATGAGGTTTAATTTGATATATGGCATGGATATGTAGCGGTAATAGAACCTAATGTTAAATACTAAATAAAACTTTAAATTGAGTTATTCAAAATGGGGTATTAGTGCCTCCTCTGCTGCTGCAACTCACTTTTTTTCCATGAAAGCAAAGGGTTTGAGGGTTTTTTTTTTAATGTATTCCATGTCCCGAACGGCCCACCATAGAATTTTCTATAATTGTCTAAAACTCAGGTATTTCATGGCAGTGACACTTACTCTCCCCCATTCGTATGGCGTGTAGTGGGTTAATTAATAAGGATGTTGAAAATGAATTAGTTAATTAGAAGTTAATTACTTAAATTCATTTTGTTGATTAATGTGATTAAGATTTTTAACGCAAGTGCACACTGACTCAACCCACTGTGCATTTTCTCATTGAAAATATGGGTAGACACGTTTCCTGCTATCTCTGGGTCTATTTTATATTTTATACTTTTAATCTGTTTTAAATGGGGTGGGACCCAACAAAACGACAACACTAGGTCTTTATACCCTTTTGGTCATCAAAACATTGCAGTGTTGTGGTTACAATGAGCAAGAGCAAGTCTTCAAGACACAGGGCTAATAGGGTGGATCAAAAAAACACAAGTTTGGATTTTCTTGTGTCTTACCCCCTAATTATGTTCCTATCGACAAAAAAACTGCTTTGGTTAAAATTTGGTTGAATTTGAAGCATATTTAGAGGTAGCTCAATCACCCAGAAGTTTATCACTATTTTGTATTGGAGTACCAGTTCACATTGTGTCACGTTTGCCTTGCAATTACAATATCAAGTGGAAGTTTGCATGAAAGTGAAAGCTATCATCAAAATGTTATTCATTGCAGAGACAGTGTTGCCTTAATATGGTGTAAGATCAAAACGTCTTGGTAAATGGTGCAAGGTGCATTTACTGTATACTGTAGTAAATGGTGCATTTATAGAGTGCCTTTCACCCATTCACACACCAATGACCAATAGCAGCGGAAACCATGGTTTCAAACTGACAACCTTGTGGTTACCATCCAGCCACTCTTAGCCACCGCTGTCCCCTTATCTCATATGTCACTGAACTAACTGGCAGTTAGCTATCATGTATGCAATGTGTCCAACAGCGTTACATTTAGGGCGTTTAGGGCCCCCCCCCCTGTGCACAGCCTTTTATCCGGCTCTGCAAATTCGACGTAAAAAAAGAAAAAAGAAAAGCAAGAAAGAAGGCGACCTCGGACATTCTTTCCCCTCTGCGTTATGGATTATATCTTTGATAAAATACTGCAAAAGGTACACAGTGACAGTAGCCTAAGTTGACATCGATTCTCTCAGAACACATGCACACGGCTGCGTTGTGAGCCGTATGGCAACATTTTGCGTTGGGTCCCGTGGGCGCCGTGGGCTAAAAAAAATAATAAAAAATCGCCGCGGGCTAAAAAATAAAATAAAAAAATCGACAACATTTCGACACTGGGCCGCGATTCGTCGACATTCCAAATATGTGTCGATTAACATCCCTACTGCTTACCTAACTAACCTTAGGTAGTTTAGTTAGGTAAGCAAGAATTCTTATTATTAATGAACAGATCTGTAAAAATAAAATAGGACACATTGCACACATGGTAGCTAACTGCCAGTTAGTTCAGTGACATATGAGCTAAGGGGACAGTGGTGGCTAAGAGTGGCTAGATGGTAGCCACAAGGTTGTCAGTTTGAAGCCAAGCTCCCCCAGAGTTAGTGTGGATGTGTCCATGAGCAAAACACTTCACCCCTAACCCCTAGTTGGTACTTTGCATGGTTTTCCGCTGCTATTGGTGTGTGAATGGGTGAATTGGATCCACAATCTATTTAAAGCTATGCACTCTATTTAAAGCTAGGCACCATTTACTACAGTATACAGTAAATGCACCTTGCACCATTTACCAAGACGTTTTGTGTGATCTTACACCATATTAAGGCAACACTGTCTCTGCAATGAATAACATTTTGATGATAGCCAGTAGTCTTACTACCTACTGCTGCTGTGGTAACTAACTAATTCAGGCAAACTTTCACTTTCATGCAAACTTCCACTTGATTTTGTAATTGCAAGGCAAAATAGTGATAAACTTCTGGGTGATTAAGCTACCTCTAAATATGCTTCAAATTCAACCAAATTTTAACCAAAGCAGTTTTTTGTCAATAGGAACATAATTAGGGGGTGAGACACAAGAAAATCCAAACTTGTGTTTTTTTTAATCCACCCTAAGCGCTAATGCCAACCAGGAACTACACGCCGAAATTAAATCTGTCAAACATGAGGAAAAGGAAAAGCCCACACAGTTTGCCTCAGAACTCCTGAAAGACTTGTTCTAGCTACCCGAGGTTCCTTTGTTGGACCGAGCACATAGATCACTACGACCAAAACCAGCCCCGGGAGAACCACCTCGCATGTTCATCATGCGGGACCGAGACAATCTCATTTTCTTCTTATTTATTCATTTTTGCACTGCAAATTCCAAAGCCCTATTGAAACTGTAAGGATTACTAGGGCCCGAGCACTGCAAAGCAAGTGTGAAGCCCTATTGAAACCTTAAGGATTACTCGGGCCCAAGCACTGCAACACAAGTGCGAAGCCCTATTGAAACCGTAAGGCAGTTTTTTGTCAATAGGAACATAATTAGGGGGTGAGACACAAGAACCAGCCCCGGGAGAACCACCTCGCATGTTCATCATGAAAGTGCACTACACCCGGGACCGAGATCAATCTCATTTTCTTCTTATTTATTCATTTTTGCACTGCAAATTTCAAAGCCCTATTGAAACTGTAAGGATTACTAGGGCCCGAGAACTGCAAAGCAAGTGTGAAGCCCTATTGAAACCTTAAGGATTACTCGGGCCCAAGCACTGCAACACAAGTGCGAAGCCCTATTGAAACCGTAAGGATTATTAAGGCCCGAGCACTGCAAAGCAAGTGTGAAGCCCTATTGAAATAGTTGGTTATTAGGGCCCGAGCACTGCAAAGCAAGTGGGAAGCTTTATTGAAATAGTTGTGGTTATTCTTCTTATTATTATACGCATTGATGTGTGCGGCACCAAAGCGCCCAGAGTGGGGCGGCAGATTGTTATAGTGAAGTAGCGATGTTGGTGAAGAAGATGTTTAGGTGGTTGGCTACATCCTGTTTATCTGTTATGAGGTTTTCGTCTATTGTGATGTTAATATTAGAGTCCTTGGTTTTTAATTTCTGTCCATATCCTAACTGGTTGTTAAGTAGTTTCCATAGTTCGTGAGGGTCATTTTTATTTTCCATTTGATATTGCTATTTACCATGTTCCTTAGTTTGTTACGTTGTGATTTAAAATTTTCCAGTTGAGATTGAACATTACTGTCACCATAGTTTGATGTGGACTTTAATCTTAGTATCTCTGCACATTTTGTATCTCTGTTTTTCATTGCATTTAGGATGTCAGAGCTCATCCATGGCTCGGAGTGTGATTTTACTCTGGTGGTTCGCAAGGTGGCTATGGAGTCTAGTGTATAACTGAGGTGAAATTAGTTTTGAAGCAGGACCAGGCTTCATCCACGTTTGAACTTGTGAGCTCACTGTTAAAGATCTCGCTGGAGTAATCTTTAAAATTTCTGGAGGTAATAGTTTTGCGATGTTCATATTTATGCTTAAGTTTTTTTTACGTGTGCAGAAAATCATGTACTGTAGTGGTCGCTTAATCCGCAGACAATAACACCTTTATTAGTAACTCTTGATTCGTCGGAGGTAAGGATGAGGTCTATAGTTGATTGTGTAAGGTTGCTGACTCTTGTGGGTTTGGTGATTAATAGCCTCGTCACCCAGGCTTTCATTTTCGTTCGCCTTGCGCGAAAACGGAAAGCCTGGACTAACGCACATTGGAAAGTGGCCTTCAAGTGGGAGTGAACCTTCCGGGGTGGGCGTCGCTCTAAATGATGTGACGTAGAACAGCAGTGGACGGGCGCGGGAGGGGCCGGGGATGACGACACGTTTGTGAGATCAAATCAGAGCGCAGCACTTCCGCTGTGTGGATGCCACGGCACCCCACCCCCCCAAGGCCAAAATCATTGAGGGCTAGACCAGGCTAGGTGATTAATTGCTTGACATTAACTGCAGAATCTACACAGAGATTTAAAAGCAGAATATGCTTTGCCTTGTGGCCCTGCATCGGAGTTAAAGTCGCCGATTGCGATTTTCTCCGTCACCCACCTCACCTTTTAGGCTTTCCTCAAGCAGGTCGTAAAGGTTTTGCTGGTCTGGAGGTCTGTAGGCTGTGCCTACTAGAACTGGTTTGGCATTTTTCATTAGTAATTCTATCCATATAGTTTCAGTACTGTCATGTTGGAGGTCAGTGCGAGTGATGAAATTTGTATCATTAAGAATGTACATGCATACTCCTCCTCCATTTCTGTTTCTGTCTTTTCTGACAATGCTATATGCTGTGAAAGGCCCTATAGTCATTAAAACTGCAGTCAAGGGGAGTTAATGGACAGCAGGCATAAATACTTAATTGAAGGAGAAAGACTACTTAACCCTAATCACTATAGACAATTACAACAACCAATGTATAACCAAATGGCCATACAAGCTAAAGAAATTATAAACAGTGAAATCAATTTCCCGACTGCAGCAGGCGTCGCGACAGGTATAAATCTGCCGCGACAGACCTGCCCTACTGTAGGTTAAATAGACATTTGAGACACCAACATGCATTTGAAATAAATACGTTTTCAGCAAATTCTTAAAACAATCGTTACCCTTACTTGTCAGTTTAGTCACGGTAATTAACAGAACGCCCTTATCTGAAGACCACAATGATACTCCATGTTTTGTAAACAGTAAGCCTGAGATATAGAGTGAGGTCAGGCCTTGGCTTATACGTGGTTACAGTATTTTTAAAGGTCATTCTTAGTGCAGTGCGATTTGATCTGCAGTTATTGTTGTTAGTAAGCATCCTGGCTGTTGTGTCATGACAGACACTTCATTGTCTAAATGTCCTGGCTCCAGGACACCCCCCCAATACACACACACACACACACACACACACACACACACACACACACCCACACACACACACACACACACACACACACACACACACACACACACACACACACACACACACACACACACACACACACACCAATCCATAAAAAAACAGATGCATAATGTTCCGTCCACTGTTTATTAACCCTCTACAACAGGGACAGTTCTAGGCATGGGCATGGGGGGGCAATGCCCCCCCTAAAACAACCCAAGATATTTCAAATTGCTTATAAATGATTTGAAACACTACTACTGCTACTAAGTAACTACAGCTGTGGCACCACTAAACCAACAGCATTTCATCATTGAAAACAGAAACTCTCTGAGTCAGAACTTTAGCTTTATGCATGCTGCGTGCCTGCCCCCCTAGGCCAAAATCATTTTGGGTTAGGCCAGGCTATTAGTAGGCTAGCAGTTTTGACGTATATATTTTTTTATACATTCAAATTTGTCCCTTACTCACAGGATCAGACTTGAGAAAAAGACCTATGAGGCTCATTTGAAGAAAATGTTAAGAGCCTTTATTATATTGTACAGGTCGATTATAATTTATTAGACCTTGCTCTGTGCTCACTAAAAGCAAACACCATCTTGTGGCTTATTGGCAACACTGCATATTAGGTGCATCTGGAGGGGGTGATTTAGATTTTGAGGGTTGTTTAAACACTCCCGTGTTTAGGCAAGGTGTCCTGAGGTACCTCTGAGAGAATGGGCAAAAACCAAGGTTCACGCACGGTATATAGAATTGATGCGTAATGGAGAGGTTGGGCACCTCAAAAACACATGAAATATACAAAAAAAATCATGACACTCTGTCATCTTTTAAGCATTCTGAATGTTGGTTGCTTGGCTGAAATGGCAGCATTACAGCAACATGCTGTAGCCTACTTTTATGTATCACCAGGTACCATCCTGTCTATGTCAGGATGACTGTTGGAGGAGCGTCCATCGCTGCTGGTTTTACACCTTGGCTGATGAATAACCGAAAATGCCTGTGGGTCTGCCTCGCTGTCTTCTCCATTTCTTCAACTGGTATAATTTGGTACTGTAAAACGGACCTCAGATTCGTCGCGGCCTGGGGCAACAGCGCTTCTCCTGTCCCGTCGGGCACCAGTGCTCCTCCTGTCCCGTCGTGCCCCTGCCGCAGCCCCACACAGACCTTCACCCCTCTGGACGGCACCAAACACCTCCTGGTTTCGGCTTACCCGGACCGGCGGGTGCCCGGCTGGGACCTGCGCATCATCGGCATATTCCGGATCGACTCCATCGGGCCCCTCTACTGCGTCTTTTGCTGTGCTGGACGCCTGGTCCACGATGACACGTTGCCTCCGGCCTTGGTGACGCCGCACCCTGAGGGTTTCGGCTTCCCCTTCGTGACCACGGCGGTCATGTGCCGGATCCCCGCGGGCTGCACCAATGCCACGCACGTTGGCCTGTCGGTTCACCGAAGCAGCCCCAATGCCACAGCGGACGGTGATGGTGAGGAGGAGGAGGAGGCGTGGCGCTGGCGGCAGCACGGCCTCCTCCCCGTAGGTAACCTGGATCAGGAGGAGGGAGGAAATCCCCGTTTTGACTTCACAGTCTGCATCTCCGCCCTGTTCGGAGACTACAACAACGTGCTGCAGTTTGCACAGACTCTGGAGATGTACAGGTCAGCGCCGCTTTAAAGCTCCTACTTGTATATGTAATTTCATGGTCAAAATAATAGTTACATTGTTTTTTTTTATTGTTTTTGTTTTTCATTAACTCTTCCTTTAATTAGATCACCTCCAAAAATATCCAGGGACTAAGGAAAAAGGGAGTCTGAAACGCACCCATTATCGCGGCGATTCCACCGCGCCAGTCAGTGCCGGCAGATGAGAATTGCGTAGCGTGGAGAAAAAACAGCTCACAGGATTGTGGTCTAAAATAAATCACGTGTGTGTGCATGAAACAAGCATGCATGAGCACACTGAACGCCGTGTGAGAACGCCACACGCTTGGTTTATATCTAAGCACAAAACGCCGGCTCCATTGAAAATGAACTAGAAGGCGCGACGTATTACTTCCCGTCTGTAAAGCCCTTAGAGCCGTCCCTCTCTCTCACCATAGCCTGAAGGGATGCGGGCTCTGATTGGTTTCGAAACTTAAGATCAGCGTTTCAGGCTGAAACTTCAAAGTAAAATGCCCTCCATTCCTCCATTTCCAACGCACATTTAAAACACTTTCACTGCTTTAGAGCATTGCCCTAAAAAATAAAAATAAAAATAAAAAATAAAAAAAATAATAATACTTTGGCGCCCCCTAGTGGCCACAAAAACACAGGAAACAAGGGTTTGGCAGTGATACTGTTAAGTATTAAAGCCAATACCTTTGCACTTTAACTCAACATTTTGAATTCTGGACTTGTACTTGCAACAGAGTAAGTGCTACAGTACATTGCCATATTTACACTTGTTGTAAATATGGCACATGTGTGTATACTTCTTGGAACCACTGCTTCCCAACCACACAGACTGCTGGGAGTGGACCGGGTGGTGATCTACAACACCAGCTGCGGTCCAGAGCTGGACCTCCTGCTGCACCATTACAGCCAGGAGGGTCTGGTGGAGATGGTCCCCTGGCCCATAGACCGGTACCTCCAGCCGTCCCGGGGGTGGCTGCGCTCGGAGTCCGGGGGCGACATCCATTACTACGGCCAGATGACCACGCTCAACGAGTGCTTGCTCAGGTCCATGGGCCGCTCGCGCTACGTCCTGCTGAACGACATCGACGAGATTATAATGCCGTACCAACACGACAGCCTGCCGTCCCTGATGGACCAGCTCCAACGGCAGTACCCCCACGTAGGTTCCAGACCTCCAATAAAAACAAAAAAAAAACTGGTCAGGATGTTACTTGCTCTCGCTTCCTGCCCACTTTGACAATCTGGGTTGGCTTAGGGTTGACAACACCATCTTGAAATGGTTCACAAGATTCGATACCAAAATACCCATGTACTTGTCTTAATATATACAGTATGTCACTAAGATACCCATGTACCTAAATAGTTCACTAAAGTTGCATTCTCACTTAATACTTGCATGTTTGTGTAACCTACAGTATAGCATAAGAAGTGCTGGGCAATATTAGTTAGGAGAGTAAAATATTAACTATTACCCTATAAGGCCAATAGTTTTTTACATACATATTTTACAGAAAGTAAAATATGTATGTTAATTGTACCATTGGTATCAGAAACTGTTTCTATCTTGATGGCTCTGTTGGACCCCATGGAGCCCAAGGATCCTTGGCTAATGCGACAAATATGCCTTATGACACTATTCCTTCTATAACTAAAACATGCAAATAAAAAAAACACCTTCAATACTTTATTTCTTTCATAAATAGAGAATCTTTCACTCAATAGGAGGTGCTCCTGTCGCAGGATGATGATGTCACATGAGCATGTGCATTCTATATTCCATAGAGCTAGACCACACAAGGGCACGTGACATCATCATCCTGAGACAGGAGCAGTTCCTGTTGAGTGAAATATTCTCTATTTATGAAAGAAATAAGATGCCAATGGTGTTTTTATTTGTTTATTTTAGTTATATAGTGTAGGTGAAGTATAATGTTTTAAGCAATGTTTGTCTCATTGGACAGGGATCCTTTTAACTTCCGCCCTATTTCAGTGCTTCTCAACCTGTGAATTGAGAGCTCCAACTAGGCAGGTCCCCACATGAATTGGGGGAGGCCCTAGAAAACATACAGACTTCTAAGACCTTTTATAATAATAATATAGGCTATTTTATCAGGTATTTGACAAATCTGGAAACTAAATCGTTACCAGGATTTTTATTTTTTATTTTACTAATTGCTAATGTGAACTAAAATGCTGAAATTCAAATCCTGTGGGAAACCTCATAAAAACAGGTCAAAGTCAAGGTACTAGTTTTGCCTTCAACCGATAGAAGGCGAAACGGCGAAATGTCTAACTAGGGGTTTTTCATGATCCAAACCGAATCCATTCCAAGCATTACTTTTACAAAAACACAGTAATTGGGAATACATACAGTTTGTGATGACTGGTATGGCTGTTTTTAGCCCAAGGGATGTTTTCTGAGAAAAACAAATGCTTGGAATGGATTCTGCATCACAAAATCCCCCTAGTTAGACATACCACATGCTCCATAAAGTATGATGAAATTTCACATCTTTTGCCTTCTCTATAGGCTGTGACGGCAACGCAGGCGTTGTAAGCTTAAAGATGTGCCATTTTCAGGAGTCTGCAGTTCTGTGTTTGTGTTCAGTGTTTTTTTTTTCATGAACTGGGCCGATAAGAAATTCATCTCCAATGCCTTATTCCACCATATAGGCGGGCGTGTTCCGCATTGAGAGCCACTTCTTTCCATTTCACCACTTTGAGCCCAGCAGAAAGTTCCACCTGCCCCAATGGGAAGGGGTGCCAGGGGTCAATATTCTGGAGCACATCTACAGAGAAGAGCCAGACCGAACCGTGTACCACCCATACAAGATGATAGTTCAGCCCAGGTACAGTACATAGGCCTCATTGGTGTTGTTGTGTTTGTGTTTAATGAATATAAACAGCACTCTAACGCGAACGTTGCCTAATAAACTAATGCATTATGGCGAGGACAGATCCTGGCTGCACCCGTCCCTGCTCCTCTAGGCCAGTGGTTTTCAACCATTTTCATACCAGGCCACACTATTTGAGCCACAGACCACCATTTGATGACATTTAGCCTGTCAGACACTAAAACCAAAGAACTTTGTCACAATGAGCCCTTCTCAAATCCCTGCCCTTTGGGGCAGAGTTTAGTAACTGTCCAATGCCAGTCCAAATAGTTCAGCAACTGTTGCTATGCAGCTCAAGCTTTCCTGGACAAGCTTTCCTCTTCTGGCATGCCTATTGGACAATGACAGAATGGGGAGGGTCTTAGTGAAGGGCTAATTCCACGTTGTACTTCATTCACTCTGTGAATGAAGTAAATTAAATGTTTGTAACTCTTGACAGCGTCAAAATGAAGCCAACCAAATGGATCTGTGCGGGTCCATTTGGCTTCATTTTACGCTCTCAAGAGTTAAAGATCTCAAAGGGTCCATTTGGTTACCAACTCCCCTCATCATTTAGCTGCTTAATTGGGGATCACCTGGAACCTTCTCAAGGACCACTCGTTGAAAAATCATTTCAGGTTAGGTCGGGCCAGTATGTGGCCTAATAACGCTCTGTCATTTTTTTTGCATGCTCATGCCTCCCCATGCCTTAACGCAGCATGGTGGAGCAGACCTCGGTGCACGAAGTGATCAAGAGCTCCGGGCAGACGTTCAAGGTGCCTCCGGATGTGTGCCGGATCATCCATTGCCGCACGGCTCTGCAGAAAGGCTTGACCATAGAGCAGCTACACGTCGACAAGCGGCTGTGGGACTTCGCGGAGAAGCTGGTCCCCAGGGTGGACCAGGTCCTGCAGGATGTAGGGATGCTGAACAGGACAGGGGAAAACTCCTTTGAAGTGGTATAGAGCAGGGGTTTTCAACCTTTTTGACACCAGGGACCACCATTTATTCAGCATTTGAGCCACGGACCACCATTTGAGGACACTCACCAAAGGACCTAAAACTACATAATTATTTTGTTTTTGTCCACAATTCCAGGCTGGATTTTGCAAACAAAACAGTGTAGACTTTCAGATGATGAATGTTTTAACTCTTGGGAGTGTGAAAATGAAACCAAATCGACCCGCAAGGGTCCATTTGGTTTCATTTTTACATTCTCAAGAGTTACATCTGGTTAACCAACTGTCCATCATTTAGCCTGGGGACCACGTGGAACCCTCTCAGGGACCACTGGTGGTCCCCGGACCACCTGTTGAAAACCCCTTGTATAGAGCACCGCAGCCCTGCTGCCCCTCACCCCCTCGCCTGTTCCAAAAGTGAATTCCCCATATATTTTCGTATTAAAGGTAAAGTAAGTGATTTTGTTTATTTCAAGTATTGTTTATTTCTTCGTCTTATCCTCCCTATACTATAGAGTGTGCTGACCACATAAGGAGTTCCTCCCTTTCTCCAATGAACCCCTCGGGTAAAAAAAAAAACCTAGTTTCAGTTTGGGCTTTGGGAGAAAAGCCTTTCGTCCAATCAGGATGAGAGGGGCCTTCCTCCAATCAGGATTGAGTGGTGGTGGGCCTTGGTGTATGTGCTGTTGGCCTGTTGCACCTCCCCCCAGGTTGTGTGCATATGCACATCTTGTTACGATCATATGATGCTAGCTGGGCTCAATATTTAGGACCAAACAAATAAACACAACATTTTGTAACCAATTTTTTATAATTATTTGCGGGGCTTTTGTTGCCATGATTTGTCACGACCGGAGTTGGCTTTTTCCATGGCATAAACGTCTTTATATAAATACAGTACGTGTTGAAGTCTGTGAGGAAAACGAACAGGGAATTCACTTCTGGAACAGGCCTTGGGGGTGGGACTGCAGCGCTCTAGTGCTTGTCAATGCAAACTGTTGGGGCAGAGGGGGGATCTCAAGGGGGAAATGTAGAGCAGGGGGCATCTATGACAAAAATATTATGTCTCAGGGACTGAGGTAGATCGATGCCCAATGTGTTCTGGTGTGGAACTCTCCTTTAATACACGATGATTGTTCACACTTTGTCTGTCCACTGGACTCCATTTGAACCCATTCACTGTGGTAAAGGATTTTTGTCACAGTCTTTCCCAGTAGCACTACCAGACACGGTAGAGGAGTGAACACTCAAGTGAACGGGAGAGTCAGAACTCTGTCTCTAGATGGCGTGGGAAAACCATAAACGTCACAGCCCCTCTATCTGTCTCTCTATCTCTCTCTTTCTCTCTGTCTTTCTCTATCTCTCACTATCTCTCTCTCACACAGACACTCTCATGCACTCTCTGTCACCCACACAGTACACACTATAACTTCCTGCCTAACCTAACCATTAAACAACTTGAAATGTGTTATGGTGCCACGATCACAGTCGTCTCCAAACTGTTGATGCAGTTGTCAATCAATCAATCAATCAATCAATCAATCAATCAATCAATCAATCAATCAATCAGTCAATCAAAATTTAACGTGTTGAATATTATTCAGTTGGGGGGGCTGGGGGACTAAAATAAAAAGCTGGCTCTGGTCATTGGCTAAAAATAATTAGGACAGTTTAACTCAATCTACTGTTGTGTTTTCTTGACCATCATTCTGGGCAGGTTATGTTCTGTGTTGAGTAATATCACTTGATCAAGCCTGATTTAACATTCCAGGCTAAAATAGCAGTAACAAAGGGTAAAGATAAAAAAGTGTGCTATCTGCCAGATTTACAACAGCACACAGATTTAAACATGTGCCTGATCGGATCGGTTTCTAATCGTATCGAAATCGAAGATTGAATCGGCTTTCGACATTGATTAATCAAAATCAAATTGGTGAATCAAAAGTGTGATCAAAGGATCCCTATAGCAGCGTGTAGTGTTCAAAAAGTGCACACTTTTTAAAATTGGTGACAGTTTCACCGATACGATAGGACCACCGATAGAAGGGGGACGCACCAATATGATGCTTTGGTTGTGCCTTGCATGGATTCCGTCAGAATCGGTGTGAATGTGCACAATGAAAAACACCTTGGTTGCACCATTTATCATTTTGAGGTAGATTACAGACTTTCAAAAAACGGTTGCATTTATAGTTCGATGTAATTGTCCAAAAAAATCACTCAAATAAAATGTTTGTGAGGAGTGGACCACTTTGTGAGTGTACATATAATAATGTGCCACAGTGTCGTCTCTGTCTCAGATATTCTGAAGAAAACCTCAAGACTTGACCTTCTGACTTTGTGTGCACCTTTGATTTTCTTTCCTATACAGGCTCAATTCAGCTCTTATCTATGGTGTTTTACTGTACATGCAGGTCCGCTGCAGTGCATTCGATATAGGAGGTTCCTTAATCCATTTAGGCCTGACCTAAGGTTTTTGAAAAACCGGAAATATTTATATTTCAGCATCAAATAAAGTTAATTATGGAATACTGTACATACTGTACAGAATCCAAATATGGATTCCCGGCCTGAAAGGGTTTTAAACGATAAATTATTAACATTTTACTTTCATATCTCTGGCCTGAACCACCAGACACACCTATTTAATAAACAAATACTCTTCTTTAACAGGTGGTGTGGCAATAATATGAAAATCGAGAGCTGAGTGCCAGTAGGGCTGGGGAATGTACCCCTACAGGTGGCCACACTTCCTAACTGGTAACTAGGGTCTTCCATCTGATACAGTATATATATGGCGTAATATGTGACTACTATTGAAAAGCTATAAGACAAACAAGTCAGAATTTCGGCATGCTGCTGCTTTCAACACTATTGCGTTGGTGAAGGGAGGTAAGCTAACGTGACTTTACTTTGACCTAAAAAAAAAAAAAAAAAAAAAAACAATGAACAGCAATCCATTATTATTACAGTTCACAGTCAGACATACACACAGCCAGAGTTGCGACATTGAAACATGAAGAAAGATCTCGTGTGTGTCCTCCTCATATCTTGCATTGCTCCAGCCCAGACTCGCCACCTTAAATTATTTCCCCTGGGGATTCAAGGGAAATGAAATGATGATTCCTACTGGGTGTCAGGCAACCTTAGGATTATAAAGATTTGTAAATAGGGGTGACCAGATCCAAACTGTTCATTAGAGGGACAGAAGTGTTGTATGTGTGGGACAAGTCAAGTGGGAAAACAGGACAAAATGTAGTTATCAAATTATTAACATCTGGATGTCAATATTCCAAAAAATATTTCAGAGTTCCATTTCACATGTAAAAACAGCTGATCAAAAACAGTATCAAAAGTAGCCGATCTACAATCTCAAAACGCATCGTAGTGCGACGCGTTTTGAGGTTGTACAGTAGATCGGCTATTTTTGATACGACAGTGTGCGATGTGGCCTCTCTAGTGTGGAAATATAGTGGTACCATGCGGAGATTATTCCAAAAACATAGCAAGAAATGATACAACAGACACTACAAATTATTAGGGCATTTTGAACTCTGATGCCTGTCAGTCACAATGTGGGATAGAGACTCATCAGTTTGTAGGATGCTTGAAAAGTCTTGAAAATGAGGTACTGCCCCACGCAAAGAGGGACATCTGGTCACCCTATTTGTAAAGTGGGTGACTTTTCTTCTGACTATAAAAGATTGCGTTGTTACTTACCTTCTTTGTGAGTTTAGTGATGCAAAAGCAATCTAAAAGTAATATGTAATAAGCTGCATATTACTCTTGAGTCCAAGTGATGTAATATTACTCTATTAGTCTAATATTACCAAAGGGGCATGTTCTCAGTTTTTACTTGCACCCATGCACACTTGAACTGATTGAGTTGCTCCAGATCGTCTTCCTTCCTCTTGCAATCTTTCCTACCGCATACCGCAGGCTAGACGCACCATTGGAGATCACTTTTGCATAGCCGGGGAGCCACAGCCCCAATATTTGAGAGGGCCCTATCTCATGTCATACTTTTAATTTAGTCTTTTTTTTATTTTTTTTATCCTTTTTCTTTGGGGGGGTGGGGGGGGGGTCATGACTCTGCCTTGGGTAAATTACTTTCAGGTATACTCAGTATGCCTAACGAAGGCCACTATAGGCCTGATACGTTTTATTTCTTTGCTGCTCTGTTGTCAATACACTTTTAGGAGCTTTTAAATTGGTGTGCGAATCTATTCTCTCCTCTGAAATGAGACCAGCTACTCACCTAGACGACCAAACAAATAAACAAGAGTTCCTTGGGCTTTTGGGCCCGTGGACCCCCAACTATTAACGTACCGTACATGAGTAATAGCGTTGTGTGTCAGTTTGGTTGGAACAGGAAGCACGACTGCACGCTTCTGCCCAGACACTGCACTTCTGCACTGTAACTGCTGCGCTTCTTCTCTTCACATGATGTTTGGGTGAGTTGTCGATCTGATGATTGGTGATTATAATCAAAATGAGGACCAGGCCAAAAATACGAGGAGCTTGGATGCAAGGGTTTTCAACAGGTAGTCCATGGACCACTGTCGGTCTCTGGCTCTCTGCAGGTGTTTGTATGTGGTCCCTGAAGATGTATATACGTTTGTACAACATTTTCTTCCATACAAAGTTATGAAAACTGTTCCATGGAAGCACGCAGTGTTGTAGGTAGTATAATCACGTCATCATGTGTCAGTTTAACTGTTATTCAGTACTGAATATCAGTTAAACTGAGTTTAATGGATAACTGTGGTTATCCATTAACATACATGCCAACCTTTGAAAACATTTTTGAGTAGCAAATTACCGGGGTGCGGTGGCCCGACAGCGCAGCAGCACAGCAGTGCAGCGCACATTGCAGCAAGGCACATTTGCATGCCTACAGTATATATATATATATATATATATATATATACAGTATATATATATATATATATATATATATATATATATATATATATATATATATATATATATATATATATATATATATATATATATATATATATATATATATACATACATATACACACACACGTGTTCCTATGTGTCCAAATGTACCGATTCCATTTGTACACACTCAGGAAAAAGGCCCTAAAAGAAAAATTATTAACATGATAAAAGATGTTTCACCATGTTAATTTCTCCATTTCGAGGAGACAGAATGGGGGAACCACACAACACAACATCAATCAGGTGTATATTAACGGCATAATAATATGTTGGAAATGGGTGGAATTCCGCTTTGTGGTGGAATTCCTCTTTCAGGCTTCCAGCTATGGACAAGTCAATGTGGGTTCTCTCTCCCACACGCGCGCGCACACACATGATCGTTATTTATTGTTTCAACTATCTTAACGTGCTCTTTACTTTTCTCGTGCTTATCAAAAGCCGGCTGACCGAAATCCTTTACCCCTGTATGAAAATGCAGTTTTATCGGCTAGATTTGGATGCCCGCCCGCGGCATAGCCCATTTAGCACCACATCTCGCAGTCGCTGCATTCGTCAAGGGGAGCGCGTGCCGGGCCTCCCTGACCAAAGAGACTTCTGGATCGAAGAGACTCGGCGCCTCACAACGCTGTTCAGTTTATAGCAGCAGCCACTGTGTGGCCCAGCGTGGTGGTTCAATTTTACGTCTCTTTGGAGATTGCGGTGGTGGAACACCAAAATAATTCCTTAATGGCGCTATCTTCTTGGACATTTTGACGAGAGTCTGGCTAAGTTAGAAGATTAACGTGTCAGTAATTGCGAACAGCATGGAAGGATGCACTCAGAGCCTTCTATACGCTCTGTTTGGCTACAACGGCTAATGTATCCACAAGACACGGTGTGATTGTGAAAATGCGTAAAGGTCGGCATGTATGCAGTAATGATTCTGAGCACTAAATAAAGCACTCTTTGAATGTCATCCCTTGTAGTAAATGGTGTGTCACATATATGACATATATAGTACTATGGGTTTTAACTGGGTCGCACCATGAGTTTGTAGATCTGCCGTTTTGACAGTGCCATCATGTTTCTATGTTATGCATTCCGATGTGCCCTCTCACACAAATTTCAGTCAGTGAAAGGTTGTCGGCCTACAATATTTTGGTTTTATGTGTGACTGTAGCTGTTGTTTACCTTTCAGCCCACACACACATTGACGTTTGACGTTGCTAAAAGTTCCACTCACGAGAGATACATTCACTTAGTTTTATTCTCTGCTCTCTCTCGCCCAGTGTTGCATTCCAGAAATTTAAAGTGTAATGTATTTTATATGTATTTTTTTAACTGTATGCTGCTGGACTTGTGGACATCATGTCTTTGCTTAGTCTCAATGCCTGGGGAAAATGTTTTTTACTCTGGTGGGGAGGAGTAAGGTTTTGTCCTTCATTTTAGGTAAATTATTTGGATAGTTACTTTAAATAAGTAACTTATATTCACTTATGCCGAACAACTTGACCTCTGACCGTTAGATGACCGGACATCTTGAATTATATGAAAAACAGTTAAAATCCTACTCCTCCTACAATCTTTGATCAAAATGCATTAAAATGACCTAAACATGATTGTCTTTAAGTGAAGATTTAGCTATTTGAAATGGTTAATTTCCTGAAAGGGCATCTATGCTGTAATTTATACCAATCAAATCTCCAGAGCTGAGCCTTCCATTCTGTGATTAGCATACATTTCATGACAAAAGTCTTCATGACCACTAGATCAGTACAGTAGGCTATCTATCTGATTGGTCCTGTCTTATCGCTGCTTGCAGCTATATTGAGTTGAGTTTCTAATTGTCCTCTTGAAGGTTAAATTAGAACCTCAAAAGATCCAAATATTTTTCCATCAATTGCCTTTATGGGAAGTAGCCTGTATACACTTTCCTCCAGGAAATCTACTACAGCACTGTTTGTCTTTTGTCACATGCATCCATTTTTTTCTACTGATAAGAGACCACACCTTCTGCTTAAAGTTCAGCTGACTTTATTAACACAAGGGAGCTGGTATGGATGTATTGAAGTGGGAACCCAGGTAGGCGCTGTAGTCCCTGGAATGTATGGCCATGGATGCTCGCTCAGAGATTCGTCACGTCTGACTCCTCTGTCAATACCGCCATCCTGGAAGAGACAGAAAACAGCATAGGAAAGGTGAGAATTGAGGGAATCAAGGAGTTAGTAAGAACATGTAAATTGACCGTTCCCAGGTGTATTTACTGTGTGCTGTGGTGATTGTTACAGGGTTTGGCTGGCTGATAAGCACTTTGGTTCGACCTTGGCCATTGGAAATGTGCTGTACAAATACAGTATATATAGTTTGATTTGATACTAGTAGCCGGGTGGTGATGATGATAAGGTGGATAGAGAGCAAATTTAAAACCCCAGTGAAATGTAAGATACGTTATTTTTCTCTACACTTTTAGACCACATCCGTGGCCATTATATGGCCAAACCCAACAATGCATGCCCAAAAAATGGGAACCTTTTCACATTTGTTTGTTTAATTATTTCCTAAAAACGTGCTGTACGGTGACATTTCTACTATCACAGCAATAGTAGCCTGGTCTAGCCCTCAATGATTTTGGCCTTGGGGGGCGGGGGTGTCGTGGGATCCACATGGCGGAAGTGCTGCGCTCTGATTTGATCTCACTAACGTGTCGTCATCTCCGGCCCCTCCCCCTCCCTTCCACTGCGTCACATCATTTAGAGCGACGCCCACCCCGGAAGGTTCACTCCCCCCTCAAGGCCACTTTCCAACGTGCGTTAGTCCAGGCTTTCCGTTTTCGCGCAACGCGAATGAAAATGAAAGCCTGGGTGTCGAGGCTACAGCAATAGAGACCAGTAGAAATTAAGCTGTGTTGAAAACACAAAAACAGCTGGTTGTGATTGAACAACCAGCTGTATTACTTGTTTTAAACTTAATCACCATGCATGTATAGCTTACTGTATGTATATATACTGTACTTTGTTGTACTGGTTAGAAATAATGGCCTGGCGTTGTTCCACGTCTCTCTGTCACATTGATTATACGAAATTTCACATGGGTCTCATCAGACGGAAATGATGGAGACAGGGATCCCGTCCTAGGGGCACGGTGGCACAGTGGTTAGGGCTGTCGCCTCACAGCTAGAAGGTCCTGGGTTCGATTCCTGCTAGGGGCGCTGCTGTGGGTGCTGGCGGCGTGTCTGCTCCTCCACGTCATCAGTGCCCATACCCGAGGCGGGGTTGGCAAAAGGGCCTTTCTGTGTGGAGTTTGCATGTTCTCCCCGTGTTCCCTAGGGTAGATACCCTCACAAAAACATGCTGTAGTCCTGGACTCTAAACTGCCTCCCCCTGGCCAGCCGGGGCTTGATGGAGGGGACTGGAACTGGTTGGAATAACATGTTCCTTCCACTGCGCTACGTCCAACCAGGGAAACTCCCCCCTGTCAGGTGAAAAGAAGGCAGCTTGGACTCCTCATGCATTGAAGGAAGCATGAGCCCAGGATCACATTAGGAATTGGCACTGGGTGAAAAAATGGGTTGCAAAATCGTGGGCTAAAAAAAAAATATATATATATATATATATATATATATATATATATATATATATATAAAAAAAAGGGATCCCGTCCTAGAGGTCCCAGCCTGGAGGCGTTCTGAAAGATTCTTAACAGACAACTTTCTTGTTTTGCAACCAAGGTTCATGTTTTAGGGTGTTGGGAAGGGCCATTCGAACATGCTCCTAAAACATTACGTAACGTAATGTGTTTTTATTCATATTTCTTTTTTATTATCTACCACAGTCCTAATAAATCCCAGGAAATTATAACTGCCCACAAGTGATCTACTGAATGTGATAAACTGCCATATTGAGCCTCTGGGTCAGAACATGCCCAAAAATGGAGCGTGTAATGTGCAGCCAGCTATAATTTTCTGGGGTTTATTAGGGCTGGAGTACGTTGAAGATAATAATAACATTTTGTAAACAAATATGTATTTAGGAACCACGTTCGAATACCGCCTCCCATAGCTAAAAAATCCCTAAAACTAAAGAAGCAAGCAAGGAATGTAAAAACAATTAACACATCTTTTACTTTCTCTAATAACAAGCTAAAACATGACAGGTAGAAAAAAAAACAAAAAAAAAAACAAAGTTGTCCTTTAAACTAAGATTCTTTAATGCTGATCAAATGATGGGGGGTGAACTATTCCTTTAATCCACCTTACTCCCCCAAATAGATCAGGCTGCATCTGAGCAGTGTGCACTCAAGGACCAGACGTGCATGCACGGACGCCTCCCTGTCCCTTCCATGAAAGTGCGCAAGCGGTGCATTGTGGGCAAGGCATTCGCCCGCAGGTTGGCAAAGAATGTGATTGGACCGTTTGGGGCTGCATGTCTGCCTAAGCTGGCCGTGGTAGGACCGATGCTCTGTCAACAGGATCACCACATCCTTGTTCTATCCTGAGGGGAAATGAATTATGTCTGGTGCCATTGTGGTCAGTTTTGAAACAGGAACCCAAGTTTGTTTTTGCTTTATTTATTTATTTTTTAACATCAGCAACATTGAGAGGTAGGTGCTACCTCTCAATTATACTTAACTTATACTCAGGGGTTATAATGAAGACAATTGGGCATTAAACAAACCCAAAAGTAGAAATTACACAGATCAAACAGTGCTTAGGAAGGCTAATCTTCTTTTTAAGATGAGGTGGCAGGCTTTAGCACATTCAAATGTGCCAAATACTGCCAAATAGTATTGTGATCAATTTATTTTGGTCATCGAGATCAGTAAAATGTTGCCCTTGGTGTTAAATGGAGAAAAATTAATTGGAAAGGATATCCTCAAACAGTTCACAGTGCAAAAGCATGTAGCAGGTATGCTACAGCGATTGTGAGTACAGGGCTATCCCTGGGCTGATTGCCATGTGATCATTGTGATGATCACAATGATCACGCGCTATAGCACTCAACTAAAATTGCAAACTTTGAACACTCATAACTCATGAACTGCTTGACTCTCAGAACTGTAACTTATATTCACTTATGCGTCTCCTTATGCCGAACAACTTTTGTTTTCTGACTTCTGAACTCTGACCTTTAGATGAGCCGCCATTGTGAATTATATGTAAAACAGTTAAAATGCATCTCCTCCTACAAACTTTGATCAAAATGCATGACAATGAGAAACACATGAACTTTGGAGCCATACGAACATGAAATAAGTGTGAATTTTGTTTTTAGTGAAAAAAATATGTTTTTACGAGCCAATGAAATGCTTGTTTGTGAAAATGATTCTATTGCCCCTAATCTACACATGCAACGTAATCTGCTTCTGAGATTTTACAGTTTGGTAACCACTAATACCAAATACCACTAAAACCAGTCTTACTCCAATTGCCCAAATGGGGGCGCTATAGCAATTATTTGAAACTAAAACATTTGAACAAGCATAACTCGGGCCTCGTTTAGCCAAAAATCATAGGACTTGTTTCTACATGTTCCTTGACTCATGTGGAACACATCTGTCACTTCGATCGGTAAGCTCCACCCCCAGAGTGTTTGCCGTTCTAAGCAGTTTGAAAAATGCTTGTGCCTGATTTTCTGCCTGGATTTTTGATCAATTTGCATGAAGCGAGTTACATGTGAACTTTGGCCCCATCTGGACAAAAGTTCAGAAGCATTTTTTTTTTTTTTTTTTTTTTTTTTTCAAAAAATGACATTTGTATAAGCCAGTGAAAATTGCTGGTTTGTGAATTCTCCTTCTGCTTGTTTCTCTCTGGCAACACTGGAACAAGTACATTGTGCCAGATTGTGTGAGAGGAATAAGCATGCGGAACTTGTTTCCACATGCTCCTTGACTAATGAGAAACACTGTTTGACCACTAAGCTCCACCCTCGGATTGCTGAATTGTGCATATTATTCATATTTCTTACTGCTTGATGCTCAGTCAGTAGTGCGCCAGAACTCGAAGCGCATGGTTGTAGGTTCAATTCCCGCTATACTGACAACACGAAGTGTAAGGCTTCATGAACCCTGCCCTGCTCCCACAATTACATGATGTACATCTTCCATGTTTCTATGACTTCTTTGTGCATATTACTCTCAATTCAATTCAAATGGCTTTATTGGCATGTTCTTATTGCCTTAGCTGCTTCATGCCGTCTTATAGGTTGTTTAATTGTTAACAACAATTCAGAAGTTTATTGTGCCTGGATAGTCAGTAGAGCACCAGACTTTGGAATTCAAGTCCCGCTGCAGTCAATACAAAGTGAGAGTCTCCAAGAAAAAAAAATGCAGTCTTCACTGTGCTTCTACATAACTAAATGGATGTTGAGGGACCACAGTCTACTATAATAGGACTTTAAGACACTGGTTTGTGGAAATTCTTCTTCGTAATAAACACATGCATACCTGTCTGCATAGCTCAGTCAGTAGAGTGCCAGACTTGGGACAAATAGGTTGTGGGTTCATGTCCCGCTACTGACAATAAGTGTGAGTCTTCAAGAACTCTGCTCTGCTCTCACAATTGATATATTGATATATTTCTCAAGTTCATTCTTCCATGTTTTTATGGCTTATTTGTGCATATTGT